>JAINUF010000025.1:1431357-1596357 GCA_029718625.1 Synaphobranchus kaupii
CACCCAAACTCCCCCCATCACCCAAACTCACCACATCACACAAACTCCCCACATCACCCAAACTCACCACATCTCCCAAACTCACCACATCACCCAAACTCACCACATCACCCAAACTCACCACATCACCCAAACTCCCCACATCACCCAAACTCACCACATCACCCAAACTCACCACATCACCCAAACTCCCCACATCACCCAAACTCCCCACATCACCCAAACTCCCCACATCACCCAAACTCACCACATCACCCAAACTCCCCACATCACCCAAACTCCCCACATCACCCAAACTCACCACATCACCCAAACTCACCACATCACCCAAACTCACCACATCACCCAAACTCACCACATCACCCAAACTCACCACATCACCCAAACTCACCACGTCTCCCAAACTCACCACATCACCCAAACTCCCCACATCACCCAAACTCACCACATCACCCAAACTCCCCACATCACCCAAACGCATCACGTCACCCAAACTCACCACATCACCCAAACTCCCCACATCACCCAAACTCCCCACATCACCCAAACTCACCACATCACCCAAACTCCCCACATCACCCAAACTCACCCCATCACACAAACTGACCACATCACCCAAACTCACCACATCACACAAACTCACCACATCACACAAACTCACCACATCACCCAAACTCACCCCATCACCCAAACTCATCACGTCACCCAAACTCACCACATCACACAAACTCACCACATCACCCAAACTCACAACATCACACAAATTCACCCATCACCCAAACTCACCCCATCACCCAAACTCATCACGTCACCCAAACTCACCACATCACACAAACTCACCACATCACCCAAACTCACAACATCACACAAATTCACCCATCACCCAAACTCACCACATCACCCAAACTCACCACATCACCCAAACTCACAACATCACACAAACTCACCACATCACCCAAACTCACCCATCACCCAAAATGTGATTAGATGGTATTCTGTTAGGTGGAATGTCAATAGATGGGTATTTTGTTGGGTAGAATGTGATTAGATGGTATTTTGTTGGGTAGAATGTGATTAGATGGTATTATGTTGGGTGGAATGTGATTAGATGGTATTTTGTTGGGTAGAATGTGATTAGATGGTATTATGTTGGGTGGAATGTGATTAGATGGTATTTTGTTGGGTAGAATGTGATTAGATGGTATTTTGTTGGGTAGAATGTGATTAGATGGTATTATGTTGGGTGGAATGTGATTAGATGGTATTATGTTGGGTGGAATGTCATTAGTTGGTATTCTGTTGGGAGGAATGTCATTCTCAATGTTTTAAAATAAGAAAACCAGTCCTGTCTGCCACACAGTCAACAAGAGACCCCAGAGGTCAGAGGTCATTCAAATAGTGTTTCCTGTCACTTGAGAAGGGGATCCCCCCCCTGACCTCAGGAGCTGTGTCTGGGGGTTTAGGGGGTTAGGGGTTCGACAGAGAGGCCCAGTATAGCCCCAGTCCTCTTTCTCTCTCTGGGTATTAATATAGCACTCTGTTTACCTGGCTCACAGCGATAAATCTGCCTAGCAACAGAGACCTCAAGCCACGCCTTCACTTTTTACCTGTCCATCCCCCTGTTCCTCTCTCCCTCCTTCTTTTCCCACATCCCCCACCACCCCCCCCCCCCCCTCTCTCTCTCTCTCTCTCTCTTTGTTCGTTTGTTCTCCCTTCCTCTTGCTGAGTCTGAGCCTGTGGAGTGCAGAGCAGGGCAGGTGTATTTTAGGAGGAGTTAAGAATGGAAGGAGTCTGGTGTCCTCTCGCCTGAATGCTTTGGCTGTAGCACATCAGTGTGTGAGACAAGCACAGGGTGAACAAAGAGGGTTACCCAGCTAAAAAGGGTTACCCCAAAGAGGGTTACCTGGCTAAAAAGGATTACCCCAAAGAGGGTTACCTGGCTAAAAATTACATGTAATTTGACATGTAATTCATATTAATGATGTAGTATACAGTGTGTAAGTATAATTCATATTAATGATGTAGTATACAGTGTGTAAGTATAAGTCATATTAATGATGTAGTATACAGTGTGTAAGTATAATTCATATTAATGATGTAGTATACAGTGTGTAAGTATAATTCATATTAATGATATAGTATACAGTGTGTAAGTGTAATTCATATTAATGATGTAGTATACAGTGTGTAAGTATAATTCATATTAATGATGTAGTATACAGTGTGTAAGTGTAATTCATATTAATGATGTAGTATACAGTGTGTAAGTATAATTCATATTAATGATGTAGTATACAGTGTGTAAGTATAATTCATATTAATGATGTAGTATACAGTGTGTAAGTATAAGTCATATTAATCATGTAGTATACAGTGTGTAAGTATAATTCATATTAATGATGTAGTATACAGTGTGTAAGTATAATTCATATTAATGTAGTATACAGTGTGTAAGTATAATTCATATTAATCATGTAGTATACAGTGTGTAAATATAATTCATATTAATCATGTAGTATACAGTGTGTAAGTATAATTCATATTAATCATGTAGTATACAGTGTGTAAGTATAATTCATATTAATGATGTAGTATACAGTGTGTAAGTATAATTCATATTAATGATGTAGTATACAGTGTGTAAGTGTAATTCATATTAATGATGTAGTATACAGTGTGTAAGTATAATTCATATTAATGATGTAGTATACAGTGTGTAAGTGTAATTCATATTAATGATGTAGTATACAGTGTGTAAGTATAATTCATATTAATGATGTAGTATACAGTGTGTAAGTATAATTCATATTAATGATGTAGTATACAGTGTGTAAGTATAAGTCATATTAATCATGTAGTATACAGTGTGTAAGTATAATTCATATTAATGATGTAGTATACAGTGTGTAAGTATAATTCATATTAATGTAGTATACAGTGTGTAAGTATAATTCATATTAATCATGTAGTATACAGTGTGTAAATATAATTCATATTAATCATGTAGTATACAGTGTGTAAGTATAATTCATATTAATCATGTAGTATACAGTGTGTAAGTATAATTCATATTAATCATGTAGTATACAGTGTGTAAGTATAATTCATATTAATGATGTAGTATACAGTGTGTAAGTGTAATTCATATTAATGATGTAGTATACAGTGTGTAAGTATAATTCATATTAATGATGTAGTATACAGTGTGTAAGTGTAATTCATATTAATGATGTAGTATACAGTGTGTAAGTATAATTCATATTAATGATGTAGTATACAGTGTGTAAGTATAAGTCATATTAATGATGTAGTATACAGTGTGTAAGTATAATTCATATTAATGTAGTATACAGTGTGTAAGTATAATTCATATTAATCATGTAGTATACAGTGTGTAAATATAATTCATATTAATCATGTAGTATACAGTGTGTAAGTATAATTCATATTAATCATGTAGTATACAGTGTGTAAGTATAATTCATATTAATCATGTAGTATACAGTGTGTAAGTATAATTCATATTAATGTAGTATACAGTGTGTAAGTATAATTCATATTAATGATGTAGTATACAGTGTGTAAGTATAATTCATATTAATGATGTAGTATACAGTGTGTAAGGATAATTCATATTAATGATGTAGTATACAGTGTGTAAGTATAATTCATATTAATGATGTAGTATACAGTGTGTAAGTATAATTCATATTAATGATGTAGTATACAGTGTGTAAGGATAATTCATATTAATGATGTAGTATACAGTGTTAGATTTGGTTTGTCTCTTTCTTTCTCTCTCTCTCCCTCTTTCTCTTTCTCTCTCTCTCTTGGGATACAGCATACAGTGATATTTGCAGTTCTCTCTTGCTGCAGGTTTCGTCTCCACGACAACACTGAACAGCATGTCTCTGAGGGAGTGTCCCTACCTGTCCCAGGTGAGCTGTGTGTGATGTAAATTTGAATGTTAAGCTGAGCCATTTGTCTCTTTTACAAAGTCTATTTGTGTATATTTTGCAGGACATTGGTTGTGTGTGAAACCCTTATTCTACAGTATTCCCTCCATTTTGACTGTTTTGTGTATATTTTGCAGGAAGTTGGTTGTGTGTGAAACCCTTGTTCTGCGGTATTCCCTCCATTTTGGCTCACGCTCACAGACAGACAGGCAGGATGTGAGCGTGTGCACTCAGAGGTGCAGAGCGCGCTCTCTCAGACAACCCTGCTCCCATGGCAGCTGCCCCTCTCTAAACCCCACCCTCCCCAAAACTCTCCACCATCAACCAGACCATCCACTGAAGAGCCCCGCCCACAAGCGGCACCCACTCACCCCGCCCACCAGTTACAATCCACCTTAGGCTCCACCCACCAACCATGTCTCACCCATGGGCCTCATTCACCAACACAATGGCCAAAGGCCACGCCCACAAGCTTTTTCCAAGTAGAATGGACATTTATATACAAATGTAATTTACTGTTCCAAATCATAAAAGAATAAAATATGGGGGATTAAAAAGTATATAAATAAATAAAATCATAAATAAATGATTGCCTTTATGTAGTAAATAAATTGCTCTGGTTTTATATGATGTATTCAGTGGATAAATCCCACTGTGTGTCTGTTCTTGACTGTGCATTCAGGCCGTTCTCTAAACCTGGAGCTCCAGGCTCCTCCCACAGCAGGTGCCGAAGGAGTGACACTTATGGACACGATGGTATTTTCCATTACATCATCACATTACATCATCACATTCAGCAGAGGCTCTTACACACAATCCATTTATACAGCTGGATATTTACTGAAGCAATTCAGCCTAAAAACCTCTCTCAATGGCAGCGAATCAGCGAGGAATCAAACCCATATGCCCAGTTTCCAAACCTCTGTGCTACTACAATACTCCTCTGGCCACAATAACACACTGGTGTTAGTTATCAACCTGCAGGCGCACGTTTGGTATTGAATTTTTTGTCTTGGATTTAAAATTAAGTAGAGGGAGAGTAGAGTGATGATCCTTGATCCTGTTCTTTGACTCTCTGTCTCTTTGACTCTCTGGCTCTTTGATTCTCTGGCTCTTTGAATCTCTGGCTCTTTGACTCTCTGGCTCTTTGACTCTCTGTCTCTTTGACTCTCTGGCTCTTTGACTCTCTGGCTCTTTGAATCTCTGGCTTTTTGACTCTCTGACTCTTTGACTCTCTGGCTCTTTGAATCTCTGGCTCTTTGACTCTATGGCTCTTTGACTCTCTGGCTCTTTGAATCTCTGGCTCTTTGACTCTATGGCTCTTTGACTCTCTGGCTCTTTGACTCTCTGGCTCTTTGACTCTATGGCTCTTTGACTCTCTGGCTCTTTGACTCTATGGCTCTTTGACTCTCTGACTCTTTGACTCTCTGGCTCTTTGACTCTATGGTTCTTTGACTCTCTGGCTCTTTGAATCTCTGGCTCTTTGACTCTATGGCTCTTTGACTCTCTGGCTCTTTGAATCTCTGGCTCTTTGACTCTATGCTCTTTGACTCTCTGGCTCTTTGACTCTATGGCTCTTTGACTCTCTGACTCTTTGACTCTCTGGCTCTTTGACTCTATGGCTCTTTGACTCTCTGGCTCTTTGAATCTCTGGCTCTTTGACTCTATGCTCTTTGACTCTCTGGCTCTTTGAATCTCTGGCTCTTTGACTCTATGGCTCTTTGACTCTCTGGCTCTTTTACTCTCTGGCTCTTTGACTCTCTGGCTCTTTGACTCTATGGCTCTTTGATTCTCTGGCTCTTTGAATCTCTGGCTCTTTGACTCTCTGGCTCTTTGACTCTCTGTCTCTTTGACTCTCTGGCTCTTTGACTCTCTGGCTCTTTGAATCTCTGGCTCTTTGACTCTCTGGCTCTTTGCATCTCTGGCTTTTTGACTCTCTGACTCTTTGACTCTCTGGCTCTTTGAATCTCTGGCTCTTTGACTCTATGGCTCTTTGACTCTCTGGCTCTTTGAATCTCTGGCTCTTTGACTCTATGGCTCTTTGACTCTCTGGCTCTTTGACTCTCTGGCTCTTTGACTCTATGGCTCTTTGACTCTCTGGCTCTTTGAATCTCTGGCTCTTTGACTCTCTGGCTCTTCGAATCTCTGGCTCTTTGACTCTATGCTCTTTGACTCTCTGGCTCTTTGAATCTCTGGCTCTTTGACTCTATGGCTCTTTGACTCTCTGGCTCTTTGACTCTCTGGCTCTTTGACTCTCTGGCTATTTGACTCTCTGGCTCTTTGACTCTATGGCTCTTTGACTCTCTGGCTCTTTGACTCTATGGCTCTTTGACTCGATGGCTGTTTGTTAGAGATGCAGTGGGCCCTGTCAGTGATATGAGCTGAAGCTGTTCTGTACGGCACCAGGGAAAATAATGGGAAAGAAAAGAGTGAAAGAGAGAAAGAGGGAAAGATAGAAAGAGGGGGAAGAGGGAAAGAGAGAAAGAGGGAAAGACAGAGAGAAAGAGGGAAAGAAAGAGTGAAAGAGTGAAAAGGAGAAAGAGGGGGAAGAGGGAAAGATTGAAAGAGAGAAAGAGTGAAAGAGTGAAAGAGGGGAAAGAGGGGGAAGAGGGAAAGATTGAAAGAGAGAAAGAGTGAAAGAGGGGGAAGAGGAAGTCTTCCTTTTCAACTTTTCCTTTTTCCTTTCATTTTCTCTCTGTTCCGTTCCACCCTTTCCTGCCTCAGGGTTTCTCAGGAGAAACAGGAGAGTCTGTCCACCAAACGACTGCTTTATTCCCACAAATCCCTCTGGAAAATTCATTTTCATTCCCAATGTAAAGCTGCATTATAATACACATCCTTATTCACAGATTAATGAATTATAATAATTATTGTTATTCAGAGATTGATCTTTATTGATCGTGGCACATCCAGCAGGCATTCTTTTCGGACAACATCAGCCACACTAAATGTGTAAGGACCCCAGAGAGAGACACATAATAACAACATACTCATTTATATTACAACTGCAAAGCCTTTGCTTTTACACAGTCTGTTCTGCTACCACTAAATACAACTGCAAAGCCTTTGCTTTTACACAGTCTGTTCTGTTACCACTAAATACAACTGCAAAGCCTTTGCTTTTACACAGTCTGTTTTGTTACCACTAAATACAACTGCAAAGCCTTTGCTTTTACACAGTCTGTTCTGTTACCACTAAATACAACTGCAAAGCCTTTGCTTTTACACATTCTGTTCTGTTACCACTAAATACTGGCCTGAAACCTAAGCTTCGAAAGGAAATGTTGTCATCAGAGAGGAAATTACGGTGTTTGTGTCCTTACACCTTTGGCTAATGTTTCCGTGTATGTGTTTATTCTAACAATATCCTTTTATTGTCCTTTGCTGGACAACACTTTGAGAATCCTCTTTGAAATGTTCTGTATAAATAAAGTTAAATAAAATAAATAAAGTGGCTGAAGTGAAATCATCCACTGGGACTAGCATTTAACTCTCTGAAACTCTCAAATGTGTAGAACAAAGTCTCTATGTGTGTGTAGAGTGCAGGGGGTTCTGGGTCCTCTGACCTTACATGTCCTTTTATTCTCAAGCTCTATGAAGAAGACACTATAGCCGCCTGTGGTTTCTATGGTTAGTGTAATGGGGATGTCAGGTGATCCGCTGGGACCACAGCTCCTGTAGCAGGTGTTAGGTAAGGTTAATATGGCTCCTGTAGCAGGTGTTAGGTAAGGTTAATATGGCTCCTGTAGCAGGTGTTAGGTAAGGTTAATATGGCTCCTGTAGCAGGTGTTAAGTAAGGTTAATATGGCTCCTGTAGCAGGTGTTAGGTAAGGTTAATATGGCTCCTGTAGCAGGTGTTAGGTAAGGTTAATATGGCTCCTGTAGCAGGTGTTAGGTAAGGTTAATATGGCTCCTGTAGCAGGTGTTAAGTAAGGTTAATATGGCTCCTGTAGCAGGTGTTAGGTAAGGTTAATATGGCTCCTGTAGCAGGTGTTAGGTAAGGTTAATATGGCTCCTGTAGCAGGTGTTAAGTAAGGTTAATATGGCTCCTGTAGCAGGTGTTAGGTAAGGTTAATATGGCTCCTGTAGCAGGTGTTAGGTAAGGTTAATATGGCTCCTGTAGCAGGTGTTAGGTAAGGTTAATATGGCTCCTGTAGCAGGTGTTAGGTAAGGTTAATATGGCTCCTGTAGCAGGTGTTAGGTAAGGTTAATATGGCTCCTGTAGCAGGTGTTAGGTAAGGTTAATATGGCTCCTGTAGCAGGTGTTAGGTAAGGTTAATATGGCTCCTGTAGCAGGTGTTAGGTAAGGTTAATATGGCTCCTGTAGCAGGTGTTAGGTAAGGTTAATATGGCTCCTGTAGCAGGTGTTAGGTAAGGTTAATATGGCTCCTGTAGCAGGTGTTAGGTAAGGTTAATATGGCTCCTGTAGCAGGTGTTAGGTAAGGTTAATATGGCTCCTGTAGCAGGTGTTAGGTAAGGTTAATATGGCTCCTGTAGCAGGTGTTAGGTAAGGTTAATATGGCTCCTGTAGCAGGTGTTAGGTAGGGTTAATATGGCTCCTGTAGCAGGTGTTAGGTAAGGTTAATATGGCTCCTGTAGCAGGTGTTAGGTAAGGTTAATATGGCTCCTGTAGCAGGTGTTAGGTTAATATGGCTCCTGTAGCAGGTGTTAGGTAGGGTTAATATGGCTCCTGTAGCAGGTGTTAGGTAAGGTTAATATGGCTCCTGTAGCAGGTGTTAGGTAAGGTTAATATGGCTCCTGTAGCAGGTGTTAGGTAAGGTTAATATGGCTCCTGTAGCAGGTGTTAGGTAAGGTTAATATGGCTCCTGTAGCAGGTGTTAGGTTAATATGGCTCCTGTAGCAGGTGTTAGGTTAATATGGCTCCTGTAGCAGGTGTTAGGTAAGGTTAATATGGCTCCTGTAGCAGGTGTTAGGTAAGGTTAATATGGCTCCTGTAGCAGGTGTTAGGTAAGGTTAATATGGCTCCTGTAGCAGGTGTTAGGTAAGGTTAATATGGCTCCTGTAGCAGGTGTTAGGTAAGGTTAATATGGCTCCTGTAGCAGGTGTTAGGTAGGGTTAATATGGCTAACTCCTGAACTTGTGTAAATACTGAAGTATGGTACTGTTTTATTTGATCGGTTTCCTGATTGATGAACATGCAGGTATTCTTCATTGAAAGTACACTATTTAGACTCTGGGTACTTTCAACACTCGAGCTCGTCTGACACTTTTCATTTTAAACATTTAGAGCCGCGTGTGTATGTGTGTGTGCGCGTGTGTGCATGTGTGTATTGTTTGTCTGCATGTGTGTATGTGTGTGTGCACGTGTGTGCATGTGTATTGTGTGTGTGCGTGTGTGTATGTGTGTGTGTGTGTGTGTGTGTGCGTGTGTGTGTATTGTGTGTGTGCGTGCACGTGTGTGCGTGTGTATTGTGTATGTGTGTGTGTGTGTATGTGTGTGCGCGTGTATATTGTGTGTGAATTGTGTATGTGTGTGCGTTTGCATGTATCGTGTGTGCGTATTGTGTGTGTGTGTGTGTGTGTGTGTGTGTGCATGTGTGTGTATTGTGTGTGTGTGTGTGTGTGTGCGTGTGTATGTGTGTGTGTGTGTGTGTGTGTGTGTGTGTGTGTACGTGTGTGTGTGTGTGTGTGTAGGGCGGCAGTGTAGTATAATGGTTAAGGAACTGGCCTTGTAACCAAAAGGTTTTAGGTTCGATTCCCAGGTAGGACACTGCTGTTGTACCCTTGAGCAAGGTACTTAACCTGAATCGCTTCAGTATATATCCAGCTGTATAAATGGATAATATGTAACAAAAATATGCTAAAAAGTTGTGTAAGTCGCTCTGGATAAGAGCGTCTGCTAAATGCCTATAATGTAATGTAATGTAATGTAATGTGTGCACGTGTGTGTATTGTGTGTGTGTGTATGTGTGTGTGTGCAAGTGTATTGTGTGTGTGTGCATGTGTGTGCGTGTGTGTGCGTGTGTATTGTGTGTGTGTGCGCGTGCGTGTGTATTGTGTGTGTGTGCGTGTGTGCGTGTGTATTGTGTGTATTGTGTGTGTGTGTGTGTGTGTGTGTGTGCGTGTGTATTGTGCATGTGTGTGTGTGTGTGTGTGTGTGCGTGCGTGTGTGTGTGTGTGCGTGTGTATTGTGTGTGTGCGTGTGTGTGCGCGTGTATTGTGCGTGTGTGTGTGTGTGTGTGTGTGCGTGCGTGTGTGTGTGTGTGCGTGTGTATTGTGTGTGTGCGTGTGTGTGCGCGTGTATTGTGCGTGTGTGTGTGTGTGTGTGTGTGCGTGCGTGTGTGTGTGTGTGCGTGTGTATTGTGTGTGTGCGTGTGTGTGCGCGTGTATTGTGTGTGTGTGTGTGTGTGTGTGTGTGTGTGCGTGCGTGCGTGCGTGTGTGTGTGTGTGTGTGTGCGTGTGTATTGTGTGTGTGCAATGCAGTGCTGACAGTTGCTTTGGGAATCAAAGTGCTGTTTATCCCTGAGTACTGTACTGTCCCAATTCTAAAGTATGTCACTGTACACACGGTGTTGTGGGTTCAGGTTACTTCCCAGGGTTCATTTATAGTTGGCCTGTTATTTAAGCCGGAGGTCCAGGGAAATGCAGCCAAACAAACAAACAGATAACAGCACAGCCATGAAGGAGAACAACAAGAGCAGAGAGGAGAGGGGCTCGGGTGTGTATTGTGTGTGTGTGTGTGCGTGTGTATTGTGTGTGTGTGAATTGTGTATGTGTGTGCGTTTGCATGTATCGTGTATGCGTATTGTGTGTGTGTGTGTGTGCATGTGTGTGTATTGTGTCTGTGTGTGCGTGTGTGTGTGTGTGTGCGTGCGTGTGTGTGTGTGTATGTGTGTGTGTGTGTGTGTGTGTGCGTGTGTGTAGGGCGGCAGTGTAGTATAATGGTTAAGGAACTGGGCTTGTAACAGAAAGGTTGTAGGTTCGATCCCCAGGTAGGACATTGCCGTTGTACCCTTGAGCAAGGTACTTAACCTGAATCGCTTCAGTATATAACCAGCTGTATAAATGGATAATATGTAACAAAAATATGCTAAGAAGTTGTGTAAGTCGCTCTGGATGAGAGCGTCTGCTAAATGCCTATAATGTAATGTAATGTAATGTAATGTAATGTGTGCACGTGTGTGTGTATTGTGTGTGTACAAGTGTATTGTGTGTGTGTGCATGTGTGTGCGCGTGTGTATTGTGTGTGTGTGTGTGTGTGCGCGTGCGTATTGTGTGTGTGTGTGTGTGTGTGTGCGTGTGTGTGTGTGTGTGTGTGTGCGCGTGCGTGTGTATTGTGTGTGTGTGTGTGTGTGTGCGCGTGCGTGTGTATTGTGTGTGTGTGTGTGTGTGTGTGTGTGTGTGTGTGCGTGTGTATTGTGTGTGTGCAATGCAGTGCTGACAGTTGCTTTGGGAATCAAAGTGCTGTTTATCCCTGAGTACTGTACTGTCCCAATTCTAAAGTATGTCACTGTACACACGGTGTTGTGGGTTCGGGTTACTTCCCAGGGTTGATTTATAGTTGGCCTGTTATTTAAGCCGGAGGTCCAGGGAAATGCAGCCAAACAAACAAACAGATAACAGCACAGCCATGAAGGAGAACAACAAGGGCAGAGAGGAGAGGGGCTCGGGTGTGTAATGCACCCGTCCCGTCCAAACTGTGTCTGCTAAACACAGCTTGGGATCCAATGGACAATGAGAGGAGTGTCCGTGGGTGATGTCTTGAATGTGGCTGATGTCCTGAATGTGGGTGATGTCCTGAATGTGGGTGATGTCCTGAGTGTGGGTGATGTCCTGAATGTGGGTGATGTCTTGAATGTGGGTGTTTTCCTGAATGTGGGTGATTTCCTGAATGTGGGTGATGTCCTGAATGTGGGTGTTGTCCTGAATGTGGGTGATGTCCTGAGTGTGGCTGATGTCCTGAGTGTGGGTGATGTCCTGAGTGTGGCTGATGTCCTGAGTGTGGGTGATGTCCTGAGTGTGGCTGATCTCCTGAGTGTGGCTGATGTCCTGAGTGTGGGTGATGTGAAGAAGGGGTGGAGTGTCAGGAGCCATGATATTTGTTTGCTTTTGCACACTTTTATTGTGTAAAGGGCAGAGCCTCCCTGTGTGGGTACAGAGAATCGCTAACGGCTAACCCAGCACACCGCTAAAGGGCAGAGCCTCACTGTGTGGGTACAGAGAATCGCTAACGGCTAATCCAGCACACCGCTAAAGGGCAGAGCCTCACTGTGTGGGTACAGAGAATCGCTAACGGCTAATCCAGCACACCGCTAAAGGGCAGAGCCTCACTGTGTGGGTACAGAGAATCGCTAACGGCTAACCCAGCACACCGCTAAAGGGCAGAGCCTCACTGTGTGAGTACAGAGAATCGCTAACGGCTAACCCAGCACACCGCTAAAGGGCAGAGCCTCACTGTGTGGGTACAGAGAATCCCTAACGGCTAATCCAGCACACCGCTAAAGGGCAGAGCCTCACTGTGTGGGTACAGAGAATCGCTAACGGCTAATCCAGCACACCGCTAAAGGGCAGAGCCTCACTGTGTGGGTACAGAGAATCGCTAACGGCTAATCCAGCACACCGCTAAAGGGCAGAGCCTCACTGTGTGGGTACAGAGAATCGCTAACGGCTAACCCAGCACACCGCTAAAGGGCACAGCCTCACTGTGTGGGTACAGAGAATCGCTAACGGCTAATCCAGCACACCGCTAAAGGGCAGAGCCTCACTGTGTGGGTACAGAGAATCGCTAACGGCTAATCCAGCACACCGCTAAAGGGCAGAGCCTCACTGTGTGGGTACAGAGAATCGCTAACGGCTAACCCAGCACACCGCTAAAGGGCAGAGCCTCACTGTGTGGGTACAGAGAATCGCTAACGGCTAATCCAGCACACCGCTAAAAGGCAGAGCCTCACTGTGTGGGTACAGAGAATCGCTAACGGCTAATCCAGCACACCGCTAAAGGGCAGAGCCTCACTGTGTGGGTACAGAGAATCGCTAACGGCTAACCCAGCACACCGCTAAAAGGCACAGCCTCACTGTGTGGGTACAGAGAATCGCTAACGGCTAATCCAGCACACCGCTAAAAGGCAGAGCCTCACTGTGTGGGTACAGAGAATCGCTAACGGCTAACCCAGCACACCGCTAAAGGGCAGAGCCTCACTGTGTGGGTACAGAGAATCGCTAACGGCTAACCCAGCACACCGCTAAAGGGCAGAGCCTCACTGTGTGGGTACAGAGAATCGCTAACGGCTAACCCAGCACACCGCTAACAGTACAGGAACCCTGCCCCCCCCCCCCCCCCCCCCCCCCTCAGGAAGTGGAGTCTCAGCCTTATCCTGTTCACCACTTTAAATTAATAATTCAATAAATAAAGGGGATATTAAATGGTGTGAGCGGAAACGGACCCTGTCTCACTCACTGCTTTCCCACCAGACTCCACCTGCCCCCCCTCTATGCCCCCCCGCCCCACATCTCCAAAGCTTTGTTTAACCGCATCGTAATCGTAGCACCACCTTAGAGTGCAACCGGCTCTTTGTGTTACCTAAACATATGACCTCATCCTTTATAAAATATCTGTTCCGTTTTATTGGCATTTTGCCCTGATGAAATTTTATTTTGGTTAAGTCCCATTGAACGCAAATCTGCACACTCAGGCCATACTCCATTATTACTGTACACCACACACAGTAATGTGTGTGTGTGTGTGTGTGTGTTTGTGAGTGTATGTGTGTGTAGTGTGAGCGAGCGAGCGTGCGTGCGTGCGTGCGTGCGTGCGTGTGTGTGTGTGCATGTGTGTGAGATGACCACACTGCAGCTTTAAAGATACGCCAGACTCCGGATGCTGAGGGAATATTCCGGAGCTGCAAGCTCCAGGTTCTGTAGGATTTTTCCGCTGGTTGTTTACGGGAGAATCTGTTTCATCAGATCAGTGTCAGCGCATGTCCACTGACTCCTGACCCCTGACCCCCATGGCCACTCCCATGATATATGTAACAAACACATTTCCAAATGGAAAGATGTCTGGTAGAAAGTTCATCCCTGTTAGTTATGTCCAAAGCCCTCAGTCAAAAGTGTTCAAAGACGTCTGGTCTAAGACAAACTCTCAGTTTAGATAAAGAGGGATAATGTGAGACTGAGGGACAGCTTTAGATAAGGAGGGATAATGTGAGACTGAGGGACAGCTTTAGATAAAGAGGGATAATGTGAGACTGAGAGACAGCTTTAGATAAAGAGGGATAATGTGAGACTGAGGGACAGCTTTAGATAAAGAGGGATAATGTGAGACTGAGGGACAGCTTTAGATAAAGAGGGATAATGTGAGACTGAGGGACAGCTTTAGATAAAGAGGGATAATGTGAGACTGAGGGGCAGCTTTAGATAAAGAGGGATAATGTGAGACTGAGGAGCAGCTTTAGATAAAGAGGGATAATGTGAGACTGAGGGACAGCTTTAGATAAGGAGGGATAATGTGAGACTGAGGGACAGCTTTAGATAAAGAGGGATAATGTGAGACTGAGAGACAGCTTTAGATGAAGAGGGATAATGTGAGACTGAGGGACAGCTTTAGATAAAGGGGGATAATGTGAGACTGAGGGGCAGCTTTAGATAAAGAGGGATAATGTGAGACTGAGGGACAGCTTTAGATAAAGGGGGATAATGTGAGACTGAGGGATAGCTTTATATAAAGAGGGATAATGTGAGACTGAGGGACAGCTTTAGATAAAGAGGGATAATGTGAGACTGAGGGGCAGCTTTAGATAAAGGGGGGTAATGTGAGACTGAGGGACAGCTTTAGATAAAGGGGGATAATGTGAGACTGAGGGGCAGCTTTAGATAAAGAGGGATAATGTGAGACTGAGAGACAGCTTTAGATAAAGGGGGATAATGTGAGACTGAGGGGCAGCTTTAGATAAAGAGGGATAATGTGAGACTGAGAGACAGCTTTAGATAAAGGGGGATAATGTGAGACTGAGGGACAGCTTTAGATAAAGGGGGATAATGTGAGACTGAGGGGCAGCTTTAGATAAAGAGGGATAATGTGAGACTGAGGGGACAGCTTTAGATAAAGAGGGATAATGTGAGACTGAGGGGCAGCTTTAGATAAAGAGGGATAATGTGAGACTGAGGGACAGCTTTAGATAAAGAGGGATAATGTGAGACTGTGGGACAGCTTTAGATAAAGGGGGTGATGTGAGACTGAGAGGCAGCTTTAGATAAAGAGGGATAATGTGAGACTGAGGGGCAGCTTTAGATAAAGAGGGATAATGTGAGACTGTGGGACAGCTTTAGATAAAGGGGGTGATGTGAGACTGAGGGGCAGCTTTAGATAAAGAGGGATGATGTGAGACTGAGGGGCAGCTTTAGATAAAGAGGGATAATGTGAGACTGAGGGACAGCTTTAGATAAAGGGGGATAATGTGAGACTGAGGGGCAGCTTTAGATAAAGAGGGATAATGTGAGACTGAGGGACAGCTTTAGATAAAGAGGGATAATGTGAGACTGTGGGACAGCTTTAGATAAAGGGGGTGATGTGAGACTGAGAGACAGCTTTAGATAAAGAGGGATAATGTGAGACTGAGGGGCAGCTTTAGATAAAGAGGGATAATGTGAGACTGTGGGACAGCTTTAGATAAAGGGGGTGATGTGAGACTGAGAGGCAGCTTTAGATAAAGAGGGATAATGTGAGACTGTGGGACAGCTTTAGATAAAGAGGGATAATGTGAGACTGTGGGACAGCTTTAGATAAAGAGGGATAATGTGAGACTGTGGGACAGCTTTAGATAAAGAGGGATAATGTGAGACTGAGGGACAGCTTTAGATAAAGAGGGATAATGTGAGACTGTGGGACAGCTTTAGATAAAGAGGGATAATGTGAGACTGAGGGACAGCTTTAGATAAAGAGGGATAATGTGAGACTGTGGGACAGCTTTAGATAAAGGGGGATAATGTGAGACTGAGAGGCAGCTTTAGATAAAGAGGGATAATGTGAGACTGAGGGGCAGCTTTAGATAAAGAGGGATAATGTGAGACTGAGGGGCAGCTTTAGATAAAGAGGGATAATGTGAGACTGAGGGACAGCTTTAGATAAAGGGGGATAATGTGAGACTGAGGGGCAGCTTTAGATAAAGAGGGATAATGTGAGACTGAGGGACAGCTTTAGATAAAGAGGGATAATGTGAGACTGTGGGACAGCTTTAGATAAAGGGGGTGATGTGAGACTGAGAGGCAGCTTTAGATAAAGAGGGATAATGTGAGACTGAGGGGCAGCTTTAGATAAAGAGGGATAATGTGAGACTGAGGGACAGCTTTAGATAAAGGGGGATAATGTGAGACTGAGGGGCAGCTTTAGATAAAGAGGGATAATGTGAGACTGAGGGACAGCTTTAGATAAAGAGGGATGATGTGAGACTGTGGGACAGCTTTAGATAAAGAGGGATAATGTGAGACTGAGGGACAGCTTTAGATAAAGGGGGATAATGTGAGACTGAGGGACAGCTTTAGATAAAGAGGGATAATGTGAGACTGAGGGACAGCTTTAGATAAAGGGGGTGATGTTGGAGACTGAGAGACAGCTTTAGATAAAGAGGGATAATGTGAGACTGAGGGACAGCTTTAGATAAAGAGGGATAATGTGAGACTGAGGGACCGCTTTAGATAAAGAGGGATAATGTGAGACTGAGGGACAGCTTTAGATAAAGAGGGATAATGTGAGACTGAGGGACAGCTTTAGATAAAGAGGGATAATGTGAGACTGTGGGACAGCTTTAGATAAAGAGGGATAATGTGAGACTGTGGGACAGCTTTAGATAAAGAGGGATAATGTGAGACTGTGGGACAGCTTTAGATAAAGAGGGATAATGTGAGACTGAGGGACAGCTTTAGATAAAGAGGGATAATGTGAGACTGTGGGACAGCTTTAGATAAAGAGGGATAATGTGAGACTGTGGGACAGCTTTAGATAAAGAGGGATAATGTGAGACTGAGGGACAGCTTTAGATAAAGAGGGATAATGTGAGACTGAGGGACAGCTTTAGATAAAGAGGGATAATGTGAGACTGAGGGACAGCTTTAGATAAAGAGGGATAATGTGAGACTGAGGGACCGCTTTAGATAAAGAGGGATAATGTGAGACTGAGGGACAGCTTTAGATAAAGAGGGATAATGTGAGACTGTGGGACAGCTTTAGATAAAGAGGGATAATGTGAGACTGAGGGACAGCTTTAGATAAAGAGGGATAATGTGAGACTGTGGGACAGCTTTAGATAAAGAGGGATAATGTGAGACTGAGGGACAGCTTTAGATGAAGGGGGTGATGTGAGACTGAGAGACAGCTTTAGATAAAGAGGGATAATGTGAGACTGAGGGACAGCTTTAGATAAAGAGGGATAATGTGAGACTGTGGGACAGCTTTAGATAAAGAGGGATAATGTGAGACTGAGGGACAGCTTTAGATAAAGGGGGTGATGTGAGACTGAGAGACAGCTTTAGATAAAGAGGGATAATGTGAGACTGAGGGACAGCTTTAGATAAAGAGGGATAATGTGAGACTGAGGGACAGCTTTAGATAAAGAGGGATAATGTGAGACTGAGGGGCAGCTTTAGATAAAGGGGGTGATGTCTGCCTCTCCTGCCCACGTATGTGTGTGCCTCCATCATATGCAAACCAACACTGCGTTTTTAATAATTCCTTGTTGTTTTATTGAAAAAACTAAACAATAAGGTAAAACATACAATAATAATAACGATGATGATCATCATAATAACATTAACAGTCATATAAAAATCTGTACATTCCATGTTTTTGCGGTACGGTAGGAAGACTGTAGAAGGGAGGTGAGGGGTTGGAAAATATTTGTTAATGTAAAATTCATCTTTTTCACAGGCAGAAAGTTTTTCTTCACAAACATTTCTACTTCTCATGAAAACTATCTCTGCTTATATAGTTATTTATTTTAAATTTTTTTAACTTACGCAAAGTAATTTTCCCCCTTGAGAAACAATAATACTCTTTGGCATATTTACTTCATTTTTACATTGGTTTTGTTGCTGTTGTTTTATAAACTTTACAATAGTAACCTTAGAGCTGCAGCGTTTGTAGCACTTTGTTTAAAGAGTGTTTTTCTGGTTTGCTTTTCACCCGGGAGGTCTGGCGTAAAGTTCTGGTTGGTTCTGGCTTCTGAAACTGATTACTTCCTGTCTTTCCAGCTTTCCTCTGCACCAAAATGGACTTCTGGAACAGTCTGTGTTTGGGAATATTGGATTAGGGTGGCACCAAGATGTCACCCACTGTTCTGGCTGTGAAATGCCTCAGTTTAACCATGTGCGGTGAGAGAAATGATACTCCTACACATGCTTCGCTCCTACCCAATCCTGCCCGCTCCTCCCAGAACACTGCCCTTGATGGAAGGATGAACAAAACTTTTTTAAAAGTACTGAAATGACACGTTCACACTTTCCTTACAAAAATTAGCATGTAGCAGTAGCACTATGACGTAATATCCTGCTGTTTATTCACAAGACAACATATAATAATAATATTAATAATATTAATAATAATAATAATAATAATAATAATAATACGCATAAAAACATCTGCCAAGAGACCAGCTCCTCACAGAGCAGTTTTGACTGTTGCTATAGTAACCTAATCCAGTTCTGCAGGAGGGCATTGTGGGTAATTGGAAGGGCAAGTGGGCTGTCTGCACTGGACTGTACTATGGCATGCTTGCATAGATATTCTCTCCTTCTTAAATAAGTGTATTTAGTATTTTACAGTATTTTTGTCCTTTCTTGTTTTTACAGTTCAATCAGACCTGACACAACATAACCTACCCAAAAACCAGCCAATCCTGGCTAAATCCAGTCAAACCCAACCAATCCTGACCAAAACCCAGTCAAACCCAGCCAATCGTGGCCTAGTCTGGTCAAGCCCAGCCAATCGTGGCCTAGCCTGGTCAAGCTCAGCCAATCTGAGCCAAGTGCTGTTTGTAATCAGGCGCTAGTCCCAAGAGGCGAGATGTGTCTTCACTGGAGAGGAGTGAAACAGGAGAAGTCCCTCAGAGCCCTGTTACTATGGCTGTAATCTGCCCCAGTCACACATTCAAACAGGCCCATCCCCCTGCCCCGGAACACATCTATGTGCAAAACAGCAAATATGTCTTTGGTTTATGAGAGTAAGAGACAGAAAAAAACTAAAAATATATATTTATATGTGTCTTTGTGACTGTGCACTTCACCATGTAAGTGCTTTTGAAAGAAATTTATTTTTGAGAAACCTTCCTTCTTCTAACTTAACTGTTAAACAAAACAAAACCAAATGAAACTAGTATTTTATAGCAGCATTTAAAAAACCGTCAAGGCAGTTAAAATAAAGAAAAAAGGTAAAAATGTTGCTATGACAACCCACCCCCCTAATGGTTTTTCTGCTGTGCTGCTCGACTGGACAGACAGACAGACAGACAGCCATGCCTGTGACGTTTTCAAGTTTTCCCCCTGAGCCCTTAGACCGTGAGCCGCAGGTACATAACCGTCTGATTAATAAATATTGCTGTCTGTCTGTCTGTCTGTTTATGTCCATCTGTGCAGCCTCCTAACTTTGTGCCTGTGCGTCACCAAAAAAAAAAGTATTTTCTTTCCTAAGAACACTTGTAAAGTCAGTCCTTAAATAAAGCTCCGCCCCTTTTTACAGCAGTACCATTCGGCTCTGTCGCTGAAAAAGCCCAGAGATTTTCTACCCCGCCCCCCTGCCCCGCCCCTTGGCCCTGCCCCCTGGCCCTGCCCTGCCCCATGGCCCGCCCCCTCACAGCATTTGCACCAGTCATATTTCAGACTCTCGCCTCAGGGGGCGGGGCTCTAAGGGGGCAGCGGCCAGCGTGTGGGCGGAGTCCGAGCCCGTGTCCGTGTTGCCGCCCTCCTCCTGCCCGGCCCCGCCCCCGTCCCCCTCCGTCGTCCTGCGCCTCGTCCTTGCCCACGGAGAGCGCCAGCTCGTTCTCGTAGCAGAAGGAGCTGGAGGTGGACATGATGAACTTCTTCTCGGCGAGATCCCGTGCGCTGCACAGCGGGGTTCCCGGCACCTCGTAGGTCTTGTGGAAACGGGAGTAATCCACCTTGTAGTAGCTCTTCTCCTCAAAGAGCACGGGTTCGAAGCGGTGGCCCCAGAGGACCTCTCCCGCCACGTAGGAGCTGCGGCACTGGGTGGTCATGGCCGTGGCCTCCACCATGCCCTCCAGGATCACCACGATCTCGAACTCCGACGTCTCCAGCTCCTGCTTGCTCATGCGGTAGAAGGGGC
Organism: Synaphobranchus kaupii; assembly: GCA_029718625.1. Classification (NCBI taxonomy): domain Eukaryota; kingdom Metazoa; phylum Chordata; class Actinopteri; order Anguilliformes; family Synaphobranchidae; genus Synaphobranchus; species Synaphobranchus kaupii. The sequence goes on from JAINUF010000025.1 coordinate 1,451,605, forward strand.
TGTCCTCGTCGATCTCGTGCACCACGGTGATGGGCGACACCAGGAAGATGCGGTCGATGCCGCTGTCGAAGCCCACGTCGATGTCCACCTGGTCCAGCGGGATGAACTCGCCCTCGGCCGTGGTGCGGGACTTGAGGAGCTGCGCGCGGACGTGCGCCTCCACCAGGTGGCTCTTGCGCAGGTTGCCCACACGCCACATCAGGCACAGCTTGCCGTCGCGCATGGCCACCGTGGCGTGGTGGCTGAACACCAGCGTCTCGTTCCTCTTCTTGGGCTTGGCCATCTTGGCCATGACGGCGCCGATGATGAAGGCGTCGATGATGCAGCCCACGATGCTCTGGAAGACCACCATGAAGACCGCCAGCGGGCACTCGTCCGTCACGTAGCGGTAGCCCGTAGCCGATGGTGGTCTGCGTCTCCACGGAGAAGAGGAAGGCGGCGGTGAAGCTGCTGACGTTGGAGATGCACTTGGGCGCCCCACCGTCCAGGTCTCCGTGGAAGATGGCGACCAGCCAGAAGATGCAGCCAAAGAAGAGCCAGGAGAGCACAAAGGCCAGGCAGAAGAGGAGGAACATCCAGCGCCAGCGGACGTCCACGCAGGTGGTGAAAATGTCGGCCAGGTAGCGCTGGCCCTTCTCGCTCACGTTGACAAACTGCACGTTGCAGTGGCCGTCCTTCTTGACGAAGCGGCTGTGGGCGTGGTGGCGGGTGGTGTGCACCTTGCCGTTGCCGTAGCCGTTGGGCACGCTGGCGCTGGAGAGTTTCATCCCCTCTTCCTCAGACGACACGATGCTGTAACGGTTAACGGGTCGCGCGCTTCCCATCCCGTCGGCCCCAGAGGCCAGCGCCGCGTCTGCTCTGGAAAACAGTCTCAGTTTCTGGAAGAAGCGTTGGAGAAACAGCTTTGAATCTCTGAGGGGGACCAACGCGCGCGGGAATCGGGGGAATGAACACGCGGAAGGTGGAGGAGTGGCCTCTCCCGCTCAGCTGGTCCCTGGGGGTCCCTCTGTCAGCACCCAGAGCCTCATCCCAACAGTAGGCTGTGGGGAAGAAGACAGAGGAGCTGAGTTAGGCTCAATACTAATGAGTCATTAGTGCAAAGTGCCGATGCAATAACACTCCTTAACCTGGACGGGAAAAACAAAACCAAAGCAGATATTTTTTATTTTTTAAACAATAATATAAGTGTTCAGATAGTAATAATAAAGAAGTAAAAACAGTTTTGGGGGGTTTCATTATGGTCAGGACTTAAGGTTTAAGGTTTGGGTGATAGTGGTCTGTTTTAATCTGAAAAGCTTTAGCTATTGCTCTCCGGGAGCAGTAAGAATTTGGGCCTCCAGTTACAGAAGGTATCCAGCATGCCTGTAACTACAGCGAGACACAGTCAGGGTGCCTGTAACTACAGCGAGGCACAGTCAGGGTGCCTGTAACTACAGCGAGACACACAGTCAGGGTGCCTGTAACTACAGCGGGACACAAAGTCAGGGTGCCTGTAACTACAGCGAGACACAAAGTCAGGGTGCCTGTAACTACAGCGAGACACAGTCAGGGTGCCTGTAACTACAGCGAGACACAAAGTCAGGGTGCCTGTAACTACAGCGAGACACAAAGTCAGGGTGCCTGTAACTACAGCGAGACACACAGTCAGGGTGCCTGTAACTACAGCGAGACACACAGTCAGGGTGTCTGTAACTATAGCGAGACACACAGTCAGGGTGCCTGTAACTACAGCGAGACACAAAGTCAGGGTGCCTGTAACTATAGCGAGACACACAGTCAGGGTGCCTGTAACTACAGCGAGACACAGTCAGGGTGCCTGTAACTACAGCGAGACACACAGTCAGGGTGCCTGTAACTACAGCAAGACACACAGTCAGGGGTTGTGCCTGTTTGAACAGCTGGTCCTGAGAGCAGCTGCTTTATCTAAAGTAATGCATTAACCCTTTAAGGGAAGAACTGCAGCTCCTCATTGATCTTTAACTTAACATCTGCTTTGGTTAAACTGATCTGGGAACAGTGAATGACACACAGGTTCCTGGGAAGGACTGGGAATGTTTACATGAACAGTTGGGTTAAACTGATCTGGGAACAGTGAATGACACACAGGTTCCTGGGAAGGGCTGATAATGTTTACAGGAGCAGTTGAGGTGTTGGTGGAGTGTTCCCATTGTTCCCAGTGTAGGAAATTTTAATGGAATTAAAGAGTCACTTCCTTTTGGAAAATCTTCTTCAGGCCTTTGGCATGGCTGGCTACAATTATCCACAAACAAACAGCAATCAAACAAAAGTACGTCAAGGTGCCAAACTATGAACAATAATTGAATCTAAAGCTCACTATCTGACATACTTTTTAAACATACATTTTGCTCAAACATCCATACCAACATTGATGACTTATTAGTAAATAGACTATTGCCTCAAAATGTTTTGCCAAAATGTTTTGCCTTCCTGGTTTCACTGAGAGAGGTCAAGATGTAATTGGGGAGAGTTCCTGTCTGACAGTGACAGTTCATTCTCAAAGTGGGTTTATTTTTCTCTTGACAAGATCATTTTGTGCCTGAATGTGGAGTATTTTTTCACCTGGTCCTATTGGTGTTGGGTGTCAGTTTCTGTGCTACCCTTGAAATCAGCACAGAACAGTGATCTGAACACCACAGACCTGTTTGTGATATTACTGTACAGCAGTAAGAATATGGGAGGCTTCTTTGTGACATCATTACTGTACAGCATTAAGAACAACGGAGGCTCCTTTGTGACATCATTACTGTACAGCAGTAAGAATATGGTAGGCTCCTTTGTGACATCATTACTGTACAGCATTAAGAACATCAGAGGCTCCTTTGTGACATCATTACTGTACAGCAGTACGAACATCGGAGGCTCCTTTGTGACATCATTACTGTACACCAGTAAGAATATGGGAGGCTCCTTTGTGACATCATTACTGTAGAGCATGAAGAACATAGGAGGCCCTTTTGTGACATCATTACTGTACAGCATTAAGAAGATCAGAGGCTCCTTTGTGACATCAGCACTGTACAGCAGTACGAAGATGGGAGGCTCCTTTGTGACATCATTACTGTACAGCAAAGTACTAGTTTGTAATTTGGGGCTACATTAGAGAGTGTAGGTTGTAGTTTAAAGCGGCAGTAGAGATTGTAGTTTGTAGTTTAAAGCGGCAGTAGAGATTGTAGTTTCATATCTGGCCCTTTTGTTTTGTTGACTAGCAGCACCTCTCCCCACAGGGATCTAGACGCATGGCGTAACAGCGTAACGGCGTCTCCCCGGGGCCTCGCATGGCCCCCTGCGGCCCTAACCCGCTCATTAAAAACCCTGCTTCTCCTTGCATGCCCTAGCAACCAGCACACTGGGCTCTATCAGCAGCTCTCTCACTCGCTCTCTCTCTCTCTCTATCTCTCTCTTTCTCTTGTTCTCTCATTCTCTCTCTTTCTCTCTCTCTCCCTGCTTTTCAACATCAAAGCTTAAATTTTAGTTACAAGGTAATAACTGTCCTAATATTCAGCTATCGCAATAAATAGTGGCATGAAAGATGTTGATTGGAATGAGACAGAATTGGGGGTTAGACAGGACAAGGGGCTGTACAGGTGTCAGTGTTGTACAGGTGTCAGTGTACAGGTGTCAGTGTTGTACAGGTGTCGGTGTACAGCTGTAAGTGTTGTACAGGTGTCGGTGTACAGCTGTAAGTGTTGTACAGGTGTCAGTGTACATGTGTGAGTGTTGTACAGGTGTCAGTGTACAGTTATAAGTGTTGTACAGGTGTCGGTGTACAGCTGTAAGTGTTGTACAAGTGTCAGTGTACAGGCTGCACGATTATGGCAAAAATTATAGTCACTATTATTTTACAATATTGAGATCACAATTATTTAACACGATTATTCGTTGGTTTTCGGAAAGTAACACTTTTATTGCACTTTATTATTTTGAATGAACAGAATAATGCTCAGAATTATATTTATTAACAGAACTAGAACTATATATGCACATTTTCTAACCCTAACCCTCTACTGTGAGGGAGGTAAAATAGGAGTGCTTTATTTGATATAGGACACCGGAGAAAGTCCAGTAAAGTGAGAGTTTTTACATTTGTAATCAGACAGTTTGGTAATCATGGGAAGCCAAGTATTGTGCAGGTGATGTGTACAGGTATAAGTGTTGTGCAGGTGTAAGTGTTGTGCAGGTATAATCCCCCTCACCTTCTTCCCATTGCTCAGGGGTCAGCAGGGTATTTTTGGGCACAATGTGATGGGGATTCCTCAGCTCGCTTCGACCCCTGAGCTGCGTGAATGCTCGCAACACCGCACTCGCAGCACCGCGCTCGCAACACCGCGCTCGCAACACCGCACTCGCAACACCACACTCGCAACACCGTGCTCGCAACACCACACTCGCAACACGCTCTGAGGCCAAAACCCAGGATCTCATTTCATCTGCACAATGCCAAGCACTGCTATAAGCATGCGGTGACATCATCTCTCTCTCTCTCTCCCTCTCTCTCTCTGTCTACCTCTCTCTGTCCACCTCTCTCTCTCTCTGTCTACCTCTCTCTCTCTGTCTCTCTCTCTCTCTGTCTACCTCTCTCTCTCTCTCTCTGTCTACCTCTCTCTCTCTGTCTCTCTCTCTCTCTGTCCACCTCTCTCTCTCTCTCTCTCTGTCCACCTCTCTCTCTCTCTCTCTCTGTCTACCTCTCTCTGTGTCTCTCTCAAATTCAAATTCAAAATGCTTTATTGGCATGACATATTTTTAAATATATATTGCCAAAGCGCAATAGTCAATTATAATAACAACAGCAACAATAATAGTAATAACAACAACAATATATATAAAAATAAAAATTTAACAGCCATAAAATATATCCTATTTCTAGCAGTATTACTACGAATAATGATATTATTAGATAAATAATATGTTATATAATTAAATATAATATATTATATAAATATACAGTATGTTATGTAATTATTAAATATAATATATAATACAAATATGTTATATCATTTAAAACAAATATATATTAATTGGTGGGGGGTTAGGGGTCACAGAACCTTACCTCTCCCAGGAGGATTTGTAATAATGGGATCTCAGGTAGGGTTGGAAAGTTTGGGTGTATTGATTTAAATTTTGGAAAGAGATGTTCTCTAATTTCTTTGTATTTCTCACATTGGGTGAGGAAGTGCAGCTCTGTTTCAGTTTGTTGTTGACTGCAGTGGGAGCACAGCCTCTCTTCTTGGGGCAGCCAAGTCTGCCGGTGCCGGCCGGTTTCTATTGCTAGGTTCTGCTCACTGAGTCTGTACTTTGTCAATGTTTTCCTGAATTTGTCATTTTTCACTGTGGTCAGATAGTCTGCCACAGTGTATTCTCGTTTTAGGACCAGATAGCATTCTAATTTGTTCTGATTTTTTGTTTGAGTTTCCCAATAAGTTATATAATTTTGTCTTTGTTGCTTTATAATTTGGTTGATTCTGATTGGTATTGTTGGTATGTAGCTGTCCTGAGGCTGGGGGTGTTAGTGGGGGTTAGTGAACTGAGCCTCAGGACCAGCTGAGTGAAGGGACTCTTCTCTGGGCTCAGCTCTTGGCATTGCAGGGCTTTGTAATGGTATGAGTAGGGGTCGCTGTTTTTTAGATGTTTCCAAAATTTTAATGCCCTTTTTTGAATTTTAATTAATAGGGGACTGCCCTGCATGCACTGTTTGTAGTTTTCCGTTTTACTTGTAAGATGTTCTTACAAAACTCTGCATGCAGGGTTTCAATTGGGTGTTTGTCCCATCGAGCAAAATCTTGCTTTGTAAGCGGACCCCACACTTCGCTGCCATATCGGGCATCTCTCTCTCTATGTCCACCTCTCTCTGTCTCTCTCTCTCTCTCTCCTGTTCTCTTCTGTTCTTCTCTTTCTCCCTATGAATGGAACATGATAGGGCATCTCTCTCTCTATGTCCACCTCTCTCTGTCTCTCTCTCTCTCTCTCCTGTTCTCTTCTGTTCTTCTCTTTCTCCCTATGAATGGAACATGATAGGGCATCTCTCTCTCTATGTCCACCTCTCTCTGTCTCTCTCTCTCTCTCTCTCTATGTCCACCTCTCTCTGTCTCTCTCTCTCTCTCTCCTGTTCTCTTCTGTTCTTCTCTTTCTCCCTATGAATGGAACATGATAGGGCATCTCTCTCTCTATGTCCACCTCTCTCTGTCTCTCTCTCTCTCTCTCTCTCTATGTCCACCTCTCTCTGTCTCTCTCTCTCTCTCTCCTGTTCTCTTCTGTTCTTCTCTTTCTCCCTATGAATGGAACATGATAGGGCATCTCTCTCTCTATGTCCACCTCTCTCTGTCTCTCTCTCTCTCTCTCTCTATGTCCACCTCTCTCTCTCTCTCTCTCTCTCTCTCTCTGTTCTCTTCTGTTCTTCTCTTTCTCCCTATGAATGGGAACATGATAGGGCATCTCTCCTCTATGTCCACCTCTCTCTGTCTCTCTCTCTCTCTCTCTCTATGTCCACCTCTCTCTCTCTCTCTCTCTCTCTCTCCTGTTCTCTTCTGTTCTTCTCTTTCTCCCTATGAATGGGAACATGATAGGGCAGCACTCTGACAGCGTCTATATGAGTGCAACACTTATCAAATGTACACAATTACAGTTAAAAGTACTCTATCAGACATGATTTAAACTGACGGTTTACCACTCCAGTAGTGACCACATATATCCTATTGTAGTTTAAAGTACTCTACCAGAGTTGATTTTACATAAACATTTTTCTATATAAGAAAAACTAAATTTTAAAACTTCCAGTGTCTGAAAGCCCTATCAGGAAAGAGACACACAGCCTATGCACACAGACTATCTACATAAAAGCTCTTCATAAATAAAGTGTATTATTATTATTATTATTATTATGTTTATGTTTATGTGTGAACCTTCGATGGAACAACATTACCTGTAACTGATTGGCTGTTGGGAAGATGAGGTTGCCCTAAATATATGACCCCAGGGGGGTGAGTTATCTGGATAAGGGCACAGAGTAAAAACCCCGGAACAGCTCTATTTACTTCAATCCATGTTCCAGATTTAGGAGAGTTCTGGGTTTTACTCGGTGCAGTTATCCTGGCCACTCACCTTTTTTGGTTATAAAATTGTATTTTCATTAAATTATTTATCAGGGAATTTCACCGATGTGTCACAGGGTTATGGAAAAATGCTAATCTAAATTTAATTTCTTAAAAGGGCTCGGTGAATCTTGTCAAAACTTTGAACACCAGAACATCAAGTCCCATGTGACGGGCCTGCATACCGGAAGGGTAAAAAAGATTTAAATCAGATCGTTACTTCATTAGTTATTTGGTTTAAACCACTGGGACAAATGCAGCGTGACTAGGATAAACCCAACACATGGCATGGCCAATCGCTTAAACTTTAAAAGTGATCTTGATCGGTTGGTCTCTCGAGCCAATTGGTCTTTGTCTGAAGGCAAGTGTCGCAAGCTTTAGGGAATTCAGAACAGCCTCGCTGTGCAGGCAACTCACGGTCATCAGTTCACTGCCTGGACACGCGCCGTGCGCTTCTGCAGCTGGAGCTCGGCTCGTGCGTAGCAGCATTGCTCGAGCACAGGCAAGGCGAACAGGTGCAAGAGTTGGACACAGACACTCCAAGGACTATTTACACATTTAAACAGATGGATACAGAAATCCAGACCTTTTCCCCACCAGTCAAACACAGATTACTTGTACTTACAACAGGCTACACTGGCGCCCAATGTTACATTAAATGACGGATCAAGTGTAGCCATCGGTTAACATTGACAAGAGATTAATTTCCATGCAGATACCAAAGTGCTTTTATTTAAAGATAGGGTTAGGAAAGAACACTGTTTTGATTACATATCGCGTTATAGCAGCAGTCTCTATAGTCAAATGTTTAAAAACTCCCAATATATTGTTTCCACAACTGTATTTTTAAACGGAATAGTCTAGTTTAAAAAAACAATATAATTAAGACAAAAAAATAAATACCATATTTTTATACAGAAAATGTTAGACGTAGCCTTCGTTTTATATATAGAATAATAGTAATAATAATAATAATAATAATAATAATAATAATGACTATTATTGCTAAAGTAGGCTCCATTGGGTTAGTGCCATTCATTGAAGCACTCAGAAAATTGTATTTGCATAGAAGTTTCAATGAAGTGATTATTTTCCTTTCCAGATTACAACAGCGGCACGAGAGGTTGCCTTGAAGGCTCAGAAACTGCGTTCGCTTCTCAAAGTTGTCTTCAAGCGTCATTTATAAGAAGCCTAACGGGACGGTGTAGAAGACTGCTGTACTTTCGTTCTAAGTAGCTAGTATTTATTACAATTATTCGACCTCGATGGCGATTGCTGAGAAATGAACAATATTTAAGTGTTAAGTAATAGGCTACGTCTTTGCAGTCGATACTACGGAATGAAGAAACTCCATACATTTAATAGGAGATCTTACCTGTTGATCACTGAGAGACAGAATCTGTGCGTGTTGGCTGTGTTACATCCCAGGGTTACTCTGCTTGAATATCCACAGTCTGTTATGGACTTTCTTTCACACGAACGTTTTAATTGAAAGAAGGAGAGCCGAAACCCCGCGTGATGAGTACAGTACTCTGCTCTTTCCGCAGGTCGCCCAATGCGTTTTAACACACCGGGTTTCTCCGCCCCGCGTTGCTAATCAACCAATTGAATCGCAGGACAAGCTCAGCGGTTTCGTTTTTTCCGTCCCTGTACAGTGAACCCAGTCATTTCTTTTAGCATGCAGACAAATTAAGAATACAATCGCAAGTGTTTACCTCGTATACATATCCAATGAAAACTCTTCATTTTGAGAACCGCATACGTTTGGAGGAGAGGCAACAGGGTCTAACTGTGTTTTTTTTTAGTATTTTACGCGCTTATATGCATACATATAAGCACCTCCTCATCAGAGCGTTTTGTACACACACACACACACACACACACACACACACATACATAGAGGCCTACATAGTTAAACAGTTAAAGTAAGGGGGGTTGGAATTTGATTTCTTTATTGTGTTTGAATATGTTCAGAATTTGGAGCTCTTTGTGTTACATTATTAGTCAGATGAAAGGCGTTAGGTAGCCTTAGCGCAGGTGCAGTGGCGCTTTTAAAAAAACCGAACAGCATCTGTATATTTACACATACAAAGTCCTGTCAAAGGCACCGTGCAGTGTAAACTAACGGCTCACTAACGTGTCTTTTCAACGAAGTTCTCCACACATATATACACATACAAGCAAATTAAATCAAAGAACTGACTGGGCCCAGATGACAGTTTCCATCGGCTACAATAGGCATTACGACTTTTATTCGCTCGAGGTCGTGGTTCTTTGTAGCCAACGTCTATAGAATTCATGAAGAAGGCCTAGGCTACGTTTGCGTAATGTTGTACCGTTATGAACTGCTAAATGGAAATATTGTGATTATCTTTGGCTTTTGCCAGGGTTGTTATCTAACTATGTTATGCTTTATGTGTTGTTGTTGTTTTTTGCACTGTTTGGAAAAATTGCTTAAATATTTGTGGGAAATGCTGTAAGGGGGATTACAATGTTCTCAACGGTGAATTGTCGTTAGAAAAAGGGCAGTTGATTACAGGGAGGAACATACAAATTGTCAATTTAAAAAAAATGATGTGAACTAATTCACACCTGTGTATTGGGCCAACTGACTTACCGAGATACATTCAGTCTGACATTTTGTTCCTTGTTCAACATGAACATCTCAGCAAGGAAGAGTAGGCCTACATATCCTAAAATATAGGCCTAACATGCATACATGCACCTTACAAATCGGGATTTTAGATGCATTGATTTGGCAGTCTGGTCCCTATCAGCTTTACAAAGGTTTATCTGACGTCGCGCGTACCACGTTTTATCCTGAGAGGAGAAGCGCGCGTGCTTTTATAATGAACGTTCCCAGCTCGTTACGATACGAAGTGGCCCGTGCACCGATTCCCCCTTTTCGTCTTTTTTAAATTTCTTTTTACCGTTCAGCCTGTACTATAAATACATGCTAATTATTTTTAGCCTGGGCACGCTGTGTGGGTTGGTCTTCTCACCGAGACCTATGTTTAGATTTAATGGCTAATTAAGAGCTACACTGAGTGCCGCTTTGAGCCACCAGGTGGCGAGCTCGACACTTATCACGCCGAGTGAGCCCGCATTGGCTTTACTGTTTCGCGACTTTAACGTGCGAGTAACACACTGTCCCGAAATTCCCCAAAAGCCAGGATCTGTCTGCAATCGGAGACTACACGTCTGCGCGCCAAGCAACGCAACCTGCTGAATACGATAAACAAACAATTCGCGTGTGCTCTCTCCCAACAACCAAACTGCATTTGCAACATGCGCATAATTCACGCTACTATTGTAGAATCAATCTTCACCGTTAGCAAAGAGACAAGTTCAAAGCCCAACTCCCACTCTGGCTTGCATCCTAGCATAACAGACGAAGCAACACAGACATAAAAACGCCTTTTCTAAACCGTATTCTGCCCGCGATGTTCATCCTTTAACATCCACGTTTATCAAATGAATAAAAAGCATGTTCTCTCTGCTCTTAAGCAACGCTATAGATTCGCTTCGTCGTGGATCCTCTCTGGTCACCTGAGTGTGAGCGCGAGGCGGTCTGTCTTTTGCCGAATGAAGCAAGACAGGAGGCACGTGCTCAGTTTCATACAGAGCATCACGTGGTGTGAGCGCTAGTCACACAGAGCCTCTTTTGACCAATCTCAGGTTAAACTGCAACACTTCTGACACACAGCGCCAGTGAGACTGCAGTCCAAGCATTCTTCCTTAAAAAACAAGTATATAAACATACAGCATAAACAAAACAAAAAACACTTAAAACATTACATGGCGGATAGTGTTTAATAAGAACAGGGTGTTACAGTTTTTCTCAATTGCTTACACACTATTACCAGACTTATGAACTAAATATCCTAATGTATAATGCCATCTCTCAAAAGACACACCCATTTCCCAAAACTGTAAACCGTATTGACCTGTTTACACACATGATTCAAATTAGTTGAACTTTTAGTGCAAAACTGTACACACAAATCCCCTTAATTATCATTGCCTGCACCTTGTGTTCATTCAGAAAGCACAAGCATTCGACATTTTTAACTCAGTCAGCAAAGATTGAACCCAATTAGCACACAATTACCTGACTGAAAACACTATGAGACAAAATTGTTCACACACCAATCAGAACCTCCAATGCATAGATAAAAGGGCCCTGGGTTAGTTCATTTAGTTTTAGAACAATGGATCCAGGAAGGCAAGGAAGAGGAAGAGGTCGAGGAGGAGGAGGAGGAGGAGGAGGAGGAGGAGGAGGAGGAGGAGGAGGAGGAGGAGGAGGAAGAGGAAGAGGAAGGCGAAGACCGAGGAGACAAGTAGTGAGCGATGAAATTCGTGCCACTCTTGTTGACCATGGCCTGTCAATGAGGGAGGCTGGGCAACGAGTGCAGCCGAACCTTAGCCGCTTCACTGTTGCCTCCATCATACGGACCTTCAGGCAGGAAAATAGGTAAGTATTTTATGTACATACTGCTCTCTACTGTACTCTACTTTAGATTGCTGTACTCTGAGCTCTTACAGTACTGTACAGCATGTATATATGTACTGTAGCTGTTTGCTCTATCGTTCTGTATGCATCTCATTTACAGTACGTAATGTGGAGTTACGGTATGCTCCCATTTTGTCAAAAGGATGGTTTACAGTTACAGTATCCCATCCCACTTCTGTTTTTGCAGAACTGAGAGACGACCACCTGGTGGAGGCAGGAGAAGGCTGGTGTCCGAGGAGCAAGAGAGGGAAATGGTCAACATGATCATTGCTAACAATACAATTCGCCTGCGAGAGATTCAACAGCGGGTCATTGAGGATCAACAAGTCTTTCGAGGAATTGATGCCATTAGTATCTCAACAATTGACCGTATTCTGAGAAAAAACGGTCATATATGAAACAGGCATATCGTGTCCCTTTTGAAAGAAACTCTGACAGAGTGAAATACCAGCGTCAGGAATATGTGCAGGTATGGGTTTCCATACTGTATGAAGTATTTCAGTATGTTACAATATATACAGCTGTCTATACTGTAGAAGAAACTACATATATGATGGCCTACCATTTGCACCCTCTAGCAATGTGTTTTGGAGTAGTCATTTACAGTACTCTACTATATTTCATGTTTTTTGCAGGGAATCTTTGAAGTAGAAGGGCGACCTGTTCCTCACGAGATGATCTTTATTGATGAAGCGGGATTTGACCTGACTAAGAGAAGAAGAAGGGGGAGGAACATAATTGGCCAACGGGCCATCGTGCATGTCCCTGGCCAGCGAGGAGGGAATATCACTATGTGCGCCGCCATCAGCCACCAAGGGGTCCTCCACCGCCATGCCGTCCTTGGGCCATATAACACAATGCTTCTCCTTACTTTCCTTGATAGTCTGCGAGACCATATATATCAGTTAGAACAGAGGGAGCCAGCACAACTACAGCAGCCACGCGACGTTGTCATTTGGGACAACGTAAGTTTCCATCGGGCTGCTCTAGTTCGTGACTGGTTCACCAATAACCCCAGGTTCAGCAATATCTTTCTACCAGCATATTCCCCCTTCCTCAACCCCATAGAGGAGTTTTCTTCGGCATGGCGGTGGAAGGTGTATGACAGAGGCCCCTACATTCGTGCTCACCCCACCTTCTGCAGGCCATGGAGGAGGCATGTTTAGACATAACAGTAGATGCATGCCAGGGGTGGATTACATTACATTATAGGCATTTAGCAGACGCTCTTATCCAGAGCGACTTACACAACTTTTTTTTATCATGGTTTACATATTATCCATTTATACAGCTGGATATATACTGAAGCAATTCAGGTTAAGTACCTTGCTCAAGGGTACAACGGCAGTGTCCTACCTGGGAATCGAACCTGCAACCTTTCGGTTACAAGGCCAGTTCCTTAACCATTATACTACACTGCCGCACCAGGATTAGGCAAGCGAGGCGTTTTTTCCCCCGCTGCCTGGCAAGGGCCAATATAGCATGTGATGTAGATGAGGTTCTCTGGCCTGACCCAGACCAGAGACGTGTTGCAGTGGCAGTAGCAGAGTAAAATATTTTCTGTATTTGCCAGTAATCCACGGTGGGGATGCTGTGGTAAATTATTTTCTATTACAGTATTTTTTATGTTTTATATATTTTTACGTAAATATTTTTTTCTTCTTTTTTTTTTACTGTGTTTACAGTACCCTTTTCATCCCTTAACATTGTATTGATTGGAAGTTGAGTACATTACTGTACTGTAGAATACATTATGAATTAAAAAAAGGAAACATTTTTGTCTATTGTGTTTATCATGTAAAGAGGTTTTGTGAGGGAGAACCAGAAGCAACATTATTCATCTTAGGTTTTTGTTGCAGTGTTATGAATTGATCTCCGCAGTGTCTAAGACTATGTTGTAGTGTGTGTGTTTTTCTGGACTATTGTGTGATGTGTGAAGGCAAAGTTTGGTTTTTCAGCAAGAGTAAATGGTTTTGAGTGGAGAGTTAGGTTTTGACCTGGAAGTTTGACGTTTGGGGAGTTGAGTGTGCAGTTTTGGATTTGTGTTTAGAGTTTTGAGAAATGGAGCTTAGTTTTGAGAAATGTGTCTAAGCAATCGAGAAAAACTGTAATATGAACAAAGAAAAATGAGATTTAGTTTGTGATAAATATAGGCTGATGAAGAGGACAGGGAGACACAGACTGTCTATCCTAATACAGCGACTCAGTTTAAATATGTTGGAGTCTCACACCAGTCCGCTCCTGCTGAGAATCCTGCACGTTTTATGTTCAATAAAAGAAGATTAAATATGAACACTAAGCAGTACACGTGTGTGTGTGTGTGTGAGAGAGACAGAGAGAGAGAGAGTGTGTGTGTGTGTGTGTGTGTGTGTGTGTGTGCGAGACAGAGAGAGTGAGAAATGTGAGTGAGTGTGTGTGTGAGAGTGAGTGTGTGTGAGAGAGTGTGTGTGAGAGTGAGTGTGTGTGTGTGTGTGTGTGTGTGTGTGTGTGATAGAGAGAGAGTGAGTGTGAGAGTGAGTGTGTGTGTGTGTGTGAGAAAGTGTGTGTGAGAAAGAGTGTGTGTGAGAGAGAGTGTGTGTGTGAGAGAGAGAGACAGAGACAGAGAGAGTGAGAGATGTGAGTGTGTGTGTGTGTGTGTGTGTGAGAGTGAGTGTGTGTGTGATAGAGAGAGAGTGAGTGTGTGTGTGTGAGAGTGTGTGTGTGAGAAAGAGTGTGTGTGTGTGTGAGAGAGAGAGTCAGTGTGTGTGTGTTTGCGCTGTTGTTTCAGCTCTGGGGGCTCCATTTGGGGCCTGGGCCTTAAGGGGCTGTATAGGAAGGACCGGCATTGGGGGCTATCTGGCCATTGGGAAGGGTGTGGCTGGGGGCGTGACTGGGGGCGTGGCTGTGGGTGTGAATGGGGGCGTGGCTGTGGGTGTGGCTGGGGGCGTGGCTGTGGGTGTGGCTGGGGGCGTGGCTGTGGGTGTGGCTGGGGGCGTGGTGTTTGGGCTTGCGGCGGTCTTGCTCCTCGGCGCTGTGATCAGGAAACGGGATGTCGACGGTCTGGTGGAACAGGGCGTAGTCTGCCGTGTAGCTCCGCCCCTTTACATACAGGACGTCCTCAAACTGGGCTCCCCATTGGATGTCGGCGGGGCTGTAGGAGGAGCGGGTCTGGTGGAGGATACCCGTGGAGTCGCCGGTGTAAGTGAAGGACACCACCAGCTCAAAGTCCTCCCCACACAGCTCCCGCAGACCCATGCCGTACAGAGGACTGCCGGGGACGATCTGGTGCGTCGCCAAGGTGGGCGTGGCCAGGATGATGTCACTGTGCAGGAGGGGGAGGTCCCTGTAGGACACGCCCACCTCGCCGGAGGGCTGCGACTGGAGGCGGACCAGGTGCGCCGTGGCCACGCCCTCCACCATGTGGTTCCGGCGGAAGTCGCCCAGGCGCCAGGAGAGGCACATGTGACCGTCGCGCCGGCCAATCACGGCGGCGTTGCTGAAGCCCACCGTCTGCGCCCGCTTGCGCGCGGACGCCATCTTGGCCACGACGATGCCGATGACCACGGTGTCGATGAAGCAGCTGAGCAAGTCCTGCACGGTGACCACGGCGATGGCCAGCGCGCAGTTCTCGGTCATGCCACGGAAGCCGTAGCCGATGGTGGTCTGTGTCTCCAGGGAGAACAGGAAAGCGCCGGTGAAGCTGCGCACGTTGTCCACGCACGGCTCGCTGGACGGATCGTGCGTGTCCCCGTGCCCCAGCGCGATCACCCAGAAAAGCAAGCCGAAGAACAGCCAGGACAGGATGTAGGACAGGCAGAAGATCAGAAACATCACCCTCCACCGGATCTCCACCAGCGTGGTGAAGATGTCCGCCATGTACAGGCCCCAGTGCCCCGGAAGGTGCTGGAACTCCACTCGGCAGCTGCCATCGCTTTGGATGTAGCGCCGCTTCCTGTCTGCCTGCCCTGAGCCCACCCCCACGGTCAGGGTAACCGGGTCGTCCGAGTGCCGCACCGTGGAGTAGCGCACGCTCGTGGAGCTCATTCTGCTACAGCACCGACACCACACTGTCTGAGAGAGGGAGAGAAAACAGGTCATTATACATCTAACACACAAAGGCAAAATACATTTTTTCTAACTGATTTTTACCCTGATTTTCCATTTGTATCAGATACCCAGGCCGACTCTATGGGTGTGCTTGTATAGGTGGATGAATTTTGACTGAAAAGTAATTGTTTCTTTTCTCTTTTTTATTTTATTTTCACACACACATGCACGCACGCACGCGCACACACACACACACACACACACACACACACACACACACACACACACACACACACACACACACACACACACACACACACACACACACACACACACACACACACACACACACACACAGAGTACAGTGGTTTTTCAGTGCAATGACTGACTGCTCCGGCAACACATGAGGCAAGATCTGTAAAACATGTGGAGGCCATCAGGAGGAGGTGCAGGACAGACAGGAGGAGGAGCAGGGGAGCAGTGGAAGATCAGCAGGAGGAGAGAGGAGAAGGAGGAGCAGGAGAAGCAGGGCTTAGCACAGAGTCAGGAGCACTCATAACGTGACACTTCTGTTTCCTGTCTTAATGTGACCTCTGACCCCTGCTCTTCCCAGCTGTGCTGCTGGAAAATCCAACTGCCCTTCAACACAAGGGGAATATTCCAGGGGGAATGTTTCTACCGCTGGTTTTATTTTTACATCTAAGAGAATGTACTCACACACACACACACATACACAACTCCTGCCATACACGTTTGAGCGGATCCATCACCGGACCGCTGGAATCCTGTTTGTTCCCTTCTGGACATTCTTTTGCCAGCGGAGTGGTGGAAGCAGAGAGACCTCCGGGACACGGAAAACTGACCAGCAAAACTAAAACACAACATTTTCTTTGCTGATTTTTTTCTGCGTTGTTTTAAAAAAACTAATTTCATTCATGTGTGTGTTTCTGTATTTGCCCCTCTCTCTTTCTCTCTCTCTGTCTCCCCCCCCTCCCCTCCCTCTCTCTCTCCCCCTCCCCTCTCTTACTCTCTGATGTACTCTACTTGATCCTGTGCTCTATTTTAAGCCGAATCTGGGAATGTTTAGCATTTATGATTCTTTCCTGTCTACGCCATGTCAGTACAGTTTATGGTAATGAGCCGTTGCCCTGGCGATGCTGAGTCTATCTGCAGACACTTCCTCTGTCCTGATTTTAGCAGTGTCCTTAACCCACCACTGTGCACCACCTCTACCACCACCATACACTATGTATAAATTTTAAATGTATGAATAAATACATTACTACATAAAGTGTGTACACAGTGTGTTCATGGTCTATTCTTTTGGAAACACAAAACCAGTGGTAGACTAACGTACGCCCATTCACCTTTCTGCACATTTGGTAAATCAATAAAGTTGTTCTTAAATATGACCGTTTCATAAATAACAACGACAATCATGTCAATTTTTCTATTTATTTTCCACCAGCCACTTTATTCGCTCAGCCAATCAGAGAAGAGGGTGAAAAATCCTGTTCCAGGCGGGAAAAACTCAAAACGCGTAGCGCGAGCGAGATGGAGAGAGTCTGGTCAGGAGCGGCAGGTAATTTAATCAGCTACATTTTAGAAGGTAACATCGGTTGAAATTTATAAATGTAAAGTGTTATAGAAAGGGTAACAAATAAGTGACAAACTTCACTTAAGTTAAATGTTTGCTACGCTTGCGAGCAGTAAGTTACCTGAACTAGCAAGCTTCGCTACCTGTCTCACATCGAAGAGCACACCCCTGTCAGACGTGCTTCTGATTCGAAACGCTTAGCTAGTTAGAAAGCTCATTTTCTTGTGTTACGAACCAAAGGTTAGCTTGTCAAAACGTTAGCTGAAATGTGAATCAGTTTGAGTGCTAATACATGTTTAGTTTAGGTTACACTAGCAACAAGATTAGGTAGCTATCGTGCTGCGCGTTAGCTAGTTGACACTTTTCAAAGTCCAGTAACGTAACATTAAGCTTACGAAAACACCCAAACACAGACGGGCCTGATATTAATGAATGTCCCTGGTCGGTGTCGAACGTTTGGCTGTTAGTACATTTTACTATTTTACTAGGCCAGTAAAATAAAGATGAATCAAAAAGGAAAGGCTGCCATTAATTTGGAGGCTAAAACGGATTTCTCAGCTTTAATGACTCCCAGTTTAGCTTGAAATCATGCATTGCAACTGCATCAATAGAATAAATACTTTTTAAAACATTGTTTTAAATACGAGTGACACATTAGTGATACATACTTTAGATACTTTTAGTCTGTTTGGGAATTTAATTCGTATTTTTTTGTATTCATTCAGTGAACAGGTCTAACAGCAAATCTAGCATTCACTCAGTAGCTATATTTCACTCAATATATTGTAGAGATTGTACATTGCAAAGTTCATCATACCAACCAATTTATGAATCAAATCAAATCAAATCAAATCAACTAGTTGTCACAATGCGCTTCACAGAAATACCCAGCCTAAACCCCCACAAAAGCAAGCCAAAGGCAATGAACCATTTTGAGTACATTTACATTTACATTTTAGTCATTTGGCAGACGCTCTTATCCAGAGCGATGTACATTAGTGCATTTTCCAACTTGAAACAAGTGCGTTAAAACAACCCTAAAAGGTAAATACGATTTCAAACACCAGGCGCAGTCAGTATGATTTTTTTTTTTTTTTTTTTTTGGGGGGGGGGGGGGCGACCACACAATATCAATCATTGGCGTGTACAAAAGATGGGTAGTATGCACCATTGTATTACATTTACATGAAAATCCACTGGATTATAGCGCCCCCCCGACATAATTCCAAGGAAATATTGGTGCAGAATGGCCTGGCTGGTGGAGCATCTTCTCCCCAGATCAAATCAAATCCACCCACATCCCTTACCCACATCCCTTACCACAGGAACTGCTTGGCAAAATATAGAGCTCAAAAACATGGAATTTTCATATTTTTATGATGAGGGGAAAATGCGGGTTTTGTTCTCACACTGAGAGTAAAAAAACAACTTGATTAAAGGCCTTGAGAACCAGAATATCAGAATCTGTCTTTTGTACGGAGGTGACAATCAATCAATCAATCATGTTTATTAAAACCACAGAGGTAGTCCAGCAGTACAGTGGTTTTCAGCGGAGATGTATTAGATAACTGTTTGCGTCAAACGAGAAGTTTACGAGTCGCTGCAGGCTGGAAAACAAGAATGCGGGCGAGCGGGCCGACAGGAAGTGGATGCATTTCCCTTTACCTGCGACATCCTGTTTTCAGCTGTTGTCTTCATGCCATTGTTTGCCTCAATCTGTGGGAAGTTTCCAGAGTTTTACTGAGTGTGTGATTCACCCTGTTAACGAAGTCTGACCCCCCTTCAGTATGGGAATGTTTTAAACACCTCCTAATTCAGTTATAATAATAATAATAATAATAATAATAATAATAATAATAATAATAATAATAATGGCATGAAAAGTTAACAGTGGGATGTTTTCCCCCACAGTTGAGACTATACGAGGTGACTCTTATAGGTGTACAGTCCCTTGGTGTACAGAGTTGAAGGACCTGCACCCTGTCTTCTCAGTGCTAAATAAAACTACCAAATTGCTTATGTTTTTGATTGCATTTTTACAAACTAAAGTGACAGAAAATTAATGTGGAAATTGTCCAACTTTTATTTTTGGTTTTTGGTTTGGTCGATCGAGTGACCAGGCCTTTTAAGTACCCAAAATACACCCCAGCAGAGTGACTCTGTACGACTGCAGGTATCAATCTGTACCATCTATTTATCCATTTAAACTCATATGGAATCTTTTTTTTCAGTTATTAATTTGTTTATTCAGTAATATTAAGGAAACCCATGCATTAGTACATTATTGCATTAGCATTTTTACATTTGGAGTATGTAAAGTTTATGCTGTGTGTAATTATATATATATATATATAATATATATATATGTAATTATTTCTTGTTTGCATTTGAAAGGTGGCTGTGACTGCTTGGAGTTAGAGAGAAACTCAGCCACTGGGGGTCCCCTTTACCTGAACAGGCAAACTCTCTCTCTCTCCCTCCCTCTCTGGAGCTACCTGTACAGGTAAACTCTCTCTCTTTCTCTCTCTCCCCCCTCTGGAGTTACCTGAACAGGTAAACTCTCTCCTTCTCTCCCTCCCTGTCTGGAGTTACCGGAACAGGTAAACCTTCTCCTCTCCCTCCCTCTCTGGAGTTACCTGAACAGGTAAACTCTCTCCTCTCCCTCCCTCTTTCTCTGGAGTTACCGAAACTCTTGAGTAATGGGTAAGTAACAGGAACTTGTTTGTGAAGAGAGCGCTCAACTGTATGTGATGGGGTTAGGAATAGCATTTCCATCGCTTAATTGGGCATAACCTGCAGACTCTGCCTATGCAAAACCCCTCCTGTGAATGAATGAGTGTGTGGGACCCAGTGATTAGTGTGTGGAACCCACAGCCGGTTATGTGGGACCCAGTGATTAGTGTGTGGAACCCAGAGCCGGTTATGTGGGACCCAGTGATTAGTGTGTGGAACCCAGAGCCGGTTATGTGGGACCCAGTGATTAGTGTGTGGAACCCAGAGCCGGTTATGTGGGACCCAGTGATTAGTGTGTGGAACCCAGAGCCGGTTATGTGGGACCCAGTGATTAGTGTGTGGAACCCACAGCCGGTTATGTGGGACCCAGTGATTAGTGTGTGGAACCCAGAGCCGGTTATGTGGGACCCAGTGATTAGTGTGTGGAACCCAGAGCCGGTTATGTGGGACCCAGTGATTAGTGTGTGGAACCCACAGCCGGTTATGGGGGACCCAGTGATTAGTGTGTGGAACCCACAGCCGGTTATGTGGGACCCAGTGATTAGTGTGTGGAACCCAGAGCCGGTTATGTGGGACCCAGTGATTAGTGTGTGGAACCCAGAGCCGGTTATGTGGGACCCAGTGATTAGTGTGTGGAACCCACAGCCGGTTATGTGGGACCCAGTGATTAGTGTGTGGAACCCACAGCCGGTTATGTGGGACCCAGTGATTAGTGTGTGGAACCCAGAGCCGGTTATGTGGGACCCAGTGATTAGTGTGTGGAACCCAGAGCCGGTTATGTGGGACCCAGTGATTAGTGTGTGGAACCCACAGCCGGTTATGTGGGACCCAGTGATTAGTGTGTGGAACCCACAGCCGGTTATGTGGGACCCAGTGATTAGTGTGTGGAACCCAGAGCCGGTTATGTGGGACCCAGTGATTAGTGTGTGGAACCCAGAGCCGAATATGTGGTACCCAGTGCTGATTGCTAATTTTGTGTGACTTGCCAAATGGAATCCAACATTGGGAAATTTGCTCAGCTTTATAAAACTGCTAAAAACTTTTAATGCATTTTTTATTTTTAAGTACCTGGGGAAAACGGCTGTAATGACATAATTAAAACGGCTGTAGTTACATAATTACATTCATTAATTTCATAGTTCCTGCGTTAGAGAAGGTTGAGGATCTGACTCCAACAGCGCCCCCTGGTGGCACTGAAACCTGCTTAATACCCCCTAACACTATACAAAACTACTCGAGCGACAAACACACACTCACACGTAAACACACATGCACT
The DNA here is from genome assembly GCA_029718625.1 of Synaphobranchus kaupii. Classification (NCBI taxonomy): domain Eukaryota; kingdom Metazoa; phylum Chordata; class Actinopteri; order Anguilliformes; family Synaphobranchidae; genus Synaphobranchus; species Synaphobranchus kaupii. The sequence goes on from JAINUF010000025.1 coordinate 1,472,856, forward strand.
CACACACAATCTCACACAGAAGCGCACGCACGCACACACACACACACGCATGTTAAAATTATAATTACAATTCAGTAATTTTAGCTGAAGAAACTCAAGTTGTTCCACGTGACAAGTATGTATACATACAAACCTATGCATGTTCTCAAAGCCAAATCAACATGAATCCTGCCTTTCTCTATAAAATGAATCCCGTCTTTCTCTATAAAATGAATCCCGTCTTTCTCTATAAAATGCATCCCGCCTTTCTCTATAAAATGCATCCCGCCTTTCTCTATAAAATGAATCCCGCCTTTCTCTATAAAATCAATCCCGCCTTTCTTTATAAAATGAATCCTGCCTTTCTCTATAAAATCAATCCCGCCTTTCTTTATAAAATCAATCCCGCCTTTCTTTATGCCACTGAGCTGTGGGAGGTGAAGTGTTGAATGGTACAGCCCAGAATATTCTGTGGAAGTACGGCGGCGGAGGGATACTTTACGTTACCTATGAATGTAGTGCCGGCACTGGTCGACTACAACAACAAAGAAGAGCAACAAGTTGCAATGGCCACGTTCGCTCCGCCGCCGTACTTCCACAGAGAATATTAGGTCAGCACAAAGTAAAGGATTCAACGATAGTTTGACTTCAAAAATGATGGGATAAACACTCAAAATAACCCAGATAGACTGTCGTCGTATTTTATTTGCTTTGGGTGCACCGTGGAGTGTTTAAGTGCGTTTGGAAGTGGATGCTACCGGTTACCATAGAGTTGCACTAGCATTAGCAACGTGTGTATGTCCAAAAGAAGGGACAGCATGGAATTAGCTGAAAATGGTTTCCATCAATCAACTACATCATGGGTAAGTCGTAATTGAGACATTATGTCCAAAATTCCGAACTATCCCTTTAACTCAAAGCTAACTCAAAGTGACTAACTCAAAGCTAACTCAAAGTGACTAACTCAAAGCTAACTCAAAGCAACTAATTCAAAGCTAACTCAAAAAAACGAATCAGAATTATACCTTTGAGAGAGAAAATCCAACTGAAACATTCCAGTGTGTTTGTTGTGTGATGGTGTGTGTATGTGGATTACAGTGTGTGTGGGGCTTACAGTGTGATGTGTGTGTGTGTGTGTGTGTGGGGGGGGCTTACAGTGTGATGTGTGTGTGTGTGTGTGTGTGTGGAGCTTACGTGTGATATGCGAAACGGCTCTCGGTGACTCTGGGTCACATTGTTCAGGAGCGGGCTGTTTCTACTTCACCAGGTCCTGACCAGCTTATTACACGCCTGTTACACGCCTGCTAACACGCGAATAGCGTTCTGCCAACCTCTCTGTTTGATGGAGCGAGACCTGCCCCTTCTCCCTGGCTCACAGTCTCTCCACGTGACCTTTATCTGATCCCGGTTCTGTAAGGAAGGCCCGCCGGGCTAATGTTTTACCTGCAGCATTAATGGCTGGACCAGAACGCTGCTGTAACGAGCGCTCTAACCGCTGCTGTAATCAAGCGTAACGACTGCGGGGTAATGTCACAGAGAGAGAGAGCAATATGTGTGTGAGCTGAAAGCAGGGCCGTTTAAGGAGAGGGAGGGAGTGCGTGCGTACGTGCGTGTGTGTGTGTGTGTGTGAGAGAGAGAGCTTAACAGCATGCTGGGGCAGTTGGGACAGTTGGGGTAGTTGGGGTAGTTGGGGCAGTTAGTGCAGGTGGGGTAGTTGGGGCAGTTTGTGCACTGCCCCCAGGAAGGGACTCCCGTATTTTATTTTTTCAAATTCAGACGCCAGGTAGAGAAATATAGCCGAGGTAAAGAGCCTTTGATTAGCCTGGTATTATAACCTGTAAACTCCTGTTTCCTGACCCCGCCCTACATGTTTACTGTCCCTACAGCCCTGGTGAGAGAGAGTGTTTGAAAGATCAATACACTGGTATTTATAAAACACAGGCTTACCTGCTCTGCTCTGCTGTCATGAGGGCTCTGTGTGTGTGTGTGTGTCTGCCTGCCCGCCCGTCTGCCTGTCTGTCTGCCTGCCTGTCTGCCTGTCTGTCTGTCTGTGTACACGTGCTATGTGTGTGTATGTATGTCTGTATGCGTGCGTGTGCTGTGTGTGTGTCTGTGTGCAGTTGTGCATGCTTGCGTTGTGTGTGCGTGCGCAAGCACATGTTTGTGTCTGTCTATGTAACAGTGAAAAGGTGTGTGTGTGTGTGTATCTGTGTGTAAGCTGAAACACTGTCTGTTTTTCGTCGTGGTCTGAAAACGCACTTTTTCAGACTCCACCTCGACTAAAATACCTATATAGGGCCATTCTATAGTACTCGCTTCCTGTTTTTGTTTTTGCTTGTTTTCTATTTAACTTGTGTTTTTGGTTATTTTTAGTTCAGAATGTATAGCTGACTGTGTGTACTTCTCATGTTTATTACTAGGGATAGCTCCTACGCTGTGAGAAAGTTGTGCTTTGTCGGATTTGCTTTGTAGTCGCGTCAATGACCTTCAATATGCACTTATTGTACGTCGCTTTGGATAAAAGCGTCTGCCAGATGATTGTAATGTAATGTAATGTTAGCATGGCAGTGTGTTAGAGCATTAGCGTGATAGCAATATACTCTTGCAGCTTTGTAGCATGTTAATACGTCAGCTTTGAAGCGAGGAGGCTGTGTAGTTGCATGATAGCGAGGTTGCGCGGCAGTGTGATGGCAGCCTTTCAGAACATAGTTCAGAGTGAGTAGCAGTGATAGTGAGTGCTAGCACAGTTACATGATCAGAGTGAGTAGCAGTGATAGTGAGTGCTAGCACAGTTACATGATCAGAGTGAGTAGCAGTGATAGTGAGTGCTAGCACAGTTACATGATCAGAGTCAGTAGCAGTGATAGTGAGTGCTAGCACAGTTACATGATCAGAGTGAGTAGCAGTGATAGTGAGTGCTAGCACAGTTACATGATCAGAGTGAGTAGCAGTGATAGTGAGTGCTAGCACAGTTACATGATCAGAGTGAGTAGCAGTGATAGTGAGTGCTAGCACAGTTACATGATCAGAGTGAGTAGCAGTGATAGTGAGTGCTAGCACAGTTACATGATCAGAGTGAGTAGCAGTGATAGTGAGTGCTAGCACAGTTACATGATCAGAGTGAGTAGCAGTGATAGTGAGTGCTAGCACAGTTACATGATGGAGCTGTGGACTCTTAGCACAAAGACATGTTAGCGTAGCAAAATGGTGTCGTGGCTTAATAGCATGTTAGAGAGGGTTAGGGTTAGGTTGCATAATCACGTAACTAGCACGGTAGCGTGTTAGCGTGCCTGTGTGGCGTACCCTGTGTGCATAGCAGTGGTCTGTTCCCATCGAGAGCCCCATTGTGTGCGCTCAGCAGGTAACAGAACCCTGGCATTGTTCAGGTGTTTGGCTCAGACCAGGTAAGCTCCCTAGCAGCAGTGCACACAGTAAAACCCTTCCAGACCTGCTCCTCTGTAATTACAGATCTGGGGCACTGGGGACTGTCCGTATTCTTCAGCCTACAAAAACCTCTTAGGTCATTTCTGATACTCCCATCCATGCATGTACACACGCATACAGTGTCACACACACATACGCACATACGCACATACACACACACACACACACACACACATACACAGGTATGGGAAAAACACATACGCACACTCATACATACGCACGCACACGCACGTATATTCGGGCATAAATGTGAACACACACATATGGTCATACAAACACACACACACACACACACACATTTAGTCTCTTTTTGATTTGTAGTTATGGCGACACTAAAGCAACGTTCAGCAAATGTACTCTACAAAAGCCAAAGAATAAGTCAATCTTAACAGGCATTTAGCATTTTAGTTTAGACTTAAAATCTTAGTTCTATTCCTTTTGGCTAAATAAGGCAAAAAGATTGCTAATGAGGTGAGACTCATTTCAAGGTTTGCCAATGGGGTGAGACTGCTTCACCTGTAGTAAAGTAGCTTAAAACAAGATAATATTTTCTACATGGGAGTCTCATTACAGGACTAATTAAGACACTTTTTAAGACAGACTTTTTTTTGCAGTGTATCTGAATATTCATTACGCAATATAAACACTGTATCTGAATATTCATTACGCAGTAAAAACACTGTATCTGAATAGGATTCATTAAACAGTAAAAACACTATCTGAATATAATCCATTAAACAATAAAACAATGTTTCTTAGCAGCGATTATCAGAAAGCGAGAGATAGAGAAACAGGTGGTGACCCTTACCTGTTCACTTGTGTGTGTTGCCTACACCTGTACAGGTGCACTGACAGTGAGGTAGGGTCTGTCCGTCCGTCCGTCCGTCTGTGTGTCTGCAGGACAGAGGCAGGTAAACAGTAAGAGTGAAGGTAAAGAGGCAGGTAAACACTAAGAGTGAAGTTGCCAGGCTATGACCACAGGTACATATTAGCACCAAGCCCAGAGTCAGGAGGAGGGAGGAGTCTGTTATTTAAGTGTGTGTCTGCGTCTGTGTGTGTGTTTGTGTGTGTCTGCGTGTGTGTGTGTTTGTGTGTGTGTGTTTATGTCTGTGTCTGCGTGTCTGTCTGTGTGTGTGTGTGCGTGTGTGTTCATGTGTACAGTATGTGTGTATGTGTTTGTTTTGTTTATGTGTATTTTTGTGTGTGTGTGTGTGTGTGTGTGTGTGTGTGTGTGTGTGGTGTGTGTGTGTGTGTGTGTGTGTGTGTGTGTGTGTGTGTGTTTGTATATGTGCATTTAGGTGCTTGGAAGAGTGAGAGGAAAGCATTTTCCTTCCTCAGTGGAGTTCTGTCTGTCCAGTGCTTCCATGGCGAGTATTCTGGACCACCTGGCTGGACAGGTGTGTCCAGAATACTCTGGCTCATGACATCATCTTATACATATACAGTATGCTGTGGCTGGGATTCAATTATCAGTAATTAAAAGCATGATTTTTTAAAGTTACAAGTGAATGCAAGTGCTACTAAGAAAAATAAGAGTTACTAATTTTAAAGCCAAAGTCGAAAGCAATTGCTCAGTGTGTACACACTTTCGGGATGGGGTGGGTGGGTTTTTAGGCCACTTCTACAGCTCAGTCACACACCATTCCCAGGAGGGGACGCAGCTTTGTTCACATATTCAGAGCATAAGAATGAGAGAGGATGTACACCTTTCCATTCTTTCATTCCTTCATTCTCTCTCTCTCTTGTTTTGGTCTTTCAGCAGGAGGGAGAGGCAGCTCCCTGAGCTGAGGGAACGGAGGGGTACACCCTGAGCGAGGGAACGGAGGGGTACACCCTGAGCGAGGGAACGGAGGGGTACACCCTGAGCGAGGGAACGGAGGGGTACACCCTGAGCGGAGGGAACGGAGGGGTACACCCTGAGCGAGGGAACGGAGGGGTACACCCTGAGCGGAGGGAACGGAGGGGTACACCCTGAGCGAGGGAACGGAGGGGTACACCCTGAGCGAGGGAACGGAGGGGTACACCCTGAGCGAGGGAACGGAGGGGTACACCCTGAGCGAGGGAACGGAGGGGTACACCCTGAGCGGAGGGAACGGAGGGGTACACCCTGAGCGGAGGGAACGGAGGGGTACACCCTGAGCGGAGGGAACAGAGGGGTACAGGGTCACATCTGTCCTCTTTCCTCCCTCCCTTTCTTCTCTCTCCTACTCGCTGTTTATCAGTGGAGTGTGTTTATAGGCGGGTGGACCCCACTGTAAAAAACAGAGGCTCAGGTGACCCCGACCTGCATCACCAGGTAGGGCTGGAACAGCGTGAGAGAACGTTCCGGAAAAGCTTGATTTGACCTTTACTATTTCAGACCATTGGAAAAGTACACAAAAGACAAATCCAAAAATCGAGAGAGAGAAAGAAAGAGAGAGAGAGAGTTTTGAGTGTTAAGGTCTCCTTTAATGCACAGAACAAAGGACGAGACCTATGTGTTCACATATTTACAAACAAACAAAAAATAAGAAAATAAAATTAAAAGTAGAAAGAAAAGAAAGAGAAACCCGTTACCGGAAAACCAAGGGAAAATAGTCAAAAAATTAACAAAAGGCAAAAGACAAACACCATTACCGGGAAACGATAATTTCACAAGGACCGAAAAAGAAAGAAAATAAATAGAATTGGAAATGGATAAAACAGAAAAAGAAAATAAATAAATACTTCAAAAATGAAGTACTAACACATCACCCTGAAAAGAGCAAAGCACTTCTTTGATGCACCATGTATTTATAAAAGCCTCTACGTTGTCTGTGAGGCTATAAAAACTGAAGTCCACCCTGATGCGGGCTGCAAGCAGTCCCTTTAACATAAAGAGGAGGTCAACTGACCCCTGACCCGTAATGCAGTTCTTCCTCGTCTTCCATATAGACAATTTTGCTAGTCCAGACAGCAAGTTAATTAAAACATGAAGCTGCCTTTTTTTAACGGTGTACCTTGGCCCAAAAATAAATAATTCAAAGGAAAACTGTACCTCTAAACCCTGAAACCACCCCTCCAAGAAAGTGAAAAGCTCCCTCAACCTGTGACACTACAAATATGTGGTGTGTCGTTTCCCTCTGTGTGCAAAAAATACAGCCCTCCCCAAAACTAGGATCTAGGTGTGCCAGATATTTGTTCATAGCTATCGCCCCATGCACAATCCTCCACTGGAGGTCGCCCGTCCGTTTGTCAACAGGGGGCTTGTACAGGGACCGCCAACAGCCTTTCGGAGAAGACCCTGGCCTAAAAAACTCAGTCCACTTCGACGCCTTCAGCCCTGCCAGAGAGCGTAAGTGTAACACTTTAACGCAGGTGTAATACAGGGCTTTCTTCCCAAGGGTCTCAATCTTCCCCAACTCAGGGGTTGCAAGAGACAAGAAGCTCCCCTGTTCCTCCTGCCACTCCCCTACAGCAGGAGAGACAGTCAGAGGGGGTAAACTATACTCACAATCATCATCCCATTGGTCAGACAGAGTATGGCTTTCAGCAAATGCTCTGAGGGGCCCTGGGAGGGAAACACTAACCTGCACTAACCTGTGCAGCAGTCTAGAAGACCAGACCAACCTGTGCAGCAGTCTGGAATACCGGACCAACCTGTGCAGCAGTCTGGAAGAGCGGACCAACCTGTGCAGCAGTCTGGAATACCGGACCAACCTGTGCAGCAGTCTGGAAGACCGGACCAACCTGTGAGGCAGTCTGGAATACCGGACCAATCTGTGCAGCAGTCTGGAAGACCGGACCAACCTGTGTAGCAGTCTGGAAGACCGGACCAACCTGTGCAGCAGTCTGGAAGACCGGACCAACCTGTGCAGCAGTCTGGAAGACCGGACCAACCTGTGCAGCAGTCTGGAAGACCGGACCAACCTGTGCAGCAGTCTAGAAGACCGGACCAACCTGTGCAGCAGTCTGGAATACCGGACCAATCTGTGCAGCAGTCTGGAAGACCGGACCAACCTGTGTAGCAGTCTGGAAGACCGGACCAACCTGTGCAGCAGTCTGGAAGACCGGACCAACCTGTGCAGCAGTCTGGAAGACCGGACCAACCTGTGCAGCAGTCTGGAAGACCGGACCAACCTGTGCAGCAGTCTAGAAGACCGGACCAACCTGTGCAGCAGTCTAGAAGACTGGATTCCTGTCATTTCCCCCAGCCTTGCCACAGATATCCTCATCATGTGCCCCAGTTTGGCACAGCCTGCCTCCCGCAGGCTAGATCGTAGGCTGGGAGAGGATAAACAATTAGTGTTTATGAAATCGCTGAAATGCAATGGCTCCTCAAAGAGCCATATGCCTGGTTCTGCAGTTGGATCCCATTGGACTTTAAAGACCTGCCAAGACTAACACTGACTGGTAGAATGGTGTCAGTCCTGACTTGTCCACCTCTTCATGCCGAAGCAGAAAAAGCTGCTTATCATAGCCAAGGCCAGCTGCCCTCCTCAGCAGCAGTCGGGCCACGTTCAACCAGCTCAGTCCACACCCGTACAGCAGCCTCTGGGCAGTCTGCAGCCTGAAGGCCATGATCCTGGCTGGAATGTCCATGAAGCCTTGTCCTCCCTCCTGTACTGACAGGTACAGTGCAGGTGCCCTCACCCAGTGATGTCCAGACCAAAAGAACCGAATGATCATCTGCTGCACCTGATCTACCAGGCCCCTTGGTGGAGGCAGGACAGTTAATTTGTGCCATAGCGTCGAAGCGACCAAGTTATTGGTGACCAGTACTCTTCCCCTATAGGACAGCTGGGGTAGCAACCATTTCCATTTAGACAACCTGGCAGACACCTTCTCCACTACACCCACCCAATTCTGCCTCTGGAACTCCTCAGTCCCTAGAAACACGCCCAGAACTTTCATTCCCCCCTTCCCCCAGCTCAGACCCCCCGGCAGGCTGGGAACCGCCCCCTCCCACTCCTGCCCCACCTGCAAGGCCTCACTTTTCTCCCAATTTACTTTAGCAGAGGAGGCCTTCTGATAAACCCCCAAACTGTCCTTTAAAACCTCTACATCTCCCTGGTTTTTTATTAAAACATTGATGTCGTCAGCATAAGCTGATAACATTAATGGCGAGTTCTGCGGAAGCCCCGGTAGGGACAGCCTGAGTCTGTGTAATAATGACTCGATGGCCAGAGAATATATATATATATATATATATATATAGAGAGAGAGAGAGAGAGACCTCAACCTTCAAGTGACGATGAACCAGTGACAGGATTTGTTTAACCAAAAAAGGCAAATAGTTGGAGCTGCCAACATGGTATTATTGACTGATCTGAACCAATCAATGTGCTTGGCTCTGCATAGGACAGTCTTTCAATTGGCTGAAAAAAGTCAGTGATTGACATCTCATTGTAACTCTACCCATTATAGGCTGTCCCATCGCTGGGGTAAGCCTGCACTTAACAGGGTAAACTTATTGGGCGGCACGGTGATGCAGAGGTTAGCACTGTTGCCAGGAGAAGGTTCCTGGTCGGTCCGTGTCCCAGGGACTGGCTAACTCCAGCACATTTACAAAAAATGTTTGTAGCTTTATTAGCATGTAGCATGCTGCGTGTAGCTGTATTACCATGTAGCATGCTCCGTGTAGCTTTATTAGCATATAGCATGCTGCTTGTAGCTTTATTAGCATATAGCATGCTGCTTGTAGCTTTATTAGCATGTAGCATGCTGCTTGTAGCTGTATTAGCATGTAGCATGCTGCGTGTAGCTTTATTAGCATATAGCATGCTGCTTTTAGCTTTATTAGCATGTAGCATGCTGCGTGTAGCTGATTGGTTAATATTGAAGCTAAGCAGGGATGGTCTGGGTTAGTACTGAAGCTAAGCAGGGCTGGGCTTTGTTAGTACTGAAGCTAAGCAGGGCTGGGCTTGGTTATTGCTGAAGCTAAGCAGGGCTGGGATTGGTTAGTATTGAAGCTAAGCAGGGCTGGGATTGGTTACTATTGAAGCTAAGCAGGGATGGCCTGGGTTAGTACTGAAATTAAGCAGGGCTGAGATTGGTTAGTATTGAAGCTAAGCAGGGATGGTCTGGGTTAGTACTGAAGCTAAGCAGGGCTGGGCTTTGTTAGTACTGAAGCTAAGCAGGGCTGGGCTTGGTTATTGCTGAAGCTAAGCAGGGCTGGGATTGGTTAGTATTGAAGATAAGCAGGGCTGGGATTGGTTACTATTGAAGCTAAGCAGGGATGGGCTGGGTTAGTACTGAAATTAAGCAGGGCTGAGATTGGTTAGTATTGAAGCTAAGCAGGGCTGCGTTTGGTTAGTACTGAAGCTAAGCAGGGCTGGGATTGGTTATTGCTGAAGTTAAGCAGGGCTCGGCTTGGTTAGTACTGAAGCCAAGCAGGGCTGGGATTGGTTAGTACTGAAGCTAAGCAGGGCTGGGATTGGTTAGTTTTGAAGCTAAGCAGGGCTGGGTTTGGTTAGTACTGAGGCTAAGCAGGGCTGGGATTGGTTAGTACTGAAGCTAAGCAGGGCTGGGATTGGTTAGTACTGAAGCTAAGCAAGGCTGGGATTGGTTAGTTTTGAAGCTAAGCAGGGCTGGGTTTGGTTAGTACTGAGGCTAAGCAGGGCTGGGCTTGGTTATTGCTGAAGCTAAGCAGGGCTGGGATTGGTTAGTATTGAAGCTAAGCAGGGCTGGGCTTTGTTAGTACTGAAGCTAAGCAGGGCTGGGCTTGGTTATTGCTGAAGCTAAGCAGGGCTGGGATTGGTTAGTATTGAAGATAAGCAGGGCTGGGATTGGTTACTATTGAAGCTAAGCAGGGATGGGCTGGGTTAGTACTGAAATTAAGCAGGGCTGAGATTGGTTAGTACTGAAGCTAAGCAAGGCTGGGATTGGTTAGTATTGAAGCTAAGCAGGGCTGGGTATGGTTAGTGCTGAAGCTAAGCAGGGCTGGCTTGGTTAGTACTGAAGCCAAGCAGGGCTGGGTATGGTTAGTGCTGAAGCTAAGCAGGGCTGGCTTGGTTAGTACTGAAGCCAAGCAGGGCTGGGTATGGTTAGTGCTGAAGCTAAGCAGGGCAGGGCTTGTTTAGTGCTGAAGCTAAGCAGGGCTGGCTTGGTTAGTACTGAAGCTAAGCAGGGCTGAGCTTGGTTAGTACTGAAGCTAAGCAGGGCTGGGATTGGTTAGTGCTGAAGTTAAGCAGGGCTCGGCTTGGTTAGTACTGAAGCCAAGCAGGGCTGGGATTGGTTAGTACTGAAGCTAAGCAGGGCTGGGATTGGTTAGTTTTGAAGCTAAGCAGGGCTGGGTTTGGTTAGTACTGAGGCTAAGCAGGGCTGGGATTGGTTAGTACTGAAGCTAAGCAGGGCTGGGATTGGTTAGTACTGAAGCTAAGCAAGGCTGGGATTGGTTAGTTTTGAAGCTAAGCAGGGCTGGGTTTGGTTAGTACTGAGGCTAAGCAGGGCTGGGCTTGGTTATTGCTGAAGCTAAGCAGGGCTGGGATTGGTTAGTATTGAAGCTAAGCAGGGCTGGGCTTTGTTAGTACTGAAGCTAAGCAGGGCTGGGCTTGGTTATTGCTGAAGCTAAGCAGGGCTGGGATTGGTTAGTATTGAAGATAAGCAGGGCTGGGATTGGTTACTATTGAAGCTAAGCAGGGATGGGCTGGGTTAGTACTGAAATTAAGCAGGGCTGAGATTGGTTAGTACTGAAGCTAAGCAAGGCTGGGATTGGTTAGTATTGAAGCTAAGCAGGGCTGGGTATGGTTAGTGCTGAAGCTAAGCAGGGCTGGCTTGGTTAGTACTGAAGCCAAGCAGGGCTGGGTATGGTTAGTGCTGAAGCTAAGCAGGGCTGGCTTGGTTAGTACTGAAGCCAAGCAGGGCTGGGTATGGTTAGTGCTGAAGCTAAGCAGGGCTGGCTTGGTTAGTGCTGAAGCTAAGCAGGGCAGGGCTTGTTTAGTGCTGAAGCTAAGCAGGGCTGGCTTGGTTAGTACTGAAGCTAAGCAGGGCTGAGCTTGGTTAGTACTGAAGCTAAGCAGGGCTGGGATTGGTTAGTACTGAAGCTAAGCCGGGCTGGGCTGGCTTGGTTAGTGCTGAAGCTAAGCAGGGCTGGGTTTGGTTAGTACTGAAGCTAAGCAGGGCTCGGCTTGGTTAGTACTGAAGCCAAGCAGGGCTGGGATTGGTTAGTACTGAAGCTAAGCAGGGCTGGGATTGGTTAGTACTGAAGCTAAGCAAGGCTGGGATTGGTTAGTACTGAAGCTAAGCAGGGCTGGGATTGGTTAGTACTGAAGCTAAGCAAGGCTGGGATTGGTTAGTTTTGAAGCTAAGCAGGGCTGGGTTTGGTTAGTACTGAGGCTAAGCAGGGCTGGGCTTGGTTATTGCTGAAGCTAAGCAGGGCTGGGATTGGTTAGTATTGAAGCTAAGCAGGGCTGGGATTGGTTAGTATTGACACTAAGCAGGGCTGGGATTAGTTAGTACTGAAGCTAAGCAAGGCTGGGATTGGTTAGTATTGAAGCTAAGCAGGGCTGGGTATGGTTAGTGCTGAAGCTAAGCAGGGCTGGCTTGGTTAGTACTGAAGCCAAGCAGGGCTGGGTATGGTTAGTGCTGAAGCTAAGCAGGGCTGGCTTGGTTAGTACTGAAGCCAAGCAGGGCTGGGTATGGTTAGTGCTGAAGCTAAGCAGGGCTGGCTTGGTTAGTGCTGAAGCTAAGCAGGGCAGGGCTTGTTTAGTGCTGAAGCTAAGCAGGGCTGGCTTGGTTAGTACTGAAGCTAAGCAGGGCTGAGCTTGGTTAGTACTGAAGCTAAGCAGGGCTGGGATTGGTTAGTACTGAAGCTAAGCCGGGCTGGGCTGGCTTGGTTAGTGCTGAAGCTAAGCAGGGCTGGGTTTGGTTAGTACTGAGGCTAAGCAGGGCTGGGCTTGGTTATTGCTGAAGCTAAGCAGGGCTGGGATTGGTTAGTACTGAAGCTAAGCAGGGCTCGGCTTGGTTAGTACTGAAGCCAAGCAGGGCTGGGATTGGTTAGTATTGAAGCTAAGCAGGGCTGGGTATGGTTAGTACTGAAGCTAAGCAGGGCTGGGCTTGGTTAGTACTGAAGCTAAGCAGGGCTGGGATTGGTTAGTATTGAAGCTAAGCAGGGCTGGGCTTGGTTAGTACTGAAGCTAAGCAGGGCATCTCTCTCTGTCTCTCGCTCTATTCTTCTCTGTCTCTCTCTCGTTTGTGTACTTCAGGGCAGTTATATGGCTGGTCGATGGGTGAATCATGGTAAATAATTACCTACATAAATAACATTCTCTTTGCCAAGATCTTCCACTATGAGTGGCTTGATTACCTCATAAGTCCACTCTGCAATCAACCTTAGACCTGAAACATGTTACAGTGCAACTTTAGCCGTATATCCTCTCACATTACTGAGTCTCATGCCAAACATTTAATTAGATTCTTAAAGTAATTGTGCTCTAATTTCATGTTTTCAGGTTTTACAGAAGTTTGTAAACACTTTCTTTTGTGGTTGAGCGCCCTGAAGTTGAAGTCAATAAAACCTAATTACTGTCCAAAAAACCACATTAGCCGACTGCTCCGTGGGGTACACAACCTATGAACAGGCTATATTACCACTATATTAGTACTGTTGCTGAAGCAGTAGGCTTCTCCTCTGTGCAACCCAAAATCTCTACAGCAGAGTCAGGGGTCCCAAAATCTCTACAGCAGAGTCAGGGGACCCAAAATCTCTACAGCAGAGTCAGGGGACCCAAAATATCTACGGCAGAGTCAGAGGGACGGGGGAAGGCCGGCGGGAGGGTGGGTGGGACGGGGGAAGGCCGGCGGGAGGGTGGGTGGGACGGGGAAGGGGAGGTGGTCAGTCAGAAGCCTCGTCCACTTTGTGCAGGCTCTCCCAGTGTTGTTCATAGAGGGACAAAGAATAGTCTGTGCACATAGTCTGCGCAAATAGTCTGAGCACATAGTCTGAGCACATAGTCTGAGCACATAGTCTGCGCACATAGTCTGCGCACATAGTCTGCGCACATAGTCAGCGCACATAGTCTGAGCACATAGTCTGAGCACATAGTCTTAGCACATAGTCTGCGCACATAGTCTGAGCACATAGTCTGAGCACATAGTCTGAGCACATAGTCAGCGCACATAGTCTGAGCACATAGTCTGAGCACATAGTCTGCGCACATAGTCTGCGCACATAGTCTGAGCACATAGTCAGCGCACATAGTCTGCGCACATAGTCTGAGCACACAGTCTGAGCACATAGTCTGCGCACATAGTCTGAGCACATAGTCTGAGCACATAGTCTGAGCACATAGTCTGCGCACATAGTCTGCGCACATAGTCTGCGCACATAGTCAGCGCACATAGTCTGAGCACATAGTCTGAGCACATAGTCTTAGCACATAGTCTGCGCACATAGTCTGAGCACATAGTCTGAGCACATAGTCTGAGCACATAGTCAGCGCACATAGTCTGAGCACATAGTCTGAGCACATAGTCTGCGCACATAGTCTGCGCACATAGTCTGAGCACATAGTCAGCGCACATAGTCTGCGCACATAGTCTGAGCACACAGTCTGAGCACATAGTCTGCGCACATAGTCTGCGCACATAGTCTGCGCACATAGTCTGAGCACATAGTCTGAGCACATAGTCTTAGCACATAGTCTGAGCACATAGTCTGAGCACATAGTCAGCGCACGTAGTCTGAGCACGTAGTCTGAGCACGTAGTCTGAGCACGTAGTCTTAGCACATAGTCTGCGCACATAGTCTGCGCACATAGTCTGCGCACATAGTCTGAGCACATAGTCAGCGCACATAGTCTGCGCACATAGTCTGAGCACATAGTCTGCGCACATAGTCAGCGCACATAGTCTGCGTCATTCACCCCCGTTTCCCTGATTGGAAGGGGGGGGGGGATTTCAAAACAACACAGAAAATAAAACACCTGCACACTGAATACAGAAGTACGCACTGAACACAAACACAACTACGCACTGCCCACAAACACCTGCACACTGAATACACCAGTACTACACACTGAAAGCAGACACCAGCGCACTGAACAGGTTACGCACTGACCCACTGGTTCACTCCCACCATCTGCTGCTTTCCTCTTCTCCTCTTCTCCTCTTCCTCACTTCTCCCTTCACTCTTTCCTACCTTCACTCCTTTTTACAAGAGATTCTATCCTTCCTTTTTGCAGAACAGGAGTCGGGCCCCAAGTTAATCTGTATCTTTGTGACTTTTTAACATCCCTGAAGGGTCTCGGGTGCAGTCACCCTCTATACCTCCAAAATCAGCAAAAACTTCACTGTTACAACAAATAATTTGTTATTTAGTCACTTTTTGACCTAAAACCAACATGCATGTGAGCCCGTTTCATGTGACGTAAGAGTGAGGGAGTCATCGTGGCACTGTACAGTCATTTCAGTTGATGATACTGCAGTGGTAAAATGGTAAAAACACAGACACACTTACGTTGACAAGTCGTGTCCGATGTTTGGGGCTGTGCAGAGGTGGGCAGTAGCTCCAGGCAGGTATACTGGTGTACAGGTTTGACAGTCCAATGGTGGGGCTGTGCACAGTATGGTGGGCAGTTTCTCCAGACAGGTGTGCAGGTTTGACGGGCACTGAGGCAGCTGTTAGCATGCCAAGCACATTTATACCCTCAACAGGCACAGATCCAGGGAGAGCAAAGTCTAACTGTGCACCAATCTGCTTATTAACTGTGCACCAATCAAAGCACTTTTCAGCTGCACCACACACTGCGCCCTCTAACTGCACCAATCTGCTCGTTAACTGTGCACCAATCACTGCGCTTTTCAACTGCACCACACACTGCGCCCTCTAACTGCACCAATCTGCTCGTTAACTGTGCACCAATCACTGCGCTTTTCAACTGCACCACACACTGCGCCCTCTAACTGCACCAATCTGCTCGTTAACTGTGCACCAATCACTGCGCTTTTCAACTGCACCACACACTGCGCTCTCTAACTGCACCAATCTGCTCATTAACTTTGTACTCTGATTGGCTGAGGGCAGTTATACTCCTGTGTGTGTGACTGGAGGCAGTTATAGTCCTGTGTGTGTGTGACTGGGAGCAGTTGTACTCCTGTGTGTGTGACTGGAGGCAGTTATAGTCCTGTGTGTGTGTGTGTGTGTGTGTGTGTGTGTGTGTGTGTGTGTGTGTGTGTGTGTGTGTGTGTGTGTCTGGGGCAGTTGTACTCCTGTGTGTGTGACTGGAGGCAGTTATAGTCCTGTGTGTGTGTGTGTGTGTGTGACTGGGGCAGTTGTACTCCTGTGTGTGTGTGTGTGTGACTGGGGCAGTTGCACTCCTGTGTGTGTGTGTGTGTGTGTGTGTGTGTGTGTGTGTGTGTGACTGGGGCAGTTGTACTCCTGTGTGTGTGTGTGTGTGTGTGTGTGTGTGTGTGACTGGGGGCAGTTGTACTCCTGTGTGTGTGTGTGTGTGTGTGTATGTCACTGGGGGCAGTTATACTCCTGTGTGTGTGACTGGGGGCAGTTGTACTCCTGTGTGTGTGTGTGTGTGTGTGTGTGTGTGACTGGGGCAGTTGTACTCCTGTGTGTGTGTGTGTGTGTGTGTGTGTGTGTGTGTGTGTGTGTGTGTGTGTGTGTGTGTGTGACTGGGGCAGTTGTACTCCTGTGTGTGTGTGTGTGTGTGTGTGTGTGTGTGTGTGTGTGTGTGTGGGTGTGACTGGGGGCAGTTATAATCCTATGTGTGTCACTGGGGCAGTTCTACTCCTGTGTGTGTGTGTGTGTGTGTGGGTGTGACTGGGGGCAGTTACACTCCTGCCTGTGTCACTGGGGGCAGTTATAGTCCTGTGTGTGTGTGTGTGTGTGTGTGTGTGTGTGTGTGTGTGTGTGTGTGTGTGTGTGTGTGTGTGTGTGTGTGTGTGTGTGTGTGTGTGTGTGTGTGTGTGTGTGTGTGTGTGTGTGTGTGTGTGTGTGTGTGTGTGTGTGTGACTGGGGGCAGTTATAGTCCTGTGTGTGTGTGTGTGTGTGTGTGTGTGTGTGTGAGTGACTGGGGGCAGTTGTACTCCTGTGTGTGTGTGTGTGTGTGAGTGACTGGGGGCAGTTACACTCCTGCCTGTGTGACTGGGGGCAGTTATACTCCTGTGTGTGTGTGTGTGTGTGACTGGGGGCAGTTATAATCCTGTGTGTGGGTGTGACTGGGGGCAGTTATACTCCTGTGTGTGACTGGGGGCAGTTATACTCTGGCCTGTGTCACTGGGGGCAGTTATACTCCTGTGTGTGTGTGTGTGTCACTGGGGCAGTTATACTCCTGTGTGTGACTGGGGGCAGTTATACTCTGGCCTGTGTCACTGGGGGCAGTTATACTCCTGTGTGTGACTGGGGGCAGTTATACTCTGGCCTGTGTCACTGGGGGCAGTTATACTCTGGCCTGTGTCACTGGGGGCAGTTATACTCCTGTGTGTGACTGGGGGCAGTTATACTCTGGCCTGTGTCACTGGGGGCAGTTATACTCCTGTGTGTGACTGGGGGCAGTTATACTCTGGCCTGTGTCACTGGGGGCAGTTATACTCCTGTGTGTGACTGGGGGCAGTTATACTCTGGCCTGTGTCACTGGGGGCAGTTATACTCCTTTTACATTACATTATAGGCATTTAGCAGACGCTTTTATCCAGAGCGACTTACACAACTTTTTAGCATTTTTTTACATGTTATCCATTTATACAGCTGGATATATACTGAAGCGATTCAGGTTAAGTGCCTTGCTCAAGGGTACAACGGCAGTGTCCTACCTGGGAATCGAACCTGCAACCTTTTGGTTACAAGGCCAGTTCCTTAACCATTATACTACACTGCCGACTCCTGTGTGTGTCACTGGGGCAGTTCTACTCCTGTGTGTGTCACTGGGGCAGTTATACTCCTGTGTGTGACTGGGGGCAGTTATACTCCTGCCTGTGTCACTGGGGGCAGTTATACTCCTGTGTATGTCACTGGGGCAGTTATACTCCTGTGTGTGTCACTGGGGCAGTTATACTCCTGTGTGTGACTGGGGGCAGTTATACTCTGGCCTGTGTCACTGGCGGCAGTTATACTCCTGTGTATGTCACTGGGGCAGTTATACTCCTGTGTGTGTCACTGGGGCAGTTATACTCCTGTGTGTGACTGGGGGCAGTTATACTCTGGCCTGTGTCACTGGCGGCAGTTATACTCCTGTGTGTGACTGGGGGCAGTTATACTCCTGTGTGTGTCACTGGGGCAGTTATACTCCTGTGTGTGACTGGGGGCAGTTATACTCTGGCCTGTGTCACTGGCGGCAGTTATACTCCTGTGTGTGACTGGGGGCAGTTATACTCCTGCCTGTGTCACTGGGGGCAGTTATACTCCCGTGTATGTCACTGGGGCAGTTATACTCCTGTGTGTGTCACTGATGGGGCAGTTATACTCCTGTGTGTGACTGGGGGTAGTTATACTTCTGCCTGTGTCACTGGGGGCAGGTATACTCCTGTGTGTGTCACTGGGGCAGTTATACTCCTGTGTGTGACTGGGGGTAGTTATACTTCTGCCTGTGTCACTGGGGGCAGTTATACTCCTGTGTGTGTCACTGGGGCTGTTATACTCCTGTGTGTGACTGGGGGTAGTTATACTTCTGCCTGTGTCACTGGGGGCAGTTATACTCCTGTGTGTGTCACTGGGGCTGTTATACTCCTGTGTGTGACTGGGGGCAGTTATACTCCTGTGTGTGTCACTGGGGCTGTTATACTCCTGTGTGTGACTGGGGCAGTTATACTCCTGCCTGTGTCACTGGCGGCAGTTATACTCCTGTGTGTGAGGGACTGGGGGCAGTTATACTCCTGTGTGTGTGGGACTGGGGGCAGTTATAGTTGTATATAGTTTTTGGATCTATCGGTGAGAGGGGCTTGGAGTGTAGTGGTTTAGGAGAGAGGGTTTTGGGGTGTAGTGGTTTAGGAGAGAGGGTTTTGGGGTGTAATGTTGAGATGGGTTTTCGGTGAAGCCGTGGGTATTTTTGGATATAGAAGTTTGGAGCATGGCAGAAGATGTGTGCCTGTGTTGAGAAAGAGACCCCCCACCGTCACACAGCACCACCCCTACACCCCCACACCCCCTTAGTCACACAGCACCACCTGTCATAATAACACTATCACTGCCTCCTCCTGCCTTCTGACATCATCTCCTGTTTTTTACAGGATTATCCCGGGGACAGCAGCCCTCCGAACTCCAACCCAGACACCCCGCACTGCCTCCCCCCCCCCCCCCCCCCAAACCCTAAACCACTGAAGTACATTTAACAAACCAGTGTAATCTCACCCCATATGTTATGTTGGTTTTTGAAATTTACTTGATCATAACTTGCAGCAGTGTAAATGTACTTGACCCACCATGTCTCAGTAGAGCCACTGAAAATCTGCCTCTATGTAAAAGTAGTTTTTTAACATAATCACAATATTTGAGATATAAACTACAATTCAGTGAAATGTAATCTGAAGTGTAATCATGCAAAAAATGCGTCTAAGAAGGGCACTTTGAGCCCTCCAAGGTTCTAAAGAGAGCCCATGCGATAACTTACATTTACGTGGACGCTTGACAGCATACGACTGCGTTTTGTAATAATCCATGAATGGCATCAAGCTGCAATTTCAGATAATATTAAAAAAATCTAAGTTGGTGTTGAGTGACAAAACGCTGCCGTGTTTAATTACCAAACTTGTAAAACGTTGTAAATGAAGCACAAAACAGGCTAATTTCTCTTCTTCGTGTACTGAATCTCACAACAAGGCTAATTTCTCTTCTTCGTGTACTGAATCTCACAACAAGGCTAATTTCTCTTCTTCGTGTACTGAATCTCACAACAAGGCTAATTTCTCTTCTTCGTGTACTGAATCTCACAACAAGGCTAATTTCTCTTCTTCGTGTACTGAATCTCACAACAAGGCTAATTTCTCTTCTTCGTGTACTGAATCTCACAACAAGGAAGAAGCCGAATCGGACTGGGAGGATATCATTTCAGATATTGGTATGATGCGACATTTTACTGAAGACAAAGACATTTCTATGCATATAGACAATGAATAAACTGATCCTGGTGTTACGACAGATGAAGTGGAAAGACTTCTCCGGGATAGTTTTGCATAGCCAACTATTAGAACAGCCATCATCACTAACTGCCTTTTCTCAGAATTTACTTCAAAGGAGTAGCAACATTCAACAAGCCTCATTATTTCCCTGATTGTAGTGTATGATATATAATTTTAAAGAGCTGAACTTGGACTTTGGCAAAAATGTAAATAACACATTTTCTTACGTTGCGGACATTTTACCACAGTGGGTCACATATGGCTGTGTGCTGTTTGGAGAAATTGCTGAAATATACAATGTGTGTGAATGTATGTTTCTGTGTAAGTAACTGCTTTGATGGCATTGTGCTTAACGTGAGGTTTATGTACAGTTACGGACAGACCGTTTTACTTTAACTGTCTGCACAGCTCCATTCTTGGCCCCCCGTTTTAATGGCTTTTCAAACTTGTTTATGAATCTTTGGAGCTCATATTTTCCCCCGGTTCTCATATCCTTGTCTTGAAGTCATACCAGCTCGTTACATTGATGGATTGGCTGCATAATTTGTGATTGTGTGTGTGTGTGTGTGTGTGTGTGTGTGTGTGTGTGTGTGTGTGTGTGTGTGTGTGCGCGCGCGTGTGTATGTGTGTATGTGTCTGTATGTGTGTGTGTCTGTATATCTGAGCAGGTTAGGGGCCCTGTATATCTGAGCAGGTTAGGGGCCCTGTATCTCTGAGCAGGTTAGGGGCCCTGTATCTCTGAGCAGGTTAGGGGCCCTGTATCTCTGAGCAGGTTAGGGGCCCTGTGTCTCAGGTTGGAGGTGTTTGAGAGCCACACACAAGCAGTAGCTTTTATGAATCATTTCTTATGTGGTTACAGATTTATTCTCAGCCGTTATACATTACAGCTGCAGGTCATTACTAGTACATCTCCCCCTCTCTCTTTCTCTCTCCCCCCCTCCTCTCTTTCCCTCTCCCCTCCTCTCTTTCCCTTCCTCTCCTTTGGACAGTAATGGCCCAACAGATGTGGTGTTGTGGCTATTGGCTCTGCTTCCTGATAAGTCTGAGACTTAAAATAGAATTTACGTACTGTTTGTTGGTCTACATAATTTTGAAACTAGCCAGTGTATGCAGCAATGATTATGTTCAGTACCTAGCCAGTGTATGCAGCAATGCTTATGTTCAGTAACTAGCCAGTGTATGCAGCAATGCTTATGTTCAGAAACTAGCCAGTGTATGCAGCAATGATTATGTTCAGTACCTAGCCAGTGTATGCAGCAATGCTTATGTTCAGTAACTAGCCAGTGTATGCAGCAATGCTTATGTTCAGTAACTAGCCAGTGTATGCAGCAATGCTTATGTTCAGTAACTAGCCAGTGTATGCAGCAATGCTTATGTTCAGAAACTAGCCAGTGTATGCAGCAATGCTTATGTTCAGAAACTAGCCAGTGTATGCAGCAATGCTTATGTTCAGTAACTAGCCAGTGTATGCAGCAATGCTTATGTTCAGAAACTAGCCAGTGTATACAGCAATGCTTATGTTCAGAAACTAACCAGTGTATGCAGCAATGCTTATGTTCAGTAACTAGCCAGTGTATGCAGCAATGCTTATGTTCAGTAACTAGCCAGTGTATGCAGCAATGCTTATGTTCAGTAACTAGCCAGTGTATGCAGCAATGCTTATGTTCAGAAACTAGCCAGTGTATGCAGCAATGCTTATGTTCAGAAACTAGCCAGTGTATGCAGCAATGCTTATGTTCAGTAACTAGCCAGTGTATGCAGCAATGCTTATGTTCAGTAACTAGCCAGTGTATGCAGCAATGCTTATGTTCAGAAACTAGCCAGTGTATGCAGCAATGCTTATGTTCAATAACTAGCCAGTGTATGCAGAAATGCTTATGTTCAGTAACTAGCCAGTGTATGCAGCAATGCTTATGTTCAGTAACTAGCCAGTGTATGCAGCAATGCTTATGTTCAGTAACTAGCCAGTGTATACAGCAATGCTTATGTTCAGTAACTAGCCAGTGTATGCAGCAATGCTTATGTTCAGTAACTAGCCAGTGTATGCAGCAATGCTTATGTTCAGAAACTAGCCAGTGTATGCAGCAATGCTTATGTTCAGTAACTAGCCAGTGTATGCAGCAATGCTTATGTTCAGTAACTAGCCAGTGTATGCAGCAATGCTTATGTTCAGAAACTAGCCAGTGTATGCAGCAATGCTTATGTTCAGAAACTAGCCAGTGTATGCAGCAATGCTTATGTTCAGTAAATGAAGGAAAATTGTTTATTAACATTTGAGATTTTTTCTGTTTACTGTTTTTTTTCCGGTTGTGTTTTCTTTTCCTTCTAGCTTTTTTTAATTTGTATTTTTGTTTTGTTAGGTCCTGGGTGTGGATAAAGTTGCAGACGTAAACTACAGAAATCATGCCTGGAAGTGATTATGTTTCAAAAATCAAACTCAATCTTTATCCCTCTGTTCTTCTGTCCTCTTTTCTTCTTTCTCTACCTCTCCATCTCTCTTTCTCTCTTACTCTCCTCTTTTCATTCTTTCTCCCTGTCTACCTCTCCATCTTTCTCCTTCTCTTCCTCTCTCCTTTTCTTCTATCTCTTTTACCTCTCCATCTCTCAATCAATCAATCAATCAATCAATCAATCAATCAATCAATCAATCAATCAATCAATCAATTTTATTTAAAGTGCAGAATCACCATGCAGCATGGTCCCAATACATTTTACAAATAATGCAGAAAAGAGATGTCATTTAATAACAATCTAAGAGTTAAAATTTGAAATGTAATATTTAAAACACAAAGACGCTATAAAATGTGATCCATGACTTCAGGGTAGGGGAGGGGCAAGAGCCCCGGGGGTTTTAAAATAGCTACTGACCCTACTAGCCCTACCTGCCCTACTAGCCCTACCTGCCCTACTAGCCCTACTAGCCCTACCTTCCCTACTAGCCCTGCCTGCCCTACTAGCCCTACCTGCCCTACTAGCCCTACCTGCCCTACTGGCCCTACTAGCCCTACCTGCCCTACTAGCCCTACCTGCCCTACTAGCCCTACTGGCCCTACTAGCCCTACCTGCCCTACTAGCCCTACCTGCCCTACTAGCCCTACCTGCCCTACTAGCCCTACTAGCCATACCTGCCCTACTAGCCCTACCTGCCCTACTAGCCCTACTAGCCATACCTGCCCTACTAGCCCTACCTGCCCTCCTACTAGCCCTACCTGCCCTACTAGCCCTACCTGCCCTACTAGCCCTACCTGCCCTACCTGCCCTACTAGCCCTACCTGCCCTACCTGCCCTACTAGCCCTACCTGCCCTACTAGCCCTATTAGCCCTACCTGCCCTACTAGCCCTATTAGCCCTACCTGCCCTACTAGCCCTACCTGCCCTACTAGCCCTACCTGCCCTACTAGCCCTACTAGCCCTACCTGCCCTACTAGCCCTACTGGCCCTACTAGCCCTACCTGCCCTACTAGCCGTACCTGCCCTACCTGCCCTACCTGCCCTACTAGCCCTACTAGCCCTACCTGCCCTACTAGCCCTACCTGCCCTACTAGCCCTACTAGCCCTACTTGCCCTACTAGCCCTACTTGCCCTACCTGCCCTATTAGCCCTACCTGCCCTACTAGCCCTACCTGCCCTACTAGCCCTACTGGCCCTACTAGCCCTACCTGCCCTACTAGCCCTACCTGCCCTACTAGCCCTACCTGCCCTACCTGCCCTACTAGCCCTACCTGCCCTACTAGCCCTACCTGCCCTACCTGCCCTACTAGCCCTACCTGCCCTACTAGCCCTACCTGCCCTACTAGCCCTACCTGCCCTACCTGCCCTACTAGCCCTACCTGCCCTACTAGCCCTACCTGCCCTACTAGCCCTACTAGCCCTACCTGCCCTACTAGCCCTACTAGCCCTACCTGCCCTACTAGCCCTACCTGCCCTACTAGCCCTACTAGCCCTACCTGCCCTACTAGCCCTACTAGCCCTATTAGCCCTACTAGCCCTACCTGCCCTATTAGCCCTACCTGCCCTACTAGCCCTACCTGCCCTACCTGCCCTACTAGCCCTACCTGCCCTACTAGCCCTATTAGCCCTACCTGCCCTACTAGCCCTACCTGCCCTACTAGCCCTACCTGCCCTACTAGCCCTACTAGCCCTACCTGCCCTACTAGCCCCTACCTGCCATACTAGCCCTACCTGCCCTACTAGCCCTATTAGCCCTACCTGCCCTACTAGCCCTACTGGCCCTACCTGCCCTACTAGCCCTACCTGCCCTACTAGCCCTACTAGCCCTACCTGCCCTACTAGCCCTACTAGCCCTACCTGCCACCAGTATTACAGGGATGGAGTTCTAGGGTAGGCTGTAATGAAGTCAGTTTTTAGTCTTGATTTAAATGTTTCAACTGAACATTTTTTTTTGACATGTAATGGAAGGCTATTCCAGAGATAAGGTGCTCGGTAGGCAAATGCTCTGTGACCAACTGATCTCTTTCTGTCTTCCTCTCCTCTTTTCATTCTTCCTCCCTGTCTACCTCTCCACCTCTCTCCTTCTCTTCCTCTCTCCTTCTCTTCCTCTCATCTCTTTTACCTCTCTATCTCTCTCACTCCCAGACCACACAGCTGTTCCAGTGCTGTTGTCTGCTCTGTTGCCATGACGAGCCCCATCATCACGTCTGACCTCCTCACCTCTTTCTGATCAATCAGTCTGTGATGAGTCCACCAATCAGTGAGCTTCTGGGTGATGAGTCCACCAATCAGTGAGCTGCTGGTGTTGGGCTAAGGCTGCAGTGAGTGTTCTCATCTGTGTGTGTGTGTGAGAGAGAGAGAGAGAGAGAGAGAGAGAGAGAGAGAGAGAGAGAGAGAGAGAGGGTGGATACTGGATAGATGGATAGATAGACAGAGAGAGAGAGGGGGGACAATCTGATGAAAAAAGAGAGGGGGAGAAGGAGAGGGACATGGAAGGGGAGAGAGGAGGGGAGAACTTTTTTGCTGGAACTTCAGATACATTAGTTATAAAATTACAATACCCATTTGATTCCAACTCTACCTGTAATATTTTCCATTTAGCTAATATTTTCCATGTTATTTTCTCACCATTACTGAATGACTCCTCAGTGTAATTTTAAAAGACTCTATCACTAGCTTGTTTTCTGTGTGCTTGCGCAATATTTTTTGTAACTTGAAGAATGTGAGTCAGTTCCGTGTGTTTATTCTGAAGAAACAATTCTGCAAAAAAGCTGAGGACGCAACCCACAGCGTCTCTGCTAACTGCTCAGCCAGGTCTTGGCCGTCTCGCCGGTTCATGTCATCTCGTGCATTAAGAGCGCGCTGCGAAAACAACTGTGTGTAAAGGAGAGGTCACGCTCATGCCTCTCATGCTGGTCCTGCTATAGCTCTTACAGCTGTTCACATTTAGTTCTTCATACAATTTTAGTATTATTATTTCATTATTATCTTGCCTTGAGCAGTAAAACCATTATAGTACCCAGTTTCCCATTTTAAAGAGTTAAAAATATAAAACAACAAATAACAAATAAATACTCACTTTAGGATTTCAATACATAATAACACAAAAATCATGTCACACTGTTAGTGTAACCTTTTCCCCCAAGTACAATGGTACAGCCCACATCAGTGCGCATGTGTGTGGCGGGACAGGCATCGTCAAAGCCAGCCCGACGGCATTCGCTCGGGTAAGGACCCATCAGCAACCCGTAACTGCGGGAAACAACAGTGTCCACGAACAGCAGGACACACCGCAACAATCCATCATTGCAATGTAAGATATTAAATTAAATAACCACGGGTGCATTATTTCATATGGCAGAGAGGAAAATGTAATGAGAGTGTTTAAACCTAAATGTCGGCGAACTATGCGTGCACTCATAGTAGCCAGAGTGAGAGGACAGGGAAACGTGCGTTTGTGTAAATCAGTGTGTGCACATACTAACCACTATCCGGCCGACGTGACGGAGTCTTCATCACATTACCACATTTGTCCTACGGCGACAAGGTTTGGAAGCCGGGATAAGTAATCTGCGATGACGTTTTCTTTGCCTGCTCTGTGGCCTACCTTGAAGTGGAAGGGTTGGAGTTCCCAATACCACCGGGTGACTCTGGCATTCTTATCTTTCATCGTCTATCCATGTGTTGATCCATATGGAGGTCAAACCCCCTTCCCCATAGATAATAGCGCAAGCTATCAAGGGCCCACTTAATGGCTAGACATTCCTTCTCGATAGCCGAGTACCAGGTCTCCCGAGGAAGAAGCTTTCTGCTCAGGTAGAGAACTGGTCTTTCCTCACCCGGATCCCCTTGAGCCAGCACTGCACCGATCCCCACCCCTGAGGCATCAACTGGCACCAGGAACCGTTGTTGGAAATGAGGACTTTGCAGCACTGGAGAAGAGCAGAACTGAGACTTGAGGGCTCGGAATGCGCTCTCACACTCCTTCGTCCACTTCACAGTGTTGCTGGCTACTTTTGCAGTGAGGTTAGTAAGCGGGGCTGCGATGGTGGTGAACTGGTACCATCCCACTAGTCCGAGGAAGGATCGCACCTGAGTCTTGGTTCTGGTAATGGCCTCCACCTTGTCCACTTGGGGCCTGATCTCACCTCTTCCCAGCTGGTAGCCCAGGTATCTTGTCTCAGCTTTCGTCCACTCACACTTCTGGAGGTTCAGGGTGAGGCCGGCCCTGTGAATTTTTTCCAGGACCCTGCCTACGTGCTTCAGGTGTTCCTCCCATGTGCAGCTGAAGATGACTACATCATCCAAGTAGGCCGTGCTGCAGTCCTCACAGTCCTGGAGGACCCGGTCTATTAGCCGTTGGAAAGTGGCTGGTGCCCCATGAAGCCCGAATGGCATCGTAGTGAATTGGTATAGGCTAAGAGGGGTCCGGAAGGCGGTGAGGTGCTTTGACTCCTCCTCCAAGGGTACCTGCCAGTACCCCTTGCAGAGGTCCAACGTGGTTATGAAGTTGGCATTGCCAATCTTTTCTAGTAGGTTATCAATCCTGGGCATAGGATGCACATTAAACTGAGAGATAGCGTTGACCTTCCTGAAGTCGATGCATACGCGAAGTGATCCATCCTTCTTGGGGACAATAACAATGGCACTGCTCCATTCACTGTCAGATGGTTCGATGACACCCAGCTCGATCATCTTCCTGATCTCCGCCTTCAGGGGTCCAGCCAACCGTTCGGCAACCCGGTAGGGCCGCTGGCGCACTGGACCCTGAACTGGCTTGATGCGGATTGTATGCTGCAGCACATTAGCCCTCCCAGATCACTGTCGAAACAGGTCAGGGAAAACTTCAAACACCTCCTGCAGTCCTCCTCGCTGGGCTTCATCCAGATGGGTCAAATCCACCTCGCCTGATCCTTTCCAGGCTTCCACAACACCCTCAGAGTCATCCTCCTCCACCACCTGGCGAACTATGAGAGGTACTCCTCACCAGTGTCTCCCTCTCCTTTCAGGCCTTGAGAAGATAAACATGGTAGGTCTGCTTCTCCTTGCCCTTGTCTGGATGCCTCACCTCGTAAGTGGTAGGACCCAGTTTCCTCTCCATGGTGAAAGGGCCCTGCCACTTAGCCAGTAGCTTACTGGTTGAAGACAGCAGGAGCAGGACCTTCTGACCTGGTTCAAAGCATCTCTGCCGGGCATGCTGGTCGTATCAGGTCTTCTGGGTTTTTTGGGAAATCCGTAGGTTGTCCTGTACCTCCTCATGATACTTCTCCAGATGAGACCTCATCTCCAGGACGTACTGGATCCCCCTCTCCGATGACACAGAGGATGGCCTCTCCCACTGTCGGCTTGAGCAGATCCAAGGGTCTCTGCACCGGCCATCCATAGAGATGCTCGAAGGGTGAAAAGCCTGTCGACGCCTAGGGAACCTCTCGGTAGGCAAAGAGTAAGAAGGGTCCGTTAGGACCTCCTCCAGTATGCCTACATGGGAAAAGAGCTGCACAAGATCACTTTCGGGGTAGTTATAGAACGCAGAGGAAATGCATCTGGAAACCGGGTAGCATAATCACAGATAACTAGGATATATTGATACCCGTTACTGTTTTTTCCAATGTTCCCACAATGTCCATGGCAATCCTTTGGAAAGGGGTAGTAATAATTGGCATAGCCTGGAGGGGAGCCCAATCAGATTGGCGGACAGAGCTAGTTTTTTGGCACTGTGGACATGTTTGGCAATAGGTTTGCACATCAGTGTACATGGAAGGCCAGTAAAAGCGTGTGCCTAACTGAAGGTTGGTCTTGTTTTGGCCTAAATGCCTCACCCATGGGATTGTGTGCGCAAGATGGAGAACAAGAGGTCTACAACTTTCTGGCACCACTAAACGTCTGCTGGCTCTGAAACAAGATACAGTATGTTATCGTGGATAGTGTACACAGCCCCAGAAGTAATCACCGTCTGGTTCTCCCCAGCCTTAGCATACAGTGGCTTCACAGAAGGGTCAGACTGTTGAAGGGTAGCGATATCAGTGGGTACATCCCATTGCACATCTAGCCCAGACGCATCTTCCACAGGTAAAGGGGAACCAACACATTTCTCAAGACGCCGCTCACGACGTGACTTTCTGGGCTTTTTGGTTCCACCCTCGCGCAGAATATCACACAAGTCAGGCAGAGGTTGTACACCAGTTCTAGCTTGTTTTTTCTTTTTTTTTCTCTCAATTTTTGAATAGCCAATTGAACCCCTATTCTAATTCAATATCCGCCGTGTAGCAACCACTAGAGAACCACCACTATACAACCCTGTCCGCTGGTAGTAGGAAGGAGGGCGCGACTCCTTGAGCTCCTGACCGTGATTCCAACTCGCCCAGAGCCTTTCTGTGTGCAGCGATTCTCTCTGAGCCCCTCCCCCCACCGGAAGCAGCTGCCAATTGCTGCTCCCACAAGGCACCGGCCATACTCGGATCTGGCAGGACCGGGGAGCGAACCCAGTCCAGTTGTACTGGTATTCTGACTCCATAAACTCCAGTTGTACTGGTATTCTGACTCCATAAAGTCCAGTTGTACTGATATTCTACCTCCATAAAGTCCAGTTGTACTGGTATTCTGCCATGTCTGGCCGTTCACTGTGGAGCATTCTTTAAAAATTAATACTAGCTGTTTCTTATTTAATGAAAGCTCTCTGCCGTTTTATTCAGTATTTCTTGGCAATGAATGAACCTACCGACAAATACTTAAAGCATAGAGTCACCAGACCCTACAGGGCCTGAAGGATAATGAGAATATTTGTGCTTTTATTAATAGACCTGAGAGGTCAGCTGTATTCTGACCGGCTTTCATTCCACAGGTAATCATGATCAGGAAACCGTGCGAGCTAAGCTAAGCAGCACACGGAGCCCGTACACGGAGCCTGTACATGTTACACGGCTCAAATACATCCGTTACATGTGTCAGTTACATGTACCACACGCAACTGAGAATGATATTCTGACATGCCTCTGGACCTGGGTACATTTGAGTTTGTGCGTGTGTGTCCTGCGTGCTTGTATGTGTGTGTGCATGCATGTGCGTGTATGTCTGTCAGTGTTTGTGTGTATGTGTGCGTGCGTACTTGATTGTGTGTGCGCATGCATGTACGTGTATGTATGTCTGTTTGTGTGTGTCTGTGTGTTCGCATCTATAATCAGCTATTGGGTAAATACATCAGTAGTCATTGGCACCCCCCCCAGGAATACATTGTCCACATTATCCTGATTAGTTAACAATGTCAAATTTTCCTTTGTTTCTGGGATGTTAAGTGATCACATGGGCTCATCCCAAATGATCAGGTGTAGCTGCAGGTGCGTTTGAAGCATCTGTACCTCAGCCCCCCTGCTGGTCCCTATGAGGCGTCTGTACCTCAGCCCCCCTGCTGGTCCCTATGAGGCGTCTGTACCTCAGCCCCCCTGCTGGTCCCTATGAGGCGTCTGTACCTCAGCCCCCCTGCTGGTCCCTATGAGGCGTCTGTACCTCAGCCCCCCTGCTGGTCCCTATGAGGCGTCTGTACCTCAGCCCCCCTGCTGGTCCCTATGAGGCGTCTGTACCTCAGCCCCCCTGCTGGTCCCTATGAGGCGTCTGTACCTCAGCCCTCCTGCTGGTCCCTATGAGGCGTCTGTACCTCAGCCCTCCTGCTGGTCCCTATGAAGCGTCTGTACCTCAGCCCTCCTGCTGGTCCCTATGAGGCGTCTGTACCTCAACCCCCCTGCTGGTCCCTATGAGGCGTCTGTACCTCAGCCCTCCTGCTGGTCCCTATGAGGCGTCTGTACCTCAACTCCCCTGCTGGTCCCTATGAGGCGTCTGTACCTCAGCCCCCCTGCTGGTCCCTATGAGGCGTCTGTACCTCAGCCCCCCTGCTGGTCCCTATGAGGCGTCTGTACCTCAGCCCTCCTGCTGGTCCCTATGAGGCGTTTGTACCTCAGCCCCCCTGCTGGTCCCTATGAGGCGTCTGTACCTCAGCCCCCCTGCTGGTCCCTATGAGGTGTCTGTACCTCAGCCCCCCATCTATGCTTCATTACAACGAGATAGAGAGAGAGAGCGAGAGAGAGAGGGAGAGGGCAAAGGACAGGGATGAAGATTATGAACTGTAAGAGGGAGGGAGAGAGAGTATCAGAGGAGAGAAAATGAAAGAAGGGGGCATAAAAGATGCAGGAGAGGAAGAGAAAACTGCACTAAGGGGATATGTTTGTTTTGTGTGTGTATGTTTATTTTGACATGTTTTTTATTTGACAATGCAGTTTATGCAATTAGTGTTAGGCTACTTTGTGTGTGATTTGTATGAACTCTTGTATTTTGACGTATGCTTTCTTGGCCAGGTCTGTGTTTGTTCTCACTCACTTTTACCTGGTTAAATAAAGGTTAAATAAAATAAGTGCATGTTTGTTTTGTGTCTGTGTGTGTGTGTTTTGTGTGAGTGTGTGTGTTTGTGTCGTTTGTGTTGGGTGTGCACTCATGTGATTTGTGGTGTGTGTTTTGGGTGTTTGTGTTGTGTGTGTTTTAGAGGGTAGTTCTTTATTCGGCCCTGTTTCTCATTTCCCATAATCCCTTGGGGCAGAGGGCTCTGTGGTGTGTACTGTAAACATGCTCTCTCTGCAGGTTCCACTCACACTCAGGCCTCCTGGGAAGGATGGAATGCACATAGTTTCCATTCTCTTTTTACTCCTCTTATAAAAATAATTAAATGGGATCTGAACAGATTCAACAGACTGTATACCTCCCTCATCAGGAACCCTTCACACACACGCGCACATACATGTACAACACATAGACACACGCAGACGCACGCATGTATGTGCGTGTGTCTGCGTGTGTCTATGTGTTGCACATACATGTACAACACATAGACACACGCAGACACACGCACATACATGCGTGCACAAACAAACACACACACACACAAACACACCCACACACACACATCACACACACACACGCGCGCACACAGAAATACACACATACAAACACACGCACACACAATCTCACACACACACACACACACACACACACATCACAAACACACGCACACACACAAACACACCCACACACCGGTAGGTCTGGGTTTTTCCATCACAGCCCCAGGCTGTTTGCAGGGTCCATGTCTGAGCGCCCCAGAGCTGCAGGGTTTCGGGGTACCCCGCTGCTCCCAAACAACTCTGGGGCGCACAAACACCAGCCCAGTTTGAGTCCGGATCAAACCGGTCCCATTCCATGGCTTTCCCCGAACCTGACCCAGCACTTACACACATGCTTTTAGTGCACATATATGAATCAGCATCAACCAGCGGTGGGAGGGTCTGGATCAGCTCCCGATTTATGGAGCGGTTTATTTGACTTTGTTCTGGATAGGTTCACCGGTCTTGGTTCTGAGTGGGTCCCGCTTTCTCACAGCATTATAATTGGTTAGAGAGAATATCAGCTTTGTAATTGGTCATGGTGAATATCAGTGTTATAATTGGTCAGGGTGAATAACAGCTTTGTGATTGGTGGGGGTGAATATCAGTGTTATAATTGGTCAGGGTGAATAACAGCTTTGTGATTGGTCATGGTGAATATCAGTGTTATAACTGGTTTGGGTGAATATCAGCTTTGTGATTGGTGGGGGTAATTATCAGTGTTATAATTGGTCAGGGTGAATAACAGCTTTGTGATTGGTGGGGGTAATTATCAGTGCTATAATTGGTCAGGGTAAATAACAGCTTTGTGATTGGGACTTACACCCCCCTCTGTACACACACACACGCTCACGCACAAACACACGTGCACACATGCATACGCACTGAAGCGCGCACACACACACGCACAGACACAAATATGCACACAAATACACGCATACATGCATGCACGGATGTACAGGCACACACAGAGAAATGTTTTTACAGCTGCTGTATTTCTTAGTGCATGCCCCCCACAAAAAATAAATAACATACATATATATCGTACACACATATAAATAAATAACATACATATATATCGTACACACATACAGTACAAAATCTCAGAAAACAACCATGACAAGGAGGGGTGCAGAGCTCGCATTTCCACACATACACACACGCTGGGCTCTGTACATGGGCTCTGTTAGTAAAGGCTCTCACCATGTGGCCTGTAGGGTGTAAAATAGTCGCTGGCTCTCCTGTAGTACTATGTGTGTCCTGTAGGGTGTAAAATAGTCGCTGGCTCTCCTGTAGTACTGTGTGTGGCTTGTAGGGTGTAAAATAGTCGCTGGCTCTCCTGTAGTACTATGTGTGTCCTGTAGGGTGTAAAATAGTCACTGGCTCTCCTGTAGTACTGTGTGTGGCCTGTAGGATGTAAAATAGTCACTGGCTTTCCTGTAGTACTGTGTGTGGCCTGTAGGATGTAAAATAGTCACTGGCTTTCCTGTAGTACTGTGTGTGGCCTGTAGGATGTAAAATAGTCACTGGCTCTCCTGTAGTACTGTGTGTGGCTTGTAGGGTGTAAAATAGTCGCTGGCTCTCCTGTAGTACTATGTGTGTCCTGTAGGGTGTAAAATAGTCACTGGCTCTCCTGTAGTACTGTGTGTGGCCTGTAGGATGTAAAATAGTCACTGGCTTTCCTGTGGTACTGTGTGTGGCCTGTAGGATGTAAAATAGTCACTGGCTCTCCTGTAGTACTATGTGTGTCCTGTAGGGTGTAAAATAGTCACGGGCTCTCCTGTAGTACTGTGTGTGGCCTGTAGGATGTAAAATAGTCACTGGCTTTCCTGTAGTACTGTGTGGCCTGTAGGATGTAAAATAGTCACTGGCTCTCCTGCAGTACTGTGTGTGGCCTGTAGGATGTAAAATAGTCACTGGCTCTCCTGCAGTACTGTGTGTGGCCTGTAGAGTGTAAAATAGTCACTGGCTTTCCTGTAGTACTGTGTGTGGCCTGTAGGATGTAAAATAGTCACTGGCTTTCCTGTAATACTGTGTGTGGTCTGTATGGTGTAAAATAGTCACTGGTTCTCCTGTAGTGCTCTGTGTGGCCTGTAGGGTGTACAATAGTCACTGGCTCTCCTGTAGTACTATGTGTGTCCTGTAGGGTGTAAAATAGTCACTGGCTCTCCTGTAGTACTGTGTGTGGCCTGTAGGATGTAAAATAGTCACTGGCTTTCCTGTAGTACTGTGTGTGGCCTGTAGGATGTAAAATAGTCACTGGCTTTCCTGTAGTACTGTGTGTGGCCTGTAGGATGTAAAATAGTCACTGGCTCTCCTGTAGTACTGTGTGTGGCTTGTAGGGTGTAAAATAGTCGCTGGCTCTCCTGTAGTACTATGT
This sequence comes from Synaphobranchus kaupii, assembly GCA_029718625.1. Classification (NCBI taxonomy): domain Eukaryota; kingdom Metazoa; phylum Chordata; class Actinopteri; order Anguilliformes; family Synaphobranchidae; genus Synaphobranchus; species Synaphobranchus kaupii. The sequence continues at coordinate 1,506,054 of JAINUF010000025.1, forward strand.
GTGTCCTGTAGGGTGTAAAATAGTCACTGGCTCTCCTGTAGTACTGTGTGTGGCCTGTAGGATGTAAAATAGTCACTGGCTTTCCTGTAGTACTGTGTGTGGCCTGTAGGATGTAAAATAGTCACGGGCTCTCCTGTAGTACTGTGTGTGGCCTGTAGGATGTAAAATAGTCACTGGCTTTCCTGTAGTACTGTGTGTGGCCTGTAGGATGTAAAATAGTCACTGGCTCTCCTGCAGTACTGTGTGTGGCCTGTAGGATGTAAAATAGTCACTGGCTCTCCTGCAGTACTGTGTGTGGCCTGTAGAGTGTAAAATAGTCACTGGCTTTCCTGTAGTACTGTGTGTGGCCTGTAGGATGTAAAATAGTCACTGGCTTTCCTGTAATACTGTGTGTGGTCTGTATGGTGTAAAATAGTCACTGGCTCTCCTGTAGTGCTCTGTGTGGCCTGTAGGGTGTACAATAGTCACTGGCTCTCCTGTAGTACTGCGTGTGGCCTGTAGGGTGTAAAATAGTCACTGGCTCTCTTACAGTACTGTGTGTGGCCTGTAGGGTCTAAAATAGTCACTGGCTCTCCTGCAGTACTGTGTGTGGCCTGTAGGGTGTTGATACATCTGCTCTTTGAACACAAAGTGAATAAACTGAACAGCGGGAGTAATTGCTGCACAGTCTCGGACCCTGTTACTCAAATGTCCTCAACGTCCGGGAACTGCTGGTTTTCCAACCTCCCTTTATGTGGGAGTCAGGTGTGAAGACAGTCTGGCCAATCAGTTGCGCTAATTGTTCAGTTAATGACCTGGGAGAAAAGAAAACAAGGACTGGATTTGGATTTGAGGGCCAGAATTGAGTTTTCATGGTGAAGGAGAGAGAGAGAGAGTATGGAACTATGAAAATGGAATGACCTCATTCGCTTCCCTCCTCTAAAACTAAAAAAAGGCTCTAATTTGCTGAAGTGATTCCATTTGCAATTGAAAAAAAGAAAACTTTCAGAATTTGCCAGAATTCTCATCGTCCAAAAATCACACTCTATTTAGATTTCTTCTGTCCAAACAAGAACGGCTGCAGAGACCTCAGATTACTCGCTGTCTTCTGTCCAAACAAGAACGGCTGCAGAGACCTCAGATTACTCGCCGAGTCTCCCCTCCCCTCCCTCATGGCCCATGTGCGAGCAGAGCCCTAAATGAATCCTCCCACACAGCTGAAAGCAGTCAGGGATGGACGTGTGATAACTGCATGTCCTGCACTGAAAATAGAGGAGAGAGCTTCGGCCTGCACCCCAAAATATGGGACACGTCCTGTCCGTGACTACAGCCTTCCGCTCACAGAAACAAACGGCACACCACTGACTTCATCTTCATCGGCATGCTTTGTCCATCTCATACGTGTCCTCCCTGATTGAAAACTCCTTCGAGGGGTCACGTACCCACAGATCTCTAATCTGTGTCCCTGTTCCCCTTTCCCTGTTCTTCCCCTAAATGTCCGTCCTTATTCTCACCTCCCTCTGCTGGGCTTCTTGCCTTGAGTCCTGAACTAATCTTGTGAGCATCTGTGTCTGGCTCTCAGAACTACAGTTTGTCTGCTGTCTGACTCTCAGAACTACAGTTTGTCTGCTGTCTGACTCTCAGAACTACAGTTCGTCTGCTGTCTGACTCTCAGAACTACAGTTCGTCTGCTGTCTGACTCAGAACTACAGTTCGTCTGCTGTCTGACTCAGAACTACAGTTTGTCTGCTGTCTGACTTTCAGAACTACAGTTTGTGCATCATTGGCAGATGTGACCTAAAGGATTTCAGTTTGTCGGGCAAATGATTAAAGTTCCAGTTGCATCTCTTATCAATGCGTGCGCAATAGGCTGGAGTGTTTAACGATACGTAACAACTTAATCTTGGACATTTAAAACTATTTGAAAACAAAAATGATCATAAAGATGAAATATACAAATACATACAGTATGTCTTTCATAACAGAATTACTTTGGTAAAAACATTTTTTTATTATTTGCCCACACGCATATTTGGTGTGTGCCTCATAAATTGTTTCTCAACAAAAGAAGCTGTCGTGATCTTGTATCATTAGTTGTTTACTGAAACTACCGTACAATAATTTTGTTTTGCATAAAGAGGAACCGTCTCTTATTGAATGAATAGATAAAAAAATGTCTTGTAGGCTAATAAAAGCAATTCTGGCTATTCAAAATGGCGGATAGGCCTGTTTGGATAGTAGAAGACACTTTAGAAAATTAAGCAATTTGCAGATAATATCGAGCTCCTCTTTCGGCCTATTCAAGTTCATCAAGTTCATACAGACCCAACACAGGCAAATATATCGTTCAAGTATTGTCTTTACAAGAACCACACAAGCACTGGGCCTCTCCCCATGCTTTAGATCACAGCTCACACAAGCACTTATCAAAGATTTATGGCCTGAAGAGCGTATTTCCAGATATTAAAGTAACCACCAGAGGAAACATTTATGATTAAAAATAATAATAAAATAAAATAAAAACCCAAATTATACCCAGCTGTTATGTTCAGGGCTTCTGCACACACTGTGGTTACAGACACTGGAGAAATTACTTATTGTCCTGTTCTCCTCCCTCTCCCTCTGTCTGTCTCCCTCTCTCTCCCTCCCTTTCTCTCAATGCATTATTGGCATGACCACACAGGCATAGTATTGCAATGCAATAATTTACTTAAAATATCTCTCCCTCTTTTTCTTTCTGTCTCCCTCTCTTTACCTCTAGGTCCAATATTTCTCCTGTTTCCAGTTCTGCCTTTCATATTCAGATATGAGTCTCATGCTTGTGTTTCTGTGCAGATATGTGTCTCACGCTTGTGTTTCTGTGCAGATATGAGTCTCACGCTTGTGTTTCTGTGCAGATATGTGTCTCACGCTTGTGTTTCTGTGCAGATATGAGTTTCACGCTTGTGTTTCTGTGCAGATATGAGTCTCACGCTTGTGTTTCTGTGCAGATATGAGTCTCACGCTTGTGTTTCTGTGCAGATATGAGTTTCACGCTTGTGTTTCTGTGCAGATATGAGTTTCACGCTTGTGTTTCTGTGCGGATATGAGTTTCACGCTTGTGTTTCTGTGCAGATATGAGTCTCACGCTTGTGTTTCTGTGCAGATATGAGTCTCACGCTTGTGTTTCTGTGCAGATATGTGTCTCACGCTTGTGTTTCTGTGCAGATATGAGTCTCACGCTTGTGTCTCTGTGCAGATATGTGTCTCACGCTTGTGTTTCTGTGCAGATATGAGTTTCACGCTTGTGTTTCTGTGCAGATATGAGTCTCACGCTTGTGTTTCTGTGCAGATATGAGTCTCACGCTTGTGTTTCTGTGCAGATATGAGTTTCACGCTTGTGTTTCTGTGCAGATATGAGTTTCACGCTTGTGTTTCTGTGCGGATATGAGTTTCACGCTTGTGTTTCTGTGCAGATATGAGTCTCACGCTTGTGTTTCTGTGCAGATATGAGTTTCACGCTTGTGTTTCTGTGCAGATATGAGTTTCACGCTTGTGTTTCTGTGCAGATATGAGTTTCACGCTTGTGTCTCTGCAGATATGAGTTTCACGCTTGTGTTTCTGTGCAGATATGTGTCTCACGCTTGTGTTTCTGTGCAGATATGAGTCTCACGCTTGTGTTTCTGTGCAGATATGAGTTTCACGCTTGTGTCTCTGCAGATATGTGTTTCACGCTTGTGTTTCACGCTTGTGTTTCTGTGCAGATATGTGTCTCACGCTTGTGTTTCTGTGCAGATATGTGTCTCACGCTTGTGTCTCTGTGCAGATATGAGTTTCACGCTTGTGTTTCTGTGCAGATATGAGTCTCACGCTTGTGTTTCTGTGCAGATATGTGTCTCACGCTTGTGTTTCTGTGCAGATATGAGTCTCACACTTGTGTTTCTGTGCAGATATGAGTTTCACGCTTGTGTTTCTGTGCAGATATGAGTCTCACGTTTGTGTTTCTGTGCAGATATGAGTCTCACGCTTGTGTTTCTGTGCAGATATGTGTCTCACGCTTGTGTTTCTGTGCAGATATGTGTCTCACGCTTGTGTTTCTGTGCAGATATGAGTCTCACGTTTGTGTTTCTGTGCAGATATGAGTCTCACGCTTGTGTTTCTGTGCAGATATGTGTCTCACGCTTGTGTTTCTGTGCAGATATGTGTCTCACGCTTGTGTTTCTGTGCAGATATGTGTCTCACGCTTGTGTTTCTGTGCAGATATGTGTCTCACGCTTGTGTTTCTGTGCAGATATGTGTCTCTCGCTTGTGTTTCTGTGCAGATATGAGTCTCACGCTTGTGTTTCTGTGCAGATATGTGTCTCTCGCTTGTGTTTCTGTGCAGATATGAGTCTCACGCTTGTGTTTCTGTGCAGATATGTGTCTCACGCTTTTGTTTCTGTGCGGATATGTGTCTCACGCTCGTGTTTTTGGGCAGATATGCGTCTGACTTGCTGAACTTTTTCATAATTCCTATTTCTGTAAAGCATCTTTGTGGCAGCACTCTCCAAATAATATTGTTTGAAAAAACTCAATCTCAGTGATGTTAATTAACAAAATGAGAAAGACTCATTGTGATCTGGGATTCTCATTCTGTGTACCCGGTTTTTAAAATGGCTGCCTTCGCCCACTGCTGCACCAAGCGATTTTAAACCAAGGACCACAATGGAAATAAGTGTTGTACTTTCTTGTGTTATCCTTGACAATTAATTTATGATATGTGGTTTAGTGTATTTTAAGAATTTGTCAAATGAATCAAATCTAAATTAAATTATGAAGTATTTCACCATTTTGACATCACCAAAGGCGGAGCCCAGAATGGCTTTAAATGGGTGGCAGTGAGTACGTTATTCCTTTTGTGGTACAATTCACCCTCCCAGGAAAGGCACTGATGGCTATCAGGAGTGGGAAACCAGCCTCTGACTGCCTGTTAGGAAGCTGGGCGTGGGGCCCTGTGAGATTCCCTTGGATATGATTGGTCTGTTCTGGCCCGTGTTGATTTTATTTTCTGAGGCCATTGAGTGACTGTTCCTGAAAACCATGACCTCATCACTGCAGGGGTGGGGGTATCCAATCAGAATGGGGGTTTTTATCAATGTCTGGTTTTGTCATATCAAACGTGCAGCAGTTTTACAAACTGCGGAAACTGCGCTGCAGCCCCACCTGTAATACTTCCTCCTCCCTCTCTCCCTCCCTCCCTTGTATTGGCAGTATGAGTATGCTGTGTGAGTGTGCAACACCATAAGGAAATGAGTGTGCAAGCGCATGAGTGTGGGAGCACATGGTTGTGTGAGGCCCTCAGTGTGTACCTTACAGTGGTAGGTGTGTAGGCTCTAATGATTTTTTTAAAGGTATAACAGGGCTGGCCCTTTAGCTGCCCAATAGGCTAGCACCAAGGTATAGAATGTGATGTGAGCGATACAGGAGCCAGGGGAGGGAGATGAGAAGGGGATGTGAGCGATACAGGAGCCAGGGGAGGGAGATGAGAAGGGGATGTGAGCGATACAGGAGCCAGGGGAGGGAGATGAGAAGGGGATGTGAGCGATACAGGAGCCAGGGGAGGGAGATGAGAAGGGGATGTGAGCGATACAGGAGCCAGGGGAGGGAGATGAGAAGGGGATGTGAGCGATACAGGAGCCAGGGGAGGGAGATGAGAAGGGGATGTGAGCGATACAGGAGCCAGGGGAGGGAGATGAGAAGGGGATGTGAGCGATACAGGAGCCAGGGGAGGGAGATGAGAAGGGGATGTGAGCGATACAGGAGCCAGGGGAGGGAGATGAGAAGGGGATGTGAGCGATACAGGAGCCAGGGGAGGGAGATGAGAAGGGGATGTGAGCGATACAGGAGCCAGGGGAGGGAGATGAGAAGGGGATGTGAGCGATACAGGAGCCAGGGGAGGGAGATGAGAAGGGGATGTGAGCGATACAGGAGCCAGGGGAGGGAGATGAGAAGGGGATGTGAGCGATACAGGAGCCAGGGGAGGGAGATGAGAAGGGGATGTGAGTGATACAGGAGCCAGGGGAGGGAGATGAGAAGGGGAGGGACATGGCTGAGTCTGAGGAGGTTGTAGTTCAGGTGAGCAGCGGCGGAGGACTGATGCTGGAGGCAGGGATGCCAGCGAGGAGAGAGTTACAGTAGACCAGCCGGGAAATGACCAGTGCCTGGACTAAGAGCTGGGTTGAGTAGGTTGTGAGGAAGGGGCGGATTCTCTGAATGTTGTCCAGGAAGAACGCCAGACAAACTGCCAAAATGTTCCCAGACACAAACTGCACCCCCCATGCAACCTGCAAGGAGTGACTGTCCAGGTAAGCAAAGCAGGTAAGAGCTGTGCTGCACATCACCAGGGTAGTCAGGGAAGACCTCAGGAAGGGTGGTCAACCGTGTCAAATACTGCAAACCCTAAACACTGGACCTTCATAACCCCCACCTCACCAACACCCTTAAGACCCCAAAACTCATCTCTACTATTAAAGATTCATAATGGTTTATAGCAAGAATTAGGGGTGTATCCGGAGCCGAATACCGTATTCGGGAAAGCACGAATAATGCGTTGGAACAGATATTTTTTTCTACCCGAAGTTGCTCATTAATATTCGGATTCGGGAAGAAAAAAAAAAAAAAAACGAGAGAGAGAGACTAATTTGGCACAGCTAGCTATCTGCCAAAGATTTAATTCATTGAGATAGCTAAAAGATATTTTGCTAACATATTAATCTAGATCAGGAAGGTCTCCTGTATGCTATTGATAGACTAGCGTATGTTACGTTAACTTTACAAGTCCACAGTGTGGATTCATAGCGAGTTGAATGTTAAACAATTTGGGTAGAAACAAGCATTCACAGAATCCGTGATATAGGCTAAATATTAATTTTAATTAAGTTACCACATTGCTATTGTCGCGAATATGTACCTGCATGCGAATCCACTTTTGATGTTTTCTCTCCACCCATTAACAGCACAGCAGCCGAGAGCTGGCTCAAGCTGGAGCAAGCTAACATGTACAGAAGCTATGCTGAAAGTTTAATGAATGAAACGGATATTGGGTTGGAAACTGATATTTCTCTCGACTCCACCAGGCAGTCTGTCATTAATTTTCTCGTGTGGAGGGCGGATAGCGGGTGGCTGGCTAGCTACGATGATTGTAGCTTGCTCTGCTGCAAGTTATGCCATTAACGCCAAACCTCAGTGCTCACCGCAAAGGCTAACGTTAATGCCAGTGGGCTCAGTCCGCAACAAGCACTGTCTGCCACTGCGGTTACACAAATGATACATGCACACACACACACACCCTCGCCTCCCGCTTCGTGCAACCTACAATCTGTAATATGTTTAACCATCGTGAATTTGGCATCGCATTTCATATAGCGCAAAAACAAAACGAGAGGGCAGGCTAAGCTAGCTAGGAGCAATACAGGGGCAAACCGTGGGGGTGGGGGGGTTTCCATGTACATATAGTAAAAAAAATAAACTAACAAAAGAAAGTACAATATGAAAATCACAACAGGCCGAAAGGTTTGTTATTGTGAAAATAGTTTCCATTCGAATGTATAATGGAATGGTTTCATGTTTTTATAAAACTGCCTTTTCATTCTGAGTTGATTATATATTGTACCTCACATTTTTTCCAGTTCTTATCCAAAATTATTTTTCAGTGTCCCCCAGTTAGGGGTGGTGGGTTAGATAAATAAGTATAAAGTCCAGAATATAGTTCTTATAAAAAGTTTTGAAAAGAAAAAAAGACAGGGAGGGGGATGAATACTCATAAAATGCAATAGCAATTCATTTTAGACTAGAAAATATGACATTTCCTATATGTAACATAACTTCCGGTCGAAGCCACGACCATTTACGGTTTCTATCCGAATACAGATACAGATACCAATAATTTTGATGGTCCAACAGATACAGATAGTGACATCGCTGCACACCCCTAGCAAGAATTTTACTGGTTTATCTCGCCTCTCATTCATCCATCTCCCCTCTGGTTCCACTGAGTTATGTGGAAGTTTACTGTACAACGTGGCTAAGATTGAACACAAATGGTTGTTAAACCTTGATGTTAAGTCAGGAGAAACTATTTACAAAATACAGTATACTTTCGAAATATGGAAACCTTGCTTTGTTTCTGTAAACCTTTCTGGTTTTGTTTTGTTTATGAAAATATTTGATATATGGCAGTAATTTTGAGTTCATGTTTCATTTCTAATGCTCACTAAATAGGAAACCTGTGTTTAGGCTTGTTTTTTTCCCTTCATTCAACATATTTTGTTTTCTCATATTGCGTTGTGGGAACATAAATATCATTGTAAACCCTATGTCAGGATACAAACCTTATTGTGGGCAGAGTGTAGTCTCATGCCGTGTGTGTGTGTGTGTGTGTGTGTGTGTGTGTGTGTGTGTGTGTGTGTGTGTGTGTGTGTGTGTGTGTGTGTGTGTGTGTGTGTGTGTGTGTGTGTGTGTGTGTGTGTGTGTGTGTGTGTGTGTGTGTGTGTGTGTGTGTGTGTGTGTGTGTGTGTGTGTGTGTAAGGTTATATTCATGGTGTATATGTATTACTGACATTTAATGAGATGCAATTTTCTCTACTAAGAAAGCCTTCATTAAGCAAATTGAGGCTGTTCTACTAATAAAGCCTTCATTAAGCAAATGGAGGCTGTTCTAGTTAAAGATTAAATTTCTGTCCCCCATCATATGGATTTGTTTTGTTTTTTATTCAGGAGAAGGGGCAGAGTATGAAAACACTCAGTGATTTATGTGAAACATTTTAGAATTTGTTTTTTTTGCATTTTTCCACAATGCTGTTTTTAATAAATCTGGATGGGAAAGATTTTACTGCATGATTCACTGAGCAGCGCACGCGACTTATGGAAAAATCTGCACCAATTTTCCACTCAGACAAGAGAAAATTGATTTACCATCATCAATGCTCAAGAGGAGGAAAGAATCCCTTCTGTCAAGTGACGACTCCTGAAATGGGATTTGCTCTGAAGTGACGACTCTATAATGACTCTATAAGACTCTATAACGACTCTATAATGACTCTATAACGACTCTATAATGACTCTATAATGAAATGAGATTCTTTATAAAGTGGTGATTCTATGCTCAAATGAGAGCTCTGTAGGACCTCTCCATCACCATCAACAATCCCACAATCCCACAGTGACAGGAATCTTGGTGCAGCACAGCCCACATTGCTGCCATAGTGTCTTCCTTCATTCCTCACCAGGAATGCTGCCCAGCTGCTGGTTCAAGCTCTCATACTCTCCTGACTGGACTTCCACAGCACTCTCTCCAGCCCCTTCAGCTCATCCAGAATATTCCCACGTCACCCCCCGTCTGTGTTCCCCCCACTATAGAATGGAGCAGTAGTAATGTCCATAGTGTTATAGAATGTAACAGTAGAAATGTTCATAGTGTTATAGAATGGAACAGCAGTAATGTTCATAGTGTTATAGAATGGAACAGTAGAAATGTTCATAGTGTTATAGAATGGAACAGCAGTAATGTCCATAGTGTTATAGAATGTAACAGTAGAAATGTTCATAGTGTTATAGAATGTAACAGTAGAAATGTTCATAGTGTTATAGAATGTAACAGTAGAAATGTTCATAGTGTTATAGAATGGAACAGCAGTAATGTCCATAGTGTTATAGAATGTAGCAGTAGAAATGTTCATAGTGTTATAGAATGTAACAGTAGAAATGTTCATAGTGTTATAGAATCTAACAGTAGAAATGTTCATAGTGTTATAGAATGTAACAGTAGAAATGTTCATAGTGTTATAGAATGGAACAGCAGTAATGTCCATAGTGTTATAGAATGTAACAGTAGTAATGTCCATAGTGTTATAGAATGTAACAGTAGAAATGTTCATAGTGTTATAGAATGGAACAGCAGTAATGTCCATAGTGTTATAGAATGTAACAGTAGTAATGTCCATAGTGTTATAGAATGTAGCAGTAGAAATGTTCATAGTGTTATAGAATGTAACAGTAGTAATGTCCATAGTGTTATAGAACGTAACAGTAGTAATGTCCATAGTGTTATAGAATGGAACAGTATAAATGTTCATAGTGTTATAGAATGGAACAGTAGAAATGTTCATAGTGTTATAGAATGGAACAGTAGAAATGTTCATAGTGTTATAGAATGGAACAGTAGAAATGTTCATAGTGTTATAGAATGGAACAGTAGAAATGTTCATAGTGTTATAGAATGGAACAGTAGAAATGTTCATAGTGTTATAGAATGGAACAGTAGAAATGTTCATAGTGTTATAGAATGGAACAGTAGAAATGTTCATAGTGTTATAGAATGGAACAGCAGTAATGTCCATAGTGTTATAGAATGGAACAGTAGAAATGTTCATAGTGTTATAGAATGGAACAGTAGAAATGTTCATAGTGTTATAGAATGGAACAGTAGAAATGTTCATAGTGTTATAGAATGGAACAGTATAAATGTTCATAGTGTTATAGAATGCAACAGTAGAAATGTTCATAGTGTTATAGAATGGAACAGCAGTAATGTTCATAGTGTTATAGAATGGAACAGTAAGACTGTTATATCCCAGGGAGCTGCAGTACTGAATGAGTCCATGCCTCCAGGACGTTATGAAAGTAGCTCTGTCAGCTAGACTCTTTTTCCCAGGATTCCCACACCACGGGTCTGCTCCACCCAGAGTGTGTCTGGCACGGGCGTCTCCGCAGTCTGCTCTCTCTCTCTCTCACTCTCTTTCTCCTCGGTTTCACCGCCATGCGACCCATCTCCCGTGACCCATCTCCTGCCCAGAGACACGGTGCTTTAAAGCCCAAACCTCAGGGGGTCGAAGGTGGGCGGCTGGGTGTGGAACACTGGAGGAAGCTACATGTCCTTACCCTGGCTTCACCTCTGAGTTAAGATATAACCTTGAATAAACGAAAAGGGGAAGTGTCCATTTTCCAACTGGAAATATACAGAATTCCTCAGCAAAACCGTGAAAAAAACCATCTTGAATTTGATCTGACCTTCAAAGCAGATCTTAAATGAGTGGGTGATTCATGTTTTCCAAAAGGAGCGGAGGACGAGGAGGAGGAGGAGGAGGAGGAAATGTATCTCCCTCATTTTAGAGGGGAAAAATAAAAGTCAGGGTGGTCTGGCTTTCTCCTTTATCAATGTGATATAGATGTGACAGTGAGACAGGTGGAGTTGTCATAGTTAGGTGGAGGTATGATGGGACAGGTGGGGGTGTGATAGTCAGGTGGAGGTGAGTGATTGGGGTGTAGGATTACCCAGCAGTCTTTTCTCTGCCCTGTGAAGGCCAGGCAGGAAGCTGTTGTGTAAGTGCAGAGATTCAGAATGTGCTGTTTACAGTGCGCTACCAAACACGCGCTACCAAATGCGTGCTACCAAATGCGTGCTAACAAACGCACAAACACTCCTGCATCTGCGGCCAGTAGCATGAGTCCAGGGTTGGCTCCCACCTCGCTCGCCTGTGGTCGCAGTTATGCAAACCCACAACCATCTGGCATTCAGCACAACACACTTCATATTTCTCAGATTCCTAGAAAGGATTGTGTTTGGTGTGTCTAAGGCAGGGTGCTTGGTGCTTATTAAATACTTAGGTTTACTGCATCCAAAAGAACAATTATACACACAGACGCGCGCGCACACACACACACACACACACACACATACACACACACACTCATGCACACAGATACGCACACACAAACGAGTTGAATCGATAGTCAGAGCTGACAGCTGTGGGATTGAGGATGCTGTATTTGTTGTATTCACTGATACTGGTTAATGGTTAACCAAGAGCATCGGTGCCCCTTGCATTTGGTTGGTTGCCTTGGTGACTGAGCCTCACCAGCTTGGCATCAGTCAGGCAGCAGATAAGCCAGCCCTGGTGGAAAAGGCTCTGGGTTACTGGCCATGGTGGAACAGGCTGTGGGTTACAGGTCATGGTGGAAGATTTGGTGGACTCCGGTGATGTTTGCTGTGTTTGGCAGACTCCTGTGGTGTTTGCTGTGTTTGGTAGACTCCTGTGGTGTTTACTGTGTTTGATAGACTCTGGTGGTGTTTCCTGTGTTTGGTAGACTCCACTGGTGTTTCCTGTGTTTGGTGGACTCCGCTGGTGTTTCCTGTGTTTGGTAGACTCCGGTCTTGTTTTATCTGTTTGATGGACTCCGGTGGTGTTTGCTGTGTTTGGTAGACTCCGGTGGTGTTTCCTGTGTTTGGTAGATTCCGGTGGTGTTTGCTGTGTTTGGTAGACTCCGGTGGTGTTTCCTGTGTTTGGTGGACTCCTGTGGTGTTTGCTGTGTTTGGTGGACTCCTGTGGTGTTTCCTGTGTTTGGTAGATTCCGGTGGTGTTTGCTGTGTTTGGTAGACTCCGGTGATGTTTCCTGTGTTTGGTAGACTCCTGTGGTGTTTGCTGTGTTTGGTGGACTCCTGTGGTGTTTCCTGTGTTTGGTAGACTCCGGTGGTGTTTGCTGTGTTTGGTGGACTCCGGTGGTGTTTGCTGTGTTTGGTAGACTCCGGTGGTGTTTCCTGTGTTTGGTAAACTCTGGTGGTGTTTCCTGTGTTTGGTAGACTCCTGTGGTGTTTGCTGTGTTTGGTAGACTCCGGTGGTGTTTCCTGTGTTTGGTAGACTCCTGTGGTGTTTGCCGTGTTTGGTGGACTCCTGTGGTGTTTCCTGTGTTTGGTAGACTCCGGTGGTGTTTGCTGTGTTTAGTGGACTCCGGTGGTGTTTGCTGTGTTTGGTAGACTCCGGTGGTGTTTCCTGTGTTTGGTAGACGCTGGTGGTGTTTGCTATGTTTGGTAGACTCTGGTGGTGTTTGCTGTGTTTGGTAAACTCTGGTGGTGTTTCCTGTGTTTGGTAGATTCCTGTGGTGTTTGCTGTGTTTGGTAGACTCTGGTGGTGTTTCCTGTGTTTGGTAGACTCCTGTGGTGTTTGCTGTGTTTGGTAGACTCCGGTGATGTTTGCTGTGTTTGGTAGACTCTTGTGGTGTTACCTGTGTTTGGTAGACTCCTGTGGTGTTTGCTGTGTTTGGTGGACTCCTGTGGTGTTTCCTGTGTTTGGTAGACGCCTGTGGTGTTTGCTGTGTTTGGTAGACCCCGGTGGTGTTTCCTGTGTTTGGTGGACTCCGCTGGTGTTTCCTGTGTTTGGTAGACTCCGGTCTTGTTTTCTCTGTTTGATGGACTCTGGTGGTGTTTGCTGTGTTTGGTAGACTCCTGTAGTGTTTCCTGTGTTTGGTGGACTCCTGTGGTGTTTGCTGTGTTTGATGGACTCCTGTGGTGTTTCCTGTGTTTGGTAGATTCCGGTGGTGTTTGCTGTGTTTGGTAGACTCCGGTGATGTTTGCTGTGTTTGGTAGACTCTTGTGGTGTTGCCTGTGTTTGGTAGACTCCTGTGGTGTTTCCTGTGTTTGGTAGACTCCTGTGGTGTTTGCTGTGTTTGGTAGACTCTGGTGGTGTTTGCTGTGTTTGGTAAACTCTCGTGGTGTTTCCTGTGTTTGGTAGACTCCTGTGGTGTTTGCTGTGTTTGGTGGACTCCTGTGGTGTTTCCTGTGTTTGGTAGACTCCTGTGGTGTTTGCTGTGTTTGGTAGACCCCGGTGGTGTTTCCTGTGTTTGGTAGACTCCTGTGGTGTTTCCTGTGTTTGGTAGACTCCTGTGGTGTTTGCTGTGTTTGGTAGACTCCGGTGATGTTTGCTGTGTTTGGTAGACTCTTGTGGTGTTTCCTGTGTTTGATAGACTCCTGTGGTGTTTGCTGTGTTTGGTGGACTCCTGTGGTGTTTCCTGTGTTTGGTAGACTCCTGTGGTGTTTGCTGTGTTTGGTAGACCCCGGTGGTGTTTCCTGTGTTTGGTAGACTCCTGTGGTGTTTGCTGTGTTTGATAGACCCCGGTGGTGTTTCCTGTGTTTGGTAGACTCCGGTGGTGTTTCCTGTGTTTGGTAGACTTCTGTGGTGTTTCCTGTGTTTGGTAGACTCCTGTGGTGTTTGCTGTGTTTGGTAGACTCTGGTGGTGTTTCCTGTGTTTGGTAGACTCCTGTGGTGTTTGCTGTGTTTGGTAGGCTCCGGTGATGTTTGCTGTGTTTGGTAGACTCCTGTGGTGTTTGGTGGACTCCGGTGATGTTTGCTGTGTTTGATAGACTCTGGTGGTGTTTGCTGTGTTTGATAGACTCCGGTGGTGTTTGCTGTGTTTGGTAGACTCCGGTGGTGTTTGCTGTGTTTGGTAGACTCTGGTGGTGTTTGCTGTGTTTGGTAGACTCTGGTGGTGTTTGCTGTGTTTGGTAGACTCCGGTGGTGTTTGCTGTGTTTGATAGACTCCGGTGGTGTTTGTTGCATTTGGTAGACTCCAGAGGTAGAGGTTCGGGCACTTTCTCCTAAACAAGGTTAATCTGACCTGCGTTAGTAATGGAAAGCGGAATCCTCAAAGGCTGAAAATTCTCTCAGAAAGCTAATGATCATAATCACAGCCTTGTTTGAGTCTGTGTGCTAGCCAAGACAGCCTTTCATATTACCATATCATTGGCCCACAGGACGGACAGATTGGACTGGAGAAACCATGGGGATTAGAATGACCTCACGCCCCACCCCATCCGGCAGGCTCCCTACTCCCCTGCACTCACTGCTCCAAATCAGAAACAAAACATGGCTGAAAAGAAACCATTAAAAATTACTATGAAATCATTTCATACTATAAAAATATGGCCCATTTGTTTCATATTAACTCTATTAAAAATGATATGGGGCCTTAGAAAAAAAAGAAAAGTAAGAACAAGGAGAAATAATGATACTTTCAGAGTCATGTTTATTTTTGGAAGTTGTGAGAACCGGAGGTCTGGCTGTCCGAGGTCAACAGGAAGTACGCTGGTGCCACTTCCTGTCTGTGGTATGGCCATGCATTGAAACAAAGCCCCTTATGTAATCATCGTCTTGTCTACACTGTCAGGGGGCTGCAAGTGCAGGAGGTGTGTGTGTGTACAGGTGTGATGAGGGTATGAGTGTGAACAGGTGTGATCAGGGTGTGTGTGTGTGTGCAGGTGTGATGGGGTATGTGTGTACTGGTGTAATGTGTTTGTGTAACAGCGTTGTGAGGGCCGTCTACTGTAAACAGCAGCAGTTCAGAACATGCACTCCTGATGCACTGCTGTTCTCTGGTGTGTTTGAGGGTAAATATGAGCATGTGACTGGAAAGAAGAGAGGAACGGATGGTGCTGTGAATCAGGGCTCTCCGTAATAACACAAATATTCGTTTCTTTGGCGCTCGCACTGTCTTGGGCTTCTTCGTCCTCATACCTCATCTTGCGGAAATGCAAATAGCACGCTCCGTCTCCATGATTGCAGCGGGTCTTTGCGCCACAGATGTGGGTGCGTGCTTGGGCGTCGCATGCAAAGTGACATAACGCCGTTCGAGCTCTCACGCTGACCTCAACGCACCATTCTCACAGTGATTACACACTTTTCCTAAATGTGTGATTCCAGCAGGGATTACGCACTGTACCTCTACGTGTGTTTCTTGCAGGTATTACGCACTTTTTCCTGCTGGTTTTTCCAGGGGGTACCTGTGGGGCAGTGCGTACCTGCAGGGTGTACCTGTGGGGCAGTGTGTACCTGGCTTAATTTTTCAGTTAAAATGTGAACATTACATACAGATGGAACGGATATGTTTGCAGGGTTTAGATGAGTGTAAAGATGAGGCCAGGCTACAGCATATTATCGCTGTTGTGATCATTTGATCTTCACTGGCCAGACAAGCAGTAAGTGGTACCTCCTGAGGCACTGTGTCCCCATCACACAGTAGTCCCAACTGGCCCACCAGCACCGCCTCCAACGACGGCCATGTTTTCCTCAACAGTCTTTCATGTGTGTCCAAAAAAGGCTCTGACATCACATCAGCAGCCAACCAATGGGAGGAGGGAAGCCGGCACCGATACCGCTGGGGCCATTTTGCGGCGTTCGTGCACGTGACGGGAGCGCGGCGGAGGAAGCAATAGTCTCCTCTCCCCGTCAGGCCATTCCCTTCATCTGGTGCGTAACCCCGGCGACAGGCTGAGCACAATTAGGGGCTCATATTCCTGCATCGCCTATAAATACCCTGCAGTTTCCTAACTGTGTCTGCCCTTCTCATTAACACGGCGGAAAATCTCCCCTGCTTCAGAGTGTGTGTGTGTGTGTGTTATAGAGAGTGGGGGAAGCGGTGTGTGTGTGTGTTTGTGTGAGAGTGGGGGGATCGGTGTGTGTGTGATAAAAAGTGGGGGAGCTGTGTGTGTGTGTGTGAAAGAGTGGGGGAGCTGTGTGTGTGTGTGCTGTCAGGGTGAGAGGCATGGGGATATTCAGAGTAAGGTCAGTGCAGGCCAGGGGAATGGCTAGCAAAGTAAATTGCACTTTAATAATGATGCATCTATACTCACTGGTTTGGGAATGTTTTTAAACTCTATTGGGTTGAGTGGGGGGGATTCCCTGTATTGGGTTGAGTGTCGGAATGCCCTGTATCGGGTTGAGTTAGGGGGGATTCCCTGTATTGGGTTGAGTGTGGGAATGCCCTGTATTGGGTTGAGTGGGGGGGATTCCCTGTATTGGGCTGAGTGGGGGGGATTCCCTGTATTGGATTGAGTGTGGGAATGCCCTGTATTGGATTGAGTGTGGGAATGCCCTGTATTGAGTTGTGTGTGGCAATGCCCTGTATTGGGTTGAGTGTGGCAATGCCCTGTATTGGGTTGAGTGGGGGGGATTCCCTGTATTGGGTTGAGTGTGGCAATGCCCTGTATTGGGTTGAGTGTGGGAATGCCCTGTATTGGGTTGAGTGTGGCAATGCCCTGTATTGGGTTGAGTGGGGGGGATTCCCTGTATTGGGTTGAGTGTGGGAATGCCCTGTATTGGGTTGAGTGTGGCAATGCCCTGTATTGGGTTGAGTGTGGCAATGCCCTGTATTGGGTTGAGGGGGGGGGATTCCCTGTATTGGGTTGAGTGTGGGAATGCCCTGTATTGGGTTGAGTGTGGCAATGCCCTGTATTGGGTTGAGTGGGGGGGATTCCCTGTATTGGGTTGAGTGTCGGAATGCACTCTATTTTGGATGAGTGAGGATTAATACCACAGTAAGAGGCCTGCCGTTCCCTTTTTGGAATGTGCTGCTAGCGACTGAGGCTGTTTCCGAATCAGCGCCCTATCTACTGCGTCCTGTTTACTGTGTACTAGCATACTGTTTAGTGGCATGTAGTATGCAAAAAATATCCTCCATACTATTATCTGCAAAACCCCGGAAATGAGTATATCATCCGAGGATGTTAAGAACAATTTTCAGAACTGATGCAAACTTAACAGCTTTTTTCGAGAGTATACTCAACTAGAATACTCAATAGTAGGCAAGTGTGCTGATTCGGCCCCAGTCTTAGTGCCCAGTCCCTTCCTCCACAAGGTCTTGTGTCCACACTGCGTGAAGCATCACATGCGCTTGTGGAGTCTGTTGGGGCCCAGCCCTGAGCTGGCCATTCAGGGTTTAGTGTAGCCTGAACTTTAGCATTGTCACTAGCATAGCATAGATTAGCATCAGCTTACGCATTACTGTGACAAAGCATAGCATAGTATAATTAGAGTGTAGGATTATCCTGAACTGGCCTGGGGTCTCTGGCTGTGTCCGAATCAGAGCTGTATCTACTGCGTCCTGTCACACTGTGTACAGTGTACTGGCAGAAGTGTGCTGTTTAGTATGCCACATGCAGAACACAAAAAAATATTTTCCATACTATTTTCCAACCGGACTGTGGAGTAAGACATCCCACCCTTGTCACATGTTGTTTTTGTTGTTATTGTAGGAAAACGTCAGCGAAGCTGCGCCTCATATTTATATGACCAAAATGTTTGCGTACTTCTTGAAAAGTGCTCCCAAATATACTCTGGAATATAACCCCAGAAGTAAGTGTATCATAGGGGGGTTTTAAGTGTACTACATTTAGAGATAATTTCGCCTACTTACTGACTTTCTCGTCCTGTCTACTCAACAAGCCGACTCAATATTATGGAAGGGTGCTGATTCGGACACAGCCTCCGCGTGTCTCACTGACTTTGCTGAACTGTGCAACACCTGCTTTTGGGTGTGATCAGGAGGTCAGATGGGTCCAGTCGCCCCAGCCCAGGGGTGTTCTGGGTAATGAGCGAAGCTTCCTGTCGTGCAAGCAGGTCTTAGTGGTGATTCCGGATCCGTGCCAGAGGGGGTGATGGGGGCGAACAGCAGGGGCGCTCGGCTGGGAGAACCTCAGTCACCCTGAAAACGAGCTCTGCCCTTTCTCCGCTGAACAGAGCCCCCTATAGGCCTGCATGCGCCACTGCATTGCACTGTTCACCAGTTATACTGTATGTGCACGGACAATGCCCCTCAGATGCATCACAGGAAGAGAGAACCTTGTCTGAACTCACAAAAAAAACAGTGAGGTTCAAAAAAAATATATATATTTTTTTAAAACCCGGTGGGAAGAAATCTCGGAAGCAACCCGGCATTAGAAGGGGACGCATCCTCCGCTTCCATCCTCAGCCCATTTTCTTAGAAAAGTGAGGCCCTACATGTTGACCTCCAGGTTGCATCATGGTGTGGGCTTGAACCAGGAGAGAGAGGGGTCTGGTGTGGTCTGTGAGCTCATGGCTTGAGCCAGGAGAGGGACGGGCTGGAGCGGTCTGTGAGCTCAGGGCTTGAGCCAGGAGAGGGATGGGGCTGGATCAGTCTGTGAGCTCAGGGCTTGAGCCAGAGGGATGGGGCTGGACCGGTCTGTGAGCTCAGGGCTTGAGTCAGGAGAGGGACGGGCTGGAGCGGTCTGTGAGCTCAGGGCTTGAGCCAGGAGAGGGATGGGGCTGGATCGGTCTGTGAGCTCAGGGCTTGAGCCAGGAGAGGGATGGGGCTGGATCGGTCTGTGAGCTCAGGGCTTGAGCCAGGAGAGGGATGGGGCTGGATCAGTCTGTGAGCTCAGGGCTTGAGCCAGAGGGATGGGGCTGGATCAGTCTGTGAGCTCAGGGCTTGAGCCAGGAGAGGGACGGGCTGGAGCGGTCTGTGAACTCAGGGCTTGAGCCAGGAGAGGGACAAGCTGGAGCGGTCTGTGAGCTCAGGGCTTGAGCCAGGAGAGGGATGGGGCTGGATCGGTCTGTGAGCTCAGCGCTTGAGCCAGGAGAGGGATGGGGCTGGAGCGGTCTGTGAGCTCAGGGCTTGAGCCAGGAGAGGGATGGGGCTGGAGCGGTCTGTGAGCTCAGGGCTTGAGCCAGGAGAGGGATGGGGCTGGAGCGGTCTGTGAGCTCAGCGCTTGAGCCAGGAGAGGGATGGGGCTGGAGCGGTCTGTGAGCTCAGGGCTTGAGCCAGGAGAGGGATGGGGCTGGAGCGGTCTGTGAGCTCAGGGCTTGAGCCAGGAGAGGGATGGGGCTAGAGCGGTCTGTGAGCTCAGGGCTTGAGCCAGGAGAGGGATGGGGCTGGATCGGTTTGTGAGCTCAGCGCTTGAGCCAGGAGAGGGATGGGGCTGGAGCGGTCTGTGAGCTCAGGGCTTGAGCCAGGAGAGGGATGGGGCTGGAGCGGTCTGTGAGCTCAGGGCTTGAGCCAGGAGAGGGATGGGGCTGGAGCGGTCTGTGAGCTCAGGGCTTGAGCCAGGAGAGGGATGGGGCTGGAGCGGTCTGTGAGCTCAGGGCTTGAGCCAGGAGAGGGATGGGGCTGGAGCGGTCTGTGAGCTCAGGGCTTGAGCCAGGAGAGGGATGGGGCTGGATCGGTCTGTGAGCTCAGGGCTTGAGCCAGGAGAGGGATGGGGCTGGAGCGGTCTGTGAGCTCAGGACTTGAGCCACGAGAGGGAAGAGCCTGGAGCGGTCTGTGAGCTCAGGGCTTGAGGCAGGAGAGGGAGGGGGCTGGATCAGTGTGTGAGCTCAGGGCTTGAGCCAGGAGAGGGACAGGGCTGGAGCAGTTAACATGTGGAGTTCTGCATATATAGAGGCCTGAACGCAATATGGCCCCTCAGAGGTCACGCAGAGGTCAGGGCGCATGGCGGACACATTCCGGCCAATCGGAGAGGCACGCTGCGGTCGGACGTGTTTTCCAGTGGCCTGAGAGAGCTCTGCAGTGTGTGCTTTCCGGAGCTTTCCGGAACGGGGCGAGAAAGGCAGCCAAAGAGGCCCCTTCGTGTCCGCCGCATAGCAGCGCCTCTCCAGCCCCACTGTAATCGGGGTATTTAGGCTAAGTAAACTATCACTCCTCAGGTTTTCATCCTGAAGCCAGGGCCTCGTCATGCAGCCCTTTATTCAAACCATTTGTGTGCGGTTTGGGCGGGGGGAGGGGCGGGGGGGGGGACCGGATAGCCCTGAGAGAAAGTCTAGGACGCGCGAGTGAGAGGTATTGGCAGGGTGTGCGTGATTACAGCTTTCCTGCAGCCCAGCCCCCCCCCTCCCCCTCCACCCCCACCAGCTCTCCAAAGCACCTGCACGCACCCACTGAGAGAGAGGGGGGAGAGAGAGGGAGAGATATAGAGAGGGGGGAGGTGGAGGGAGAGATATAGAGAGGGGGGAGGTGGAGGGAGAGATATAGAGAGGGGAGAAGGGAGAGAGGGGGGAGGTGGAGGGAGAGATATAGAGAGGGGAGAAGGGAGAGAGAGAGAGAGATATAGAGAGGGGAGAAGGGAGAGAGAGGGGGGAGGTGGAGGGAGAGATATAGAGAGGGGGGAGGTGGAGGGAGAGATATAGAGAGGGGAGAGGGGGGAGGTGGAGGGAGAGATATAGAGAGGGGAGAAGGGAGAGAGAGAGAGAGATATAGAGAGGGGAGAAGGGAGAGAGAGGGGGGAGGTGGAGGGAGAGATATAGAGAGGGGAGAAGGGAGAGAGAGGGGGGAGGTGGAGGGAGAGATATAGAGAGGGGAGAAGGGAGAGAGAGGGGGGAGGTGGAGGGAGAGATATAGAGAGGGGAGAAGGGAGAGAGAGAGGGGGGAGGTGGAGGGAGAGATATAGAGAGGGGAGAAGGGAGAGAGAGAGAGAGATATAGAGAGGGGAGAAGGGAGAGAGAGGGGGGAGGTGGAGGAAGAGATATAGAGAGGGGGGAGGTGGAGGGAGAGATATAGAGAGGGGAGAAGGGAGAGAGGGGGGAGGTGGAGGGAGAGATATAGAGAGGGGAGAGGTGGAGGGAGAGATATAGAGAGGGGGGAGGTGGAGGGAGAGATATAGAGAGGGGAGAAGGGAGAGAGGGGGGAGGTGGAGGGAGAGATATAGAGAGGGGAGAAGGGAGAGAGAGAGAGAGATATAGAGAGGGGAGAAGGGAGAGAGAGGGGGGAGGTGGAGGAAGAGATATAGAGAGGGGGGAGGTGGAGGGAGAGATATAGAGAGGGGAGAAGGGAGAGAGGGGGGAGGTGGAGGGAGAGATATAGAGAGGGGAGAAGGGAGAGAGAGGGGGAAGGTGGAGGGAGAGATATAGAGAGGGGAGAAGGGAGAGAGGGGGGAGGTGGAGGGAGAGATATAGAGAGGGGAGAAGGGAGAGAGAGGGGGGAGGTGGAGGGAGAGATATAGAGAGGGGAGAAGGGAGAGAGAGGGAGAGAGACTGAGTGGGGAAAGGAGAGAGGACAGTCAGAAAACAGTTGGTAAAGTTGAAGAGGCTACTGAAGGAATGAGCGCTGTTCAAAAAGTAATATAGGATTTATTTTTTCCTATATAATCCTACAGGACACTAAAAGTCCTTTAAGAGTTTATCAGAATTCCATCAGAATTCTACAGGACAATTAAGCCTAATGGATTTTTATTCATTTCTATTAGATCCTGTGGGGTTTTAGAACATCACATTACATGCATAGAGAATCCTTCAAGGTCACAGTTTTTCCTGAGACTTTGACTCAGTAAGTGAATTAGTTCTTACAAGAATATCAATAACAAGCTGAAAGCATTTTGAAAATTTGTTGAATTAATGTAAGAATATCATGTATGGGGTTTATATTTCTCTATAATTAAATGTCTGGATTCATATGCGTTTTGATATTTCCTATTCGTGAGGGAACTGTTTATTTCTGATTTAAATCTGTACGGAATCATACAGAATAACGTTAACTTGCAGAAGTAGCAATGAGAGCAGACTAACAGTCCAGTGACTGCATGCTGGACATCTTAAAGCTGATCAAAGCTCATACTTTACATCATACAACATAATACAATGCAATATAAGCAGTTTTAGTGCTGGCTGGCAGTGGTTAATTTATGCTCATGTTAAACTCTCACTCTATATATAGTCTGATTGGGGTACTTGAACGTTGGTGTTCACTCAGTGTTGGCTGTATATAGACATCTCAACAAAAAATGTTTTCAGCGTACAAAAATGGCACTTTACTCGCGTCTACAAAGCACTGTCTATAAGTCATTAAAACTTAAAATCTAGGCCTGCTGTTAAATGTACTGATATCAGGCCAAGTTACAACAATATTGGCCATCTTAGCTCACACAAATTAAACAAGCTCTATTCCAAAGCAATGATTCCCTATCTTTCCTAAATAATTTCCTGTAACTTGGCCCTGTTTTTTCATATTACCATCTGAAGAGAATGTGGTCATTCAAACTTTACTGCTATACCTCCCAACCCCCACTACACACTTAGGAAACACAGATGGTGCTTTCTTCAGTCCAGTGCTACCGGCATGTAGTAACACTTCATGTCATGCGGAGGCAGCAGTGAGCTGGAGATGTCGCAAAGTCTTTTATTCATTGTGGAGCTGCCGCCTTCTGCTGGCCAGAAAATGGAATGGCATGGCTGGCAGATTAAACTGCCTGCGCTCCGACATAATTGTACAGATGAACCATATGACTGAGGTAAGAGCAGCTCTGTGATTAGTGCTTTAGGGATGTTGAAAGAGCAGCTCTGTGATTGGTGCTTTAGGGATGGTGAAAGAGAAGCTCTGTGATTGGTGCTTTAGGGATGGTGAAAGAGACGCTCTGTGATTGGTGCTGTAGGGCTGATTGGTGGTTTAGGTGGTGTAGATGCTGAAGGTGTTGGAGAGGGTGGTTTAGGTGGTGTAGATACTGGAGGTGTTGGAGAGGGTGGTTTAGATGCTGAAGGTGTTGGAGAGGGTGGTTTAGGTGGTGTAGATGCTGAAGGTGTTGGAGAGGGTGGTTTAGGTGGTGTAGATACTGGAGGTGTTGGAGACGGTGGTTTAGGTGGTGTAGTTGTTGGAGGTGTTGGAGTTAGGGTTAGGTGGTGTTGGAGAGGGTGGTCTAGGTGGTGGAGTGTTGGAGAGGGTGGTTTAGGTGGTGTAGTTGCTGGAGGTGTTGGAGAGGGTGGTTTAGGTGGTGTAGTTGTTGGAGGTGTTGGAGTTAGGGTTAGGTGGTGTTGGAGAGGGTGGTTTAGGTGGTGTAGATGCTGGAGGTGTTGGAGAGGGTGGTTTAGGTGGTGTAGATACTGGAGGTGTTGGAGAGGGTGGTTTAGGTGGTGTAGATGCTGGAGGTGTTGGAGAGGGTGGTTTAGGTGGTGTAGATTTTGGAGGTGTTGGAGAGGGTGGTTTAGGTGGTGTAGATGCTGGAGGTGTTGGAGAGGGTGGTTTAGATACTGGAGGTGTTGGAGAGGGTGGTTTAGGTGGTGTAGATGCTGGAGGTGTTGGAGAGGGTGGTTTAGTGTAGATGCTGGAGGTGTTGGAGAGGGTGGTTTAGGTGGTGTAGATGCTGGAGGTGTTGGAGAGGGTGGTTTAGGTGGTGTAGATACTGGAGGTGTTGGAGAGGGTGGTTTAGGTGGTGTAGATGCTGGAGGTGTTGGAGAGGGTGGTTTAGGTGGTGTAGATGCTGGAGGTGTTGGAGAGGGTGGTTTAGGTGGTGTAGATGCTGGAGGTGTTGGAGAGGGTGGTTTAGGTGGCGTAGATGCTGAAGGTGTTGGAGAGGGTGGTTTAGGTGGTGTAGTTGTTGGAGAGGGTGGTTTAGGTGGTGTAGATACTGGAGGTGTTGGAGAGGGTGATTTAGGTGGTGTAGTTGCTGGAGAGGGTGGTTTAGGTGGTGTAGTTGTTGGAGGTGTTGGAGTTAGGGTTAGGTGGTGTTGGAGAGGGTGGTTTAGGTGGTGTAGATGCTGGAGGTGTTGGAGATGGTGGTTTAGGTGGTGTAGTTGTTGGAGGTGTTGGAGAGGGTGGTTTAGGTGGTGTAGATACTGGAGGTGTTGGAGAGGGTGGTTTAGGTGGTGTAGATGCTGAAGGTGTTGGAGAGGGTGGTTTAGGTGGTGTAGATGTTGGAGGTGTTGGAGAGGGTGGTTTAGGTGGTGTAGATACTGGAGGTGTTGGAGAGGGTGGTTTAGATGCTGGAGGTGTTGGAGAGGCTGGTTTAGGTGGTGTAGATGCTGGAGGTGTTGGAGAGGGTGGTTTAGGTGGTGTAGATGCTGAAGGTGTTGGAGAGGGTGGTTTAGGTGGTGTAGTTGTTGGAGGTGTTGGAGAGGGTGGTTTAGGTGGTGTAGATAATTGTACAGATGAACCATATGACTGAGGTAAGAGCAGCTCTGTGATTAGTGCTTTAGGGATGTTGAAAGTGCAGCTCTGTGATTGGTGCTTTAGGGATGGTGAAAGAGAAGCTCTGTGATTGGTGCTTTAGGGATGGTGAAAGAGACGCTCTGTGATTGGTGCTGTAGGGCTGATTGGTGGTTTAGGTGGTGTAGATACTGGAGGTGTTGGAGAGGGTGGTTTAGATGCTGAAGGTGTTGGAGAGGGTGGTTTAGGTGGTGTAGATGCTGGAGGTGTTGGAGAGGGTGGTTTAGGTGGTGTAGTTGTTGGAGGTGTTGGAGAGGGTGGTTTAGGTGGTGTAGTTGTTGGAGGTGTTGGAGAGGGTGCTTTAGGTGGTGTAGATGCTGGAGGTGTTGTAGAGGGTGGTTTAGGTGGTGTAGATGCTGAAGGTGTTGGAGAGGGTGGTTTAGGTGGTGTAGATGCTGGAGGTGTTGGAGAGGGTGGTTTAGGTGGTGTAGTTGTTGGAGGTGTTGGAGAGGGTGCTTTAGGTGGTGTAGATGCTGGAGGTGTTGGAGAGGGTGGTTTAGGTGGTGTAGATGCTGGAGGTGTTGGAGAGGGTGGTTTAGGTGGTGTAGTTGTTGGAGGTGTTGGAGAGGGTGGTTTAGGTGGTGTAGATGCTGGAGGTGTTGGTTTAGGTGGTGTAGATGCTGGAGGTGTTGGAGAGGGTGGTTTAGGTGGTGTAGATGCTGGAGGTGTTGGAGAGGGTGGTTTAGGTGGTGTAGATACTGGAGGTGTTGGAGAGGGTGCTTTAGGTGGTGTAGATGCTGGAGAGGGTGGTTTAGGTGGTGTAGATGCTGGAGGTGTTGGAGAGGGTGGTTTAGGTGGTGTAGATGCTGAAGGTGTTGGAGAGGGTGGTTTAGGTGGTGTAGATGCTGGAGGTGTTGGAGAGGGTGGTTTAGGTGGTGTAGATGCTGGAGGTGTTGGGGAGGGTGGTTTAGGTGGTGTAGATGCTGAAGGTGTTGGAGAGGGTGGTTTAGGTGGTGTAGATGCTGAAGGTGTTGGAGAGGGTGGTTTAGGTGGTGTAGATGCTGAAGGTGTTGGAGAGGGTGGTTTAGGTGGTGTAGATGCTGGAGGTGTTGGAGAGGGTGGTTTAGGTGGTGTAGATGCTGGAGGTGTTGGAGAGGGTGGTTTAGGTGGTGTAGATGCTGGAGGTGTTGGAGAGGGTGGTTTAGGTGGTGTAGTTGTTGGAGGTGTTGGAGAGGGTGGTTTAGGTGGTGTAGATGCTGGAGGTGTTGTGGCCATCCGGGCCGCGAGCAGGAGCAGAGTCCCAGTGAGGACCTCCAGAGCGAAGGCCAGCCAGGCCACGCCCAAACACAGGTGCATGTGGGCCATGAGCTCCGGCCCCACCTGCCTCTGCAGCTCCTCCAGGGCCTGATGGGAGTATGTCAGGTACAGACATACCCCACACAGGGTGAGGAGACCTGGGGAGCAGAGCACAAGAGAGGGGGGCATGGAGATCCAGAGTCACCACTCTACACCAGTAATGTACTCTCATATATGTACTCTCATATACAACACCAGTAATGATGACCTGTCATATACAACACCAGTAATGATGACCTGTCATATACAACACCAGTAATGATGACCTGTCATATACAACACCAGTAATGATTGACCTGTCATATACAACACCAGTAGTGATGACCTGTCATATACAACACCAGTAATGTACTCTCATATACAACACCAGTAATGATGACCTGTCATATACAACACCAGTAATGTACTCTTCTATACAACACCAGTAATGATGACCTGTAATATACAACACCAGTAATGATGACCTGTAATATACAACACCAGTAATGATAACCTGTCATATACAACACCAGTAATGATGACCTGTCATATACAACACCAGTAATGATGACCTGTCATATACAACACCAGTAATGAGGTCCAAATATGAGAAGCAGCAGATAATTTCAGACACACTGTGAAAATAAGTAGGTTTATTTGACAAAAATAAAAAAGTATAAAAGCCTCTATTTATATACACTGGCCAGACCTTTCATCTCAATTGTTTTCACAAAATGTAAACTATGTTCATAATGAGGAAATGACAGGCGCAGAAATCAAACCCATTTCAGAAAATTACTTTGAACAAAGGACCTACTCCACCCAGCTTCTTCTCCAGACCATGGTCACCTCACGCCTGGACCACTGCAACTCCCTGCTCGCAAGCCTACCGGCCTGCGCCATTCTGCCTCTTCAACTGATCCAGAATGCAGTTGCCCGGCTTGTGTTCAACCTCCTGAAATTTTCCCATGTAACCCCCCTGCTGAGGTCACTCCACTGGCTGCCAGTTGCAGCCAGGATCAGGTTCAAAGTTCTGACCCTGGCCTACACTGCAGCCAATAGGACAGGCCCCGCCTACCTGCAGGACTTAATCCAGAACTATGTTCCTGCTCGACCACTTCGCTCTTCTACAGCAGGGCGACTCGCACTCCCCCCCCCCCCCCCTCCGTGTCAACGGCTCTCGCTCATCCCGACTGCGGAGCTTTTCCACCCTAGCTCCTCAGTGGTGGAATGAACTTCCCATTCCCCTACGTTCTACTCCAGCACTGTCTGCGTTCCGTCGACGCCTGAAGACACACCTCTTCAGACACCACCTTGACTGATATTCTAACCTAGGGCCTCATGGTACTAGTTCCTTGTGTTTTCCTGTCTGTTTGTTATAGTTTATAATAGTATTTAGAAATGTAGTATAGCTGATTTACCCACAGCTTACTGTGAACTACAGTCAACGTTCATTACTAGGGATAGCTACGACATTATGGGAAGGATGTGCTTTGTCTTGTCTGTTCTGTAGTGAATTTGATGACGTCTCTGTATGCACTTATTGTACTCCGCTTTGGATAAAAGCGTCTGCTAAATGACTGTAATGTAATACAATCCACATCTTGTCTCTGAACAATTTTGTTTTTTTAATGAAATGTTTTGGGGGTGTAAAAAACATGCAAACAGGAAGCAGGCTGGCGGTGAGTATCTCTGCTTTACCCCCGAGACCCAAGATGGTTGCCCATGGATACTGAACCATTTCAGGCCCCTGGATCCAAAGGGCTTGTGCTTTCATCTTTAGAACCTTGCTCATCGGCCCTGTCTGACAGGGACTCGTATCCATGGGCAACGATGACCTTCTCCACAGCCCTACCGGGAATGAGAGAGATCAGGTGTCCCCAGAAAGCCAGCTCTGACGCACACATCAGCAGCTGAGGAATTGAAATCTATTAAAACAGCAACAGCACAATACTTTGGAGGAGAGCTCTCTAAAAATGACAGCAGTGAGCTCAGTTAACCCACTCATTTAGCCAGTCGAAATTGGGGTAGATTTAAAAGTGAGTTATTTTTTTAAAAACCCCTCCCCTCCAAAATAAAAGTGGGAATATACCCCACTCTATAGTGGGAAAGGGGTATAATGAGCCAGCCTGTTCCAGCTCTACAGTGGGAAAGGGGTATAATGAGCCAGCCTGTTCCACCTCTACAGTGGGAAAGGGGTATAATGAGCCAGCCTGGTTCCAGCTCTACAGTGGGAAAGGGGTATAATGAGCCAGCCTGGTTCCAGCTCTACAGTGGGAAAGGGGTATAATGAGCCAGTCTGGTTCCAGCTCTACAGTGGGAAAGGGGTATAATGAGCCAGCCTGTACCAGCTCTACAGTGGGAAAGGGGTATAATGACCCAGCCTGGTTCCAGCTCTATAGTGGGAAAGGGGTATAATGAGCCAGCCTGGTTCCAGCTCTACAGTGGGAAAGGGGTATAATGAGCCAGTCTGGTTCCAGCTCTACAGTGGGAAAGGGGTATAATGAGCCAGCCTGGTTCCAGCTATACAGTGGGAAAGGGGTATAATGAGCCAGCCTGGTTCCAGCTATACAGTGGGAAAGGGGTATAATGAGCCAGTCTGGTTCCAGCTATACAGTGGGAGGGGGGTATAATGACCCAGCCTGGTTCCAGCTCTACAGTGGGAAAGGGCTATAATGAGCCAGCCTGTTCCAGCTCTACAGTGGGAAAGGGCTATAATGAGCCAGCCTGTTCCAGCTCTACAGTGGGAAAGGGCTATAATGAGCCAGCCAGTTCCAGCTCTACGGTGGGAAAGGGCTATAATGAGCCAGCCTGTTCCAGCTCTACAGTGGGAAAGGGCTATAATGAGCCAGCCTGTTCCAGCTCTATAGTGGGAAAGGGGTATAATGAGCCAGTCTGGTTCCAGCTCTACAGTGGGAAAGGGGTATAATGAGCCGGCCTGATTCCAGCTATACAGTGGGAAAGGGGTATAATGAGCCAGCCTGGTTCCAGCTCTACAGTGGGAAAGGGGTATAATGAGCCAGCCTGTTCCAGCTCTACAGTGGGAAAGGGCTATAATGAGCCAGCCAGTTCCAGCTCTACAGTGGGAAAGGGGTATAATGAGCCAGCCTGGTTCCAGCTCTACAGTGGGAAAGGGGTATAATGAGCCGGCCTGATTCCAACTATACAGTGGGAAAGGGGTATAATGAGCCAGCCTGGTTCCAGCTCTACAGTGGGAAAGGGGTATAATGAGCCAGCCTGGTTCCAGCTCTACAGTGGGAAAGGGGTATAATGAGCCGGCCTGATTCCAACTATACAGTGGGAAAGGGGTATAATGAGCCAGCCTGTTCCAGCTCTACAGTGGGAAAGGGCTATAATGAGCCAGCCAGTTCCAGCTCTACAGTGGGAAAGGGGTATAATGAGCCAGCCTGGTTCCAGCTCTACAGTGGGAAAGGGGTATAATGAGCCAGCCTGGTTCCAGCTCTACAGTGGGAAAGGGCTATAATGAGCCAGCCTGGTTCCAGCTCTACAGTGGGAAAGGGGTATAATGAGCCAGCCTGGTTCCAGCTCTACAGTGGGAAAGGGGTATAATGAGCCAGCCTGGTTTTGCTCTACAGTGGGAAAGGGCTATAATGAGCCAGCCTGGTTCTAGCTCTACAGTGGGAAAGGGGTATAATGAGCCAGCCTGGTTCCAGCTCTACAGTGGGAAAGGGGTATAATGAGCCAGCCTGGTTTTGCTCTACAGTGGGAAAGGGGTATGAGGAGCCCTTTGCAAATGCAGCTCTGGTTCCAGAACTGCCAGTAATGCATGGTGCAACTAAGGTCCAGACTCCACACTGCGCTCCTCTCATAGGCAGATAAAATGGCTCAGTTCTGCTTTTACCTGTTTGGTTAATACCAGGTTGGATGATAGGAGTGCAAGGAGAGATCCCATGTCACGGGTCTCACACGTTCTTTATTCGATTGTTCAACCCTTTTGTTCAGTTTGGATCAAATTGACCCTGTTTAAAGAGGACTGACACCTTTAAGGAGCTAAACAGAGTGACAGGCTCTGCAGTATCTCTTTAAGGGGCTAAACAGAGTGACAGGCTCTGCAGTATCTCTTTAAGGGGCTAAACAGAGTGACAGGCTCTGCAGTATCTCTTTAAGGGGCTAAACAGAGTGACAGGCTCTGCAGTATCTCTTTAAGGAGCTAAACAGAGTGACAGGCTCTGCAGTATCTCTTTAAGGGGCTAAACAGAGTGACAGGCTCTGCAGTATCTCTTTAAGGGGCTAAACAGAGTGACAGGCTCTGCAGTATCTCTTTAAGGGGCTAAACAGAGTGACAGGCTCTGCAGTATCTCTTTAAGGGGCTAAACAGAGTGACAGGCTCTGCAGTATCTCTTTAAGGAGCTAAACAGAGTGACAGGCTCTGCAGTATCTCTTTAAGGGGCTAAACAGAGTGACAGGCTCTGCAGTATCTCTTTAAGGGGCTAAACAGAGTGACAGGCTCTGCAGTATCTCTTTAAGGGGCTAAACAGAGTGACAGGCTCTGCAGTATCTCTTTAAGGGGCTAAACAGAGTGACAGGCTCTGCAGTATCTCTTTAAGGAGCTAAACAGAGTGACAGGCTCTGCAGTATCTCTTTAAGGGGCTAAACAGAGTGACAGGCTCTGCAGTATCTCTTTAAGGGGCTAAACAGAGTGACAGGCTCTGCAGTATCTCTTTAAGGAGCTAAACAGAGTGACAGGCTCTGCAGTATCTCTTTAAGGAGCTAAACAGAGTGACAGGCTCTGCAGTATCTCTTTAAGGGGCTAAACAGAGTGACAGGCTCTGCAGTATCTCTTTAAGGGGCTAAACAGAGTGACAGGCTCTGCAGTATCTCTTTAAGGGGCTAAACAGAGTGACAGGCTCTGCAGTATCTCTTTAAGGAGCTAAACAGAGTGACATGCTCTGCAGTATCTCTTTAAGGAGCTAAACAGAGTGACAGGCTCTGCAGTATCTCTTTAAGGAGCTAAACAGAGTGACAGGCTCTGCAGTATCTTTTTAAGGGGCTAAACAGAGTGACAGGCTCTGCAGTATCTCTTTAAGGGGCTAAACAGAGTGACAGGCTCTGCAGTATCTCTTTAAGGAGCTAAACAGAGTGACAGGCTCTGCAGTATCTCTTTAAGGGGCTAAACAGAGTGACAGGCTCTGCAGTATCTCTTTAAGGGGCTAAACAGAGTGACAGGCTCTGCAGTATCTCTTTAAGGGGCTAAACAGAGTGACAGGCTCTGCAGTATCTCTTTAAGGGGCTAAACAGAGTGACAGGCTCTGCAGTATCTCTTTAAGGGGCTACAGAGTGACAGGCTCTGCAGTATCTCTTTAAGGGGCTAAACAGAGTGACAGGCTCTGCAGTATCTCTTTAAGGAGCTAAACAGAGTGACAGGCTCTGCAGTATCTCTTTAAGGGGCTAAACAGAGTGACAGGCTCTGCAGTATCTCTTTAAGGAGCTAAACAGAGTGACAGGCTCTGCAGTATCTCTTTAAGGGGCTAAACAGAGTGACAGGCTCTGCAGTATCTCTTTAAGGAGCTAAACAGAGTGACAGGCTCTGCAGTATCTCTTTAAGGGGCTAAACAGAGTGACAGGCTCTGCAGTATCTCTTTAAGGGGCTAAACAGAGTGACAGGCTCTGCAGTATCTCTTTAAGGGGCTAAACAGAGTGACAGGCTCTGCAGTATCTCTTTAAGGAGCTAAACAGAGTGACAGGCTCTGCAGTATCTCTTTAAGGAGCTAAACAGAGTGACAGGCTCTGCAGTATCTCTTTAAGGGGCTAAACAGAGTGACAGGCTCTGCAGTATCTCTTTAAGGGGCTACAGAGTGACAGGCTCTGCAGTATCTCTTTAAGGGGCTACAGAGTGACAGGCTCTGCAGTATCTCTTTAAGGGGCTAAACAGAGTGACAGGCTCTGCAGTATCTCTTTAAGGGGCTAAACAGAGTGACAGGCTCTGCAGTATCTCTTTAAGGAGCTAAACAGAGTGACAGGCTCTGCAGTATCTCTTTAAGGGGCTACAGAGTGACAGGCTCTGCAGTATCTCTTTAAGGGGCTAAACAGAGTGACAGGCTCTGCAGTATCTCTTTAAGGGGCTAAACAGAGTGACAGGCTCTGCAGTATCTCTTTAAGGGGCTAAACAGAGTGACAGGCTCTGCAGTATCTCTTTAAGGAGCTAAACAGAGTGACAGGCTCTGCAGTATCTCTTTAAGGGGCTAAACAGAGTGACAGGCTCTGCAGTATCTCTTTAAGGGGCTAAACAGAGTGACAGGCTCTGCAGTATCTCTTTAAGGGGCTAAACAGAGTGACAGGCTCTGCAGTATCTCTTTAAGGAGCTAAACAGAGTGACAGGCTCTGCAGTATCTCTTTAAGGGGCTAAACAGAGTGACAGGCTCTGCAGTATCTCTTTAAGGAGCTAAACAGAGTGACAGGCTCTGCAGTATCTCTTTAAGGAGCTAAACAGAGTGACAGGCTCTGCAGTATCTCTTTAAGGAGCTAAACAGAGTGACAGGCTCTGCAGTATCTCTTTAAGGAGCTAAACAGAGTGACAGGCTCTGCAGTATCTTTTTAAGGAGCTAAACAGAGTGACAGGCTCTGCAGTATCTCTTTAAGGAGCTAAACAGAGTGACA
Source organism: Synaphobranchus kaupii (assembly GCA_029718625.1). Lineage (NCBI taxonomy): Eukaryota > Metazoa > Chordata > Actinopteri > Anguilliformes > Synaphobranchidae > Synaphobranchus > Synaphobranchus kaupii. The sequence goes on from JAINUF010000025.1 coordinate 1,538,415, forward strand.
GGCTCTGCAGTATCTCTTTAAGGGGCTAAACAGAGTGACAGGCTCTGCAGTATCTCTTTAAGGAGCTAAACAGAGTGACAGGCTCTGCAGTATCTCTTTAAGGGGCTAAACAGAGTGACAGGCTCTGCAGTATCTCTTTAAGGGGCTAAACAGAGTGACAGGCTCTGCAGTATCTCTTTAAGGAGCTAAACAGAGTGACAGGCTCTGCAGTATCTCTTTAAGGGGCTAAACAGAGTGACAGGCTCTGCAGTATCTCTTTAAGGGGCTAAACAGAGTGACAGGCTCTGCAGTATCTCTTTAAGGGGCTACAGAGTGACAGGCTCTGCAGTATCTCTTTAAGGGGCTACAGAGTGACAGGCTCTGCAGTATCTCTTTAAGGGGCTAAACAGAGTGACAGGCTCTGCAGTATCTCTTTAAGGGGCTAAACAGAGTGACAGGCTCTGCAGTATCTCTTTAAGGAGCTAAACAGAGTGACAGGCTCTGCAGTATCTCTTTAAGGGGCTAAACAGAGTGACAGGCTCTGCAGTATCTCTTTAAGGGGCTAAACAGAGTGACAGGCTCTGCAGTATCTCTTTAAGGGGCTAAACAGAGTGACAGGCTCTGCAGTATCTCTTTAAGGGGCTAAACAGAGTGACAGGCTCTGCAGTATCTCTTTAAGGGGCTACAGAGTGACAGGCTCTGCAGTATCTCTTTAAGGGGCTACAGAGTGACAGGCTCTGCAGTATCTCTTTAAGGGGCTAAACAGAGTGACAGGCTCTGCAGTATCTCTTTAAGGGGCTACAGAGTGACAGGCTCTGCAGTATCTCTTTAAGGGGCTAAACAGAGTGACAGGCTCTGCAGTATCTCTTTAAGGGGCTAAACAGAGTGACAGGCTCTGCAGTATCTCTTTAAGGGGCTAAACAGAGTGACAGGCTCTGCAGTATCTCTTTAAGGAGCTAAACAGAGTGACAGGCTCTGCAGTATCTCTTTAAGGGGCTAAACAGAGTGACAGGCTCTGCAGTATCTCTTTAAGGGGCTAAACAGAGTGACAGGCTCTGCAGTATCTCTTTAAGGGGCTAAACAGAGTGACAGGCTCTGCAGTATCTCTTTAAGGGGCTAAACAGAGTGACAGGCTCTGCAGTATCTCTTTAAGGAGCTAAACAGAGTGACAGGCTCTGCAGTATCTCTTTAAGGGGCTAAACAGAGTGACAGGCTCTGCAGTATCTCTTTAAGGGGCTAAACAGAGTGACAGGCTCTGCAGTATCTCTTTAAGGGGCTAAACAGAGTGACAGGCTCTGCAGTATCTCTTTAAGGAGCTAAACAGAGTGACAGGCTCTGCAGTATCTCTTTAAGGAGCTAAACAGAGTGACAGGCTCTGCAGTATCTCTTTAAGGGGCTAAACAGAGTGACAGGCTCTGCAGTATCTCTTTAAGGGGCTAAACAGAGTGACAGGCTCTGCAGTATCTCTTTAAGGAGCTAAACAGAGTGACAGGCTCTGCAGTATCTCTTTAAGGGGCTACAGAGTGACAGGCTCTGCAGTATCTCTTTAAGGAGCTAAACAGAGTGACAGGCTCTGCAGTATCTCTTTAAGGAGCTAAACAGAGTGACAGGCTCTGCAGTATCTCTTTAAGGAGCTAAACAGAGTGACAGGCTCTGCAGTATCTCTTTAAGGAGCTAAACAGAGTGACAGGCTCTGCAGTATCTCTTTAAGGGGCTAAACAGAGTGACAGGCTCTGCAGTATCTCTTTAAGGGGCTAAACAGGGTGACAGGCTCTGCAGTATCTCTTTAAGGGGCTAAACAGAGTGACAGGCTCTGCAGTATCTCTTTAAGGGGCTAAACAGAGTGACAGGCTCTGCAGTATCTCTTTAAGGAGCTAAACAGAGTGACAGGCTCTGCAGTATCTCTTTAAGGGGCTAAACAGAGTGACAGGCTCTGCAGTATCTCTTTAAGGGGCTAAACAGAGTGAATTCGGTTCTTTTTGTTTCAGTTTTGTGCTCATCTTTGTTGTTCATCTGTATTTGCTTTTTGTCTGATTTCTTTGATTATCAAAAATAATTGAGAATGTCGTTGTTTTACCGCATGAAAACCTTGTTTATTTTAATTCACAGATAAACATACTTTATGCCTCGCTTGCCATCATTATTACGTCTTGAAAATTAGCTCACTGAAGAGAATAAGGCTGGTTGAGCTCACTGAAGAGAATAAGGCTGGTTGAGCTCACTGAAGAGAATAAGGCTGGTTGAGCTCACTGGCTGGTTAAACCGGGAACTGGGCTTGAAACACCCCTGATGCACCTGAAGGCTACAAAGTAATTTCAATTAAATCAAATTTTATTTTTAAACAAACACAAAGATGGGGGGACAAAACCCAGACCTGAACACACTCACTCACTCACTCACTCTCACTCACCCAGTGGGAAGACACCCAGTTTTTCTTCAAACCAATAAAACAATCTCACCCAGCCAAAAAAAAAAAAACATGTATTCTCTTTAGACTGCTTCTACCTTAACTCCAGATAAACCACTGCACTTTACTGAACAGAGGATTAGGCACTGACAATTATCATACAGGGAAACACTGCACACAAAATATGTTTTGATAAAAATAAAAACCGAATTGTCCCTGTAAATTCAACGGTTTGGTTATGGTCAGAGCAGCCCGATGTACCAGCGGTGGGGTTATGGTCAGAGCAGCACCAGCGGTGGGGTTATGGTCAGAGCAGCGGTGGGGTTTCTTTTTGGAAAGGGACACTAGTGTAGGAATTCTGTCCTTTGTAAAGTAAAACTCGGAGTTCCAAATTTTAGGTCAATAGCAATTTAATTACAATGCAAAATAGTCATTACAGTATACAATATACCGGGTAATAGTAAGGCAGTTCAATCACAAAATAGTGTTGTGTGTGGTACAAGCTTTATACCCCAAACCTGAAATAAAATGCTGACATAGAATGCAGGTTCCTGTCCCTGATTGGGTGACAGGCAAACAAATGGACATTGCATGTGGTGTGGGAGGGAACCAAATGGTTATTGTCACCTAGGTAAGCTGGCTAACTCCCGTCTCACACCCTAGCGGTGCCGTCGTCACCAGGCTTTGTTTCTAACCCCCCTTGATCATTGAGTAAGGCTGATTGTGTTAGGTGACCATCCAAGAACATTGAAGCAGGAAATGTATTTTTCCCTACACTAGTGAGGAAAAGGACATCACACCCCAAAGTAAAATATGGTGGCAGATCTTTGTTATGGGATGAGATTGCATTTATGCACCCTGGGATGATGAACTCCAGCTATAGGACCAGGCCATTTTGGCCAAAACCCTGCTATTATCCTCTCACCCTCCAATATTTTTAGGAACTGAAAATAAATAGAAACTTGAGCAATTGTATTAGCATGAAAGAATATCAATTCCTTAATACCAATTTTAAATGGTAACTTTAAACATATTAGCGAGTCTGAGAATAACAGGAACTCCCCCTCCACTCTAGAAAAAAAAAAAACTTGACAATGGAAAAACAAACTAAAATTTAAATGATAGCATTGATGTACATTTTTTAAATTAAAATCTTGAGGAAAAATTTAAAGTCTACAAAAATTCCCTTTGGCAACACAATCAGATTAAATATAAAAGCAATGGGAGTCTCAGCATGGACAGTGTCCCAGGCAGTAGACAGTGTCCCAGGCAGTAGACAGTGATACGAGCACAGCGCTAAGTTGGCGTCCAGCACCGCGATACTGCTTCACTCCTGTTCCATCGCCGTCTTTATGATCTCCGCCCGCCGCGCCTGCGCAGCCTGCTCAAACTTATCTATCACCTGACCGCACTTCTTCTTCTGTGAAAGAGAGCGAGAGAGAGAGGGGACAGTTTACACCAACAAATGATGCGACAAAGAAACAGTTAACAATGAATGGTGAAGAACAGATACATATTTATGGTGGTGGTACACATCAATCAAGACACCCCCCCCCCCCCCCCCCTCCCTCAGCCACACTGGCACCAACAGTGGTGAACAGACATTTTCCAACTCGCCCTCCTAAATGATTTCAAATTCATTTTTAAAAAAAAGAAGAAAAAAAAAGGTTATTTTTCGTATGAAAAAGGCCAGATGGAGTCATTGCTGAGTAGAAAGCCATATTTGCGTTTCCTACGTGAACTAAGTTTGTCATAAGAAGCCAGTTGTTCACATGGTCTTCCAAACCAAGGTGCTGTTGAGGGCACTTGACAGGACACAGTCCCACCCAGCACTGGTAACAACCTCAGCGACTTACAATCACAAACTTCTGTCGCTCTTTCTGTAGTTTAAGGAACTCTTCCACGGTGAGCTCCTTCACGTCCTTTTTCAGCGAAATGAAAGTGCATGACGGCGAATGAGCTTTGTGCTCCTTCCTGTGGAAGAGAAACCAAAACACCAAAATTAACGTTACAATTAACATACTCAAATGGATTAAAATAGATGAGCTTTTCTACTGTACACATGATAAAGAGATAGATCGTTGGTCTGAAACGGAGCAGCCATAGACGTAGCTTTAGCAGACATGCAGGGGAAAGGTTACTGATCAGAAAAGCATGCTCGCTCGCATTACATACTTTGCTGTGGCTAACGCTAGCTCGCAGTCGGCGACGCTACGCTTTGTTAAAGCTTACTCTGGATCGTCCTCTGGCTCCCAGCCTTCTAGCTCTTTATAGCAAAAGAAGCACTGGGCCACGTCCGGGCAGTTTTCCGTGGGGGTGTGTATAAATCCCGCTCTGGCCATCTAGGAACAAACATCAACGTTATCAGCTAGACTAGAGCGTTTTAAACAATATAAATAAGCCGGCTATGGCTTTATTGTGCTAACGATAACGTTATCCTATACATTTAAGCTAGGATCATCTTAGATGTAATAACCAAAGATATCATATAAAGTAAACTAAAATCGGGCATGTGGTGGGCCTTCAGCCAAGTCAACCCACTTTACCTGGTTAAAAAAAATTATCGGTTGTGGAATGCAACAGGAACTGGCCATTTATGATACTTTAACCAAGCTAGCCTGCTAGCAGTAGCACACGAAGTTAACGTTACTCACATTTTGTGGAGTACACGCACAGCCCTCCTCAAACGGCCATCCCGAATATGTTTTCAATCTGTTTTCATAAAAGTACAGTTTGACGTGCTCCTCGTTCATCAGCTCCATATTTTTCTCCAGCTCGATCTCCATAGTACTGTTTCTCTCCCGTCACAGGTCTTCCTCAGTCGGTTTAAATTTCCAGCGGGTTTATTCATTGGGGCTTACGTAATGACGTAATGACGCAAAGCGTCACGTCCCCTCAGTTTAGCGACTGTGATTGGCTAAATAACATGCGCGGCACATTTTGGTAGAGGGCATGTTTACAAAGTAGCCGGCAAAAGTAAATTAGCGTTAGCGAAGAAATGATTTAACATTCAACTGAGTAATGAAATTCATGCTGGCTAACTGCTAACGTTATAATACAAGGACAGTCGTCTAATTCTGCTAACAAAGGCTGCTGGTTTGCATAGCGTTATTGGTCTTAGCTGAAGTTTAACGTCATCTTAACGTATCCAACTTAGCTGCTAAAGTTGTAGGTGAGTGTTGGATAAATGCATTGTGGCGATGGCGGGAATAAGATGTTCAGTGAAATCTCTGGCGGAGTTCCAGGTGTCCTCCAGACCGGTCCAGGTGATCCGCTTTGGGACGGAACCTGAGGCGGTCATCGTCAGCAACGGAAGCAGCCAGGTGTTCACCTGCAGTAGTTTGGAGCGCGGAGTGACGGCAAGTGTCAGATAATAATGAGTAGGAAGAATATAAATAATAATAATGTAACGTTACATAGCAAAGGTTTTTTTTTTTAGAACTACAGTTGGTTTGATAACGAGATAAGTTAGCCCGCTCGCTACGGTTGCTAACGTGACGTGAATAATGTGTGTGAGGATTGCTATTAGGTAATATTAATGTTTTATTAAATGGTTCTGGTTTACTCTATACTTACACTCGCTGTTAGCATTTTGACATGAAAGCTTCTTCGATATTGTTCACTGTCACACAGGAAATTACTCCTTTTGCCAATATTTCTCTTTTATTCAACTGGTTTTCAAACTAGGTTCTGGTTACCAACAGCATATGCTGCTATTATATCTTGTTTAACTAAAGTTGTTGAAAACACGCGTTTAAGTTCTAACCTCATTTTTACTGTTATTTAACTTTTTAATAAATAATTAAATTTTAGTGACCAGGTGTCAACACTGAGCAATTAGTACTCCACTGATTTCACCAGTTTATAATTGAACCAATTTAAAAATTAACATCTTTCTAAAATAATAATTTGCCATATACAAAAATTAAAGCTTTAGGTGATCTGACTGATTACAGGTCCATGCGATGTGAATATGATCTTTTGTTCATAGTGTGCATTGCTATTTCTGACCTTAAGATACTAAATTATCTTTCAGTGGACATAAGGGCCTGATTTACCAAGACCTTTTAGCACACGCAAAACCAATAACACGACCGATGATTGGTCATGGTATTTGTTTTACACCAATTATTGGTTGTGTTATTAGTTTTGCGTGTGTTAAATGGTTTTATGTGCTAAAGGTCTTAGTAAATCAGGCCATAAGTGTCTAAACAACAACTAAGAGCTCTTTGAAAATCAGGAGTTGCAGTTATTTTAGGAACAAAAGTCATGACACACATTGGGTCCCAGGGTGGAGTTTTAAAACCCCTGTTTTCTTCCACAGGATATTCATAAATTTCCTGGTCGAGTGACACACCTGGTGCTGAGCCCGGATGGACGTGGTGTGTATGCTCTCTGTGAGCACGATGGGGTTTACTTTACACCTCTACCACAACGGCCCAGGTACGCCCCAAAACAGCCTCTTAGCTCCGTTTCATATCAGCAAAACCGAATGTGTCAAACACTGTTGCTGTGTGTGCACACGAGTGGAATTGTGTGCTGACTTGATAACTCAGGTGTGCTAAAGGCATGTTTCTGTTCATTTATGTGTATTTAGTGAAAAGGAAAAAGGGTCAATTTAACTGTACTCACTCACTCAGACTCACTCGCCGTGTCCGAATCAGCACTCTTCCACACTACTGAGTCGCCTTGGTGAGTAGATAGGGCGAGAAAGTCGTTGAGTAGGTGAACATTTTTCAAATTGCAGTATACTTCAAACACCCGGATGACACACTTACTTCTGGGGTTTCACTGAGTACATTCGGGAGCACATTTCAAGAAGTACACAAACATTTTGGTCACATAAATATGACGTGAAGCTTCGTTTTTTAAAAATGAGCCACTGCTTCGCTCACGTTTTCCTTCAAATACAACAAAAACAACACGTGACATGGCAGCGCAAGAGTGGGGCACAGGGTTGCCAGATCTTGCCAGAGACTTTACAGCCAGATGGCGACTCAAAACTAACCCAAAATGTGTTTTTAACCGAAACCAACGTATTTTAAATAGAAATCATCATATTTTTACTTTTTAAAATAAAGTGTGTGCTTTGCGACTTTTCATTTTTACCCATGACTGCACTTTGAAAGTATCCCAATTTAGCTGTAAAATCGCGGACATGGCAACACTGGTGGGACGTCTTATGACCTGCTTACGACACTTCCACAGTATGGTTGGAAAATAGTATGGCGGATATTTTTTGCGGACTGCTAAACAATGCTCATTAAACAGCACACTTGCACTGTACGCAGGAGACAGGGTGCAGTAGATAGGGCTCTGATTCGGACACAGCCACTGACTCACACAGACTCATGACTCACTCAGACTCACTCACTCACTCACTCACTCAGAATGACCCACTCAGACTCACTCACACACTCACTCACTCGCACTAGGGTTGTCAGAATATCCCATTTTCATATCGTCGATATGCCTTTAAGAAATATTGTGATATTCAATATTATCGTTCGTATATGATTATAGTGGATTAATGACAACGTGAACAGAAGTAATTACCACGTGTGGCAGCATTGTGTTCTAATTGCAGTAGCCTTAGCGTTGCTCCTGGATCCGTGTACTTTTTGGCCAATCGTTTCCCGTTTCAGAAACAGAAATAAAAAAACAAGAAACAAATGGTTATGCTATATTAATGTTCAAAATATTCAAAAGCAAAAATTGAAAAAGGAGAATCAAATGGTTATTCGTTTTGGATCCATGTATAAATGAATGCCAACTGCAACATCCTGTACTGTCACTCATCTCACAAAACAGTTTTTTTCTCGTAACTTAGTAGCTAGACACTTCGTAGATCGCTCCAAAATGAATGTGATGACAAACATGATGACGATAGCGGCCGTCAATTTATCAGTTTCGAACTATGTCCACAAAACAATGTTGCGATGCAATGTTTGCTGCTGTCTGCATATGACAAATTATTTATTGCCAAGAAGATCAGCCATCTTCTCTCGCTTTCTCTTAACTAATGATGACGATCAGTCACGAGATAGGATAATACATTGACACCGTGGCTGTTACATCTATTGCACTAGCCCCCTCTGCAAGGATGAAAGCAAGCGATCAGACGTTGTAATTTGATCCTACATCCTACCTTACACTAACCTTACACTGGAAATGGGAAAATCGATGTAATAACCATCATCACTCTGCTGTTAACATTGCGCATCAGATAATTAATTAGTACCAGTATACGAATAGGCTAATGGTAACAAAATAATAAATACAGAGCAAATAACAACCAAATATTTAAAAAACAAAGCATGCAGAATTTGTTACGAGGCATCAGAACTAAAATAGAAAATGGAGCGGGAAAGGACGCAACACTCAGATTTGTCGGGCAGGCCATGGCACAAGTAATGCAAATATTTTGAGTTATACAAATTTTGAAACATAAACTCACATATTATTTCCGACCAATATTATTATTTAAAAGTATGTATGCAGGTTTTGTCCTTAGAATAGCAATAATAAAATTTTTTTAAATATATATATATTTTTTAATATATTTTTGTGGCTACAGACAGTCATCTCTGCGATATTTTAAAATATTGCCATATCCAATATTATTGGATATCGTGACAACCCTAACACTCACTCACTCAGACTCACTCACTCACTCACTCACTCACTCACTCAGACTCACTCAGACTCACTCACTCACTCACTCACTCACTCAGACTCACTCACTCACTCAGACTCACTCACTCACTCACTCAGACTCACTCACTCACTCACTCACTCACTCACTCACCCACTCACTCACTCACTCAGACTCACTCACTCACTCACTCACTCACTCACTCACTCACTCACTCACTCACTCACTCACTCACTCACTCACTCAGACTCACTCACTCACTCACTCAGACTCACTCAATCACTCACTCAGACTCACTCACTCAGACTCACTCTCCTGCAGGCCTCTGTCCTCCAGACCTTCAGCAGGTGACAGCTCCAGTCCAGTCTGTTTCGGGGTGTCGTCTGAGTCCTGTGTGATCAGGGACCCCCTGACCCGCTCGTTTGTGGTGACGGAGAAGGTTCTGGTGACAGTAGCATTGAGGGACAGTTTCTGGCAGTTTGGGCTGTACGAGGTAAATTGCATTAACATTTGTGTATGCTCTTATGCAAGTCATTCTGTATAAGATAGTCTGCTAAATGTGTACAGGTTATGTCATGCATTTAGGCATTCTTATTCAGAGAACTGCTATGGTCACACCTGCATCCCTGAGTTACAGGCCCATTTCCCTAACCATTATACTACACTGCAGCCCTGAGTTACAGGCCCATTTCCCTAACCATTATACTACACTGCAGCCCTGAGTTACAGGCCCATTTCCCTAACCGTTATACTACACTGCAGCCCTGAGTTACAGGCCCATTTCCCTAACCGTTATACTACACTGCAGCCCTGAGTTACAGGCCCATTTCCCTAACCATTATACTACACTGCAGCCCTGAGTTACAGGCCCATTTCCCTAACCATTATACTACACTGCATCCCTGAGTTACAGGCCCATTTCCCTAACCATTATACTACACTGCAGCCCTGAGTTACAGGCCCATTTCCCTAACCGTTATACTACACTGCATCCCTGAGTTACAGGCCCATTTCTCTAACCGTTATACTATACTGCACCCACAGATCCCGGACGTTGCTTTGTCCTGCTACCTCAAACTGGCCGAGCTGAGTGTTTCGGCGGTTTCCACAGCAGGCCCCAGCGCAGCGCTGAGAGCTGACAGCCAGGGGGCGCTCCTGCTCCCCGTGCTGTGCTGTGTCTGTGTGCAGGGTGTGAGGTCAGGTTCTGTGGCTGGTGGTGACCATTTCTTCCTGGAGCCTGTCCTTTTCCGCCTCCTCTTCGGCGTCGACGCGTCTCTCCTCTCCTCTCCCATGATCCTCTGCGGCCTGCCGGACGGCCGGCTCTGCCACCTGCCCCTGCTGCTTCCCGGAGGGTCAGAGGTCAGAGGTCGGGCCCGTAGGGTCAGGGTGCTTCACAGCCTGGAGCAGCCAATCGCATTGATTGGAACCTCCGTGGGTGTGGGGGGGCGGGCCTGGCTGCCTGGTGGTGGTGGGGCGGGGCGGGGCGGTGCTGCAGATTTGGGCAGACCAGGGACCAGAGGGGACTGTGGCAGGGTTTGAGGAGCGGAGGGTGCGTGGGCCTGTGGAGGGTGCATGCGTCAGTGACACACACCTGTACTACAGCACCTGCTCTGACCTCCTGACCCTGCCACTCGCCAGAGAGCCCTTCTCCCCCAGGACTGACCCCGCCCCGCCCCCTCCCGCGATTCACACCCCCCTCAGCCTGAACGTCACCAGGGTGCTCGCCCTGGCCACGCCCACACACGACCCCTCAGGTATAGTGCTCCACCCTGCTGCTCTCTCACACTTCCTGCCTCTCCCTCACACTTCCTGTAGAGCACTTCCTGCCTCTCTCTCACACTTCCTGTAGAGCACTTCCTGCCTCTCCCTCACACTTCCTGTAGAGCACTTCCTGCCTCTCTCTCACACTTCCAGGAGAGCACTTCCTGCCTCTCTCTCACACTTCCTGTAGAGCACTTCCTGCCTCTCCCTCACACTTCCAGGAGAGCACTTCCTGCCTCTCCCTCACACTTCCTGTAGAGCATGGGTGCGTCCCAATATTCTTCACTCCCCACCTCCCTTCCTCCACTCCCCCACTACCACTCCTCTCCTTCCCGGAAGTATGTGGAGGAAGGGAGGGGAGGAGGGGAGTGGAGGAGAGGAGCCGTGAAGAAAATTGGGACAGCGAATCTGCTTCACCATCATCAAAATCCCTATCATAACTTTGACTGATGCCGAGCCCACAAATATTCCCAAAGCCAATCACAGATCTTCCACATGCTCAGCCCATTTAAAGCTGCAAAATATATTTTAAGTTACAAGTGCAAGTAACCTAGTTGCATGTACAGTGTAAACATAGCCTGTATTGTGGTTTGCGTCGAGACACTAATTAACATGTAATCAGCAACATTAGATGAAAGTAAACATGTTGTAGTATAGGCTACGCAAACATAACAATTTACTGTAATTCCAGAATCCCGATGTTCCCGATGTCTGAACATACCGAGCACTAATTCACCTCATAGGCCTATAGGCTACTGTAGCTACACTACAGCCTACTATTGCCAGTTCCTTGCATCTCACATAGGCAAATTGGGAAACATTTCTGTAGATTAGTGGAACGAATGATCGTCATATTATTGGATATAGCTAGGCCTATCATTCCCAATGTTCATCGCAGTGGTCACACTGAAAAACAATTAGGCCTATTTTCCACTGTAACATCTGAAATCAAATTTAAAAGCGTCCTTTGGAATGGTTGAATAAATTAATTAATGCATATTCACATAGCTACTGAAATGGTAGCTTGTCATGCTTAGGCTATATTTATGTATAATCATGTTCGTTAATGAGCAACGTTAATGAGCAACGTTAATGAGCAACGTTAAATATCGTGCATTGGGGCATCATTATCTTGGGGAAATTCATATAAGGCATAGCGACGCATCATCACTGTTGCCTCTGTGGGCGTGAGCGCGATGATGTCATCCAAAAATGTGAAAAAACTTCCGCAGTAGGATACATGGATGTATGCTTCACCGGAGGGGAGGAAAAGCCGAGTTTGAAGCCGCTTCGCTGGTCTTCTACACCAGTGGTTCTCAACCCTGGTCCTGGGGACCCCCTGTGTATGCTGGTTTTCATTCCAACCACAATTGCAATACTTGAATTTTAACAAGCTGTTAATTTTTCTTAATTAGGTGTTTTTAATGTTTAGAGGGATTATTTACGTTCTTAAGCCACATTATGTTAGTAATAGCTATGCATGCCATGAAGAATAAAAGTCCAATATTCACATTGTGCTGTATTGTAAACAATTAAAAGGAGGTAAAAAATGTTTTAACTGATCAAATTAAAGACTGAGGTGAATCAATTGGCTCATAATTGGTGAAATTGTGGACACATGGCCACTAAAACTAACCGTTTGGTAAATAATGAAGAATTCAAAGACAAAGCAAATGATAACGAGCCAAACCTGCATTGTGTTAAGTTTAAGGAAAAAATTATGAAGGAACTTAAACTTGTGTTCAGTTACCTAATTAGGAGCCTATTCACCTGAGTTCTTACCTCTTCTTTGTAATTGTTTGCAATATAACACAATAAGCATAACGAACATGGGATTTTTTTTCTTCAAAGCATGCATAGCTATTGCTAACATAACGTGGCTTAAGAGAGTAAAGAGTTTAAAGTGTTCTCTCTATACAATAAAAACACCTAATTAAGAAAAAATAACAGCTTGTTAAAATTCTGGTATTGCAATTGTGGTTGGAACGAAAACCAGCATACACAGGGGGTCCCCAGCATACACAGGGGGTCCCCAGGACCAGGGTTGAGGACCACTGATCTACACTATTGGGACAGTGGAGGGAGGGAGGAACGAAAGATCGGTTTCCGGAGCACGGAGTAGAGGAGGTGGTAGTGGAGGAAAGGAGGGTGCATTTTTCAAGTATTGGGATGTACCCCCTCTCTCACTTGCACTTCCTGTTTCTCTCACTTGCACTTCCTGTTTCTCTCACTTGCACTTCCTGTTTCTCTCACTTGCACTTCCTGCCTCTCTGTGTCACACTTCCTGAAGAGTACTGGGAAGATTTGCAACCTCCTGAAGTTTTGAATATAGCAGTTCTGTACAGCATTTGAGCTGTGTGTGTGTTTGTGTGTGTGTGTGTGTGTGTGTGTGTGTGTGTGTGTGTGTGTGTGTGTGTGTGTGTGTGTGTGTGTGTGTGTGTGTGTGTGTGTGTGTGTGTGTGTGTGTGTGTGTGTGTGTGTGTGTGTGTGTGTGTGTGTGTGTGTGTGTGTGTGTGTTTGTTTGTTTGTTTACAGGTGCGGTGCAGTTGCTGTGTGTGTCTCTAAAAGGCAGGCTCCTGCAGGTAACGTTACCTAAGGAGTCAGAGAGGAGTCATGCATCCATGATGTCTGCAGTGCAGGTGGGTCAGAGAATCAAAGACCTGCTCGCCGGCATTGGGAGTGTTGCAGACAGGTGAGTCTCAGGATTGTGCCATTGGTCATATCGTATATAGTAAATGTACACATACACTGTATGAAAGGGAAACTTCACCCTAATTCTTTATTGATCCCTCCACTGTCTGAAAGTTTGGGTGCACTCGTTTTGCACAAAAAATGGCCGCTGGGAGTCGCACTTTGCCCCTTCAGAACATAAGGCAAAACTTGTGAGTGACGTCAAACGCCAATGAGCGGTTCCAAATGAGCCATGCCGGTTTTCGGATCTTTTGATTTGCTTATGATGCACACTGTCGATTAGGGCGCCCGTTTATATTCTGTTCCAATCCTCCCTCGCCTGCCACGTGATGCCGTGATGGTCAATACCATTCAGAGTCCAACCATGTTATTATTTATTTATTTTATTTCTTACCTGCTTCATCCTGAGCCACACCTCAGCTGTGTGCCGCTAAGACATCGGGAGGATGCAATGGCCCTGGTGATGCAACACGTGTCAGTTATAGAAAGGATAGAGGATAGAAATATGATCTCTAGGAGATGAGTACATTCCTCCTCTAACCATATTATCAGTGTACAGATGAGTTTATCATCAGCACACATTTCCCTTTAGTGACTGACAGAAGCACACATTTCCCTTTAGTGACTGACAGAAGCACAGATTTCCCTTTAGTGACTGACAGAAGCACACATTTCCCTTTAGTGACTGACAGAAGCACACATTTCCCTTTAGTGACTGACAGAAGCACACATTTCCCTTTAGTGACTGACAGAAGCACACATTTCCCTTTAGTGACTCACAGAAGCACAGATTTCCCTTTAGTGACTGACAGAAGCACAGATTTCCCTTTAGTGACTGACAGAAGCACACATTTCCCTTCAGTGATTGACAGAAGCACACATTTCCCTTTAGTGACTGACAGAAGCACACATTTCCCTTTAGTGACTGACAGAAGCACACATTTCCCTTTAGTGACTGACAGAAGCACAGATTTCCCTTTAGTGACTGACAGAAGCACACATTTCCCTTTAGTGACTGACAGAAGCAAACATTTCCCTTCAGTGACTGACAGAAGCACACATTTCCCTTTAGTGACTGACAGAAGCACACATTTCCCTTTAGTGACTGACAGAAGCACACATCCCTTTAGTGACTGACAGAAGCACACATTTCCCTTTAGTGGCTGACAGAAGCACACATTTCCCTTTAGTGGCTGACAGAAGCACACATTTCCCTTTAGTGACTGACAGAAGCACACATTTCCCTTTAGTGACTGACAGAAGCACACATTTCCCTTTAGTGACTGACAGAAGCACACATTTCCCTTTAGTGACTGACAGAAGCACACATTTCCCTTTAGTGACTGACAGAAGCACACATTTCCCTTTAGTGACTGACAGAAGCACACATCCCTTTAGTGACTGACAGAAGCACACATTTCCCTTTAGTGACTGACAGAAGCACAGATTTCCCTTTAGTGACTGACAGAAGCACAGATTTCCCTTTAGTGGCTGACAGAAGCACACATTTCCCTTTAGTGACTGACAGAAGCGCAGATTTCCCTTCAGTGACTGACAGAAGCACAGATTTCCCTTTAGTGACTGACAGAAGCACAGATTTCCCTTTAGTGACTGACAGAAGCACACACTTCCCTTCAGTGACTGACAGAAGCACAGATTTCCCTTTAGTGACTGACAGAAGCACACATTTCCCTTTAGTGACTGACAGAAGCACACATTTCCCTTTAGTGACTGACAACCACACATTTCCCTTTAGTGACTGACAGAAGCACACATTTCCCTTTAGTGACTGACAGAAGCACACATTTCCCTTCAGTGACTGACAGAAGCACACATTTCCCTTTAGTGACTGACAGAAGCACACATTTCCCTTTAGTGACTGACAGAAGCACACACTTCCCTTCAGTGACTGACAGAAGCACACATTTCCCTTTAGTGACTGACAGAAGCACACACTTCCCTTCAGTGACTGACAGAAGCACACATTTCCATTTAGTGACTGACAGAAGCACAGATTTCCCTTTAGTGACTGACAGAAGCACACATTTCCCTTCAGTGACTGACAGAAGCACACATTTCCCTTTAGTGACTGACAGAAGCTGAAGGATGTGAGCCTTTGTTTATTTCTGTTTTAGCATGACGCTCTGTTTGTTTCTGTTTACTGTGCCAGAGCGTTCTCCCTAGAGAGCAGTATCCAGTCCAGGAGGGCAGCACTTCACAGCCTCAACCACATCCTCAATATCTGCAGCCTGCTGCCGCCCAATCGGGAGCCTGGAGACGAGGGCGCGTCCCGGCAGCGGCCAATCAGATGTCGCGTGGCGGTGGGGTGGGCGAGCTTGCTGCAGCAGGACTCTCTGAGGCTGACCTGTGTTCTGGAGAACTCGAGCGGTTTCGTTCTGGAGTCGGGCTGGGCTCTGTGCCTACAGCTGGTATCCCCGCCCCCCGCCCCACACACACAGGGGACCCCACACGCACAGGGGACCCCTCCTGTTAGGACCCATACATTCCCCCTGAGGGCCCTCGCTCAGGGCAGCAGTGTGGAGCTCACTTTACCACTGACAGGAGAGGACAACTTATCCCTCCCGCTGACTGTCCGGAGCTGGCTGGTGTACTCTTTGCAAAGCATGCTGGGATTGCGAGAGGCGGCGGGGGACGGGTGTGGCTGTCTGAGCCTGCCACTGGATTGCCTGACCGTCGATTGGCTGGACTGTCTGCGCAGAGACGGCCCAGCACCAGCAGGCCCCAGAAACGCCCCTCGCTCCGGTTGTGGTTCTGGTTCTGGTTCTGGTTCGGATTTGGTCAGGATTTTCCTGAGTTCCCGGGTGGCAGAGTCACGACGGGGCGGGGCCACGGGCGTGTCCAAGGGCGGTCCATTCGCAGCGTCCGTCAGGGTGTCCTGCGATCTGCTGAAGGGTACACTGGGAATGGACCCCACCCCAAGCACCCTGCTGGCCTGGCTGCTCCCTGCCGGACCTGGGGTCCAGAGAGGAGGAGGTCAGGGGTGTGTGCTCACCGTGTGTGCCCAAGGACCTGGAGGAGACGCACTGAGGCTGACCGCCAAGGAGGTGAATAAAATTCCCATTGTGCTGTATTGCAAATAACGCACTCTCTCTCCGCTCTGTTTTAACGCACTCTCTCGCCGCTCTGTTTTAACGCACTCTCTCTCCGCTCTGTTTTAACGCACTCTCTCTCCGCTCTGTTTTAACGCACTCTCTCTCCGCTCTGTTTTAACGCTCTCTCTCTCCGCTCTGTTTTAACGCACTCTCTCTCCGCTCTGTTTTAACGCACTCTCTCTCCGCTCTGTTTTAACGCACTCTCTCTCCGCTCTGTTTTAACGCACTCTCTGCTCTGTTTTAACGCACTCTCTCTCCGCTCTGTTTTAACGCACTCTCTCTCCGCTCTGTTTTAACGCACTCTCTCTCCGCTCTGTTTTAACGCACTCTCTCTCCGCTCTGTTTTAACGCACTCTCTCTCCACTCTGTTTTAACGCACTCTCTCTCCGCTCTGTTTTAACGCACTCTCTCTCCGCTCTGTTTTAACGCACTCTCTCTCCGCTCTGTTTTAAAGCACTCTCTGCTCTGTTTTAACGCTCTCTCCGCTCTGTTTTAACGCACTCTCCGTTCATGCTGCAGGTGACAGTGAGCCAGGTGTGCGGAGGCGGGCCGGTCTGTGCAGTAGAGCTCAGAGCCGAGAGCGCCTCCCTGAGGGCGGTGTGTGGACTGCACCATGCTGTGTTTCGCCGTCTCCAGGTACGGCCCAATGGGTTCTGAGGCTTCTGATTGTGGCTATTAATTGCCTGGAGTTTTCAGTCAATCAAATTGTATTTATATGGCGCAAATAACAACGGATTTGTCACAAAACACATCCTCCTGTTTCAGGTTCTGTTTAAGGAGGTTGCCATGACAACGGAGCCCCCCCTGAATTTGCAAGGACAAAAACTCCAGCAAGTCTTACTGGAGGCTGAGGTCAGAGGGCAGGGGGCAGGGTTTTACTGCAGGCTGAGGTCAGAGGGCAGGAGGTGGGGTCTTCCTATTAATTTAATGCCTTGTCCCAATACTCACCCTATGGCCTAAGGACTTCTTCCTTCACTTTGGTGACGTGTTTCTGAGGACCAAAGGGAGCAAGTGTGTATGGACACACCCTCGCATGACATCATTCGGTCACCGTGGTTACATGCACGCTCATCGCTATGTTTCCTGTCGCCATTTATATACATTATTTCTATTTATAAAACCAGAGCCACTGACCGAAATCTCGTCCATTAGTGGAATGTCAGCCACATCGGGCGTGTCTGTGGGACGTCCCTCGAGTAGCCAGAATGAAGGTTTATAAGACGTCGCTTCTGTACGTTGTTTAGATCACTTTTTAATTGTGAATTAGGGTGAGTTCAACAATTCAACAACATTCAACAATATTTAAAAGTTGAGCTATGGTTTTGGTCAAAATAGGCAGATACGCCATCTAAGGTGGATGTCCACTGGACGTTAACAGGAGAGCCAAGAATGACAAACTCGTTCCGTTTTATTTAATCTGCTCGTCCGTGCAACGTCGCATGTCACCTGCTCAGTAGGTTTTATGAATGAATCTCAACACGCCGTATTCTGAACTTTAGTTAGACAGACACTACAGTATACATCTCTTTACCTAAGATCTGTATGCCTACTTCTGTCGAGCTGAAGTTCAATATATGGCATGTTCAGATTAAAATAAATAAAACAAATGCTGGAGGACATTGTAATGTTATAACCATTTAATTTTCAGCATAGCTAGCTAGAACAGCAGAGCTAGCTAGAACAGCAGAGCTGTGTGGGAAAACCCAGTGCATAGCTAGAACAGCAGAGCTGTTTGGGAAAACCCAGTGCATAGCTAGAACAGCAGAGCTGTTTGGGAAAACCCAGTGCATAGCTAGAACAGCAGAGCTGTTTGGGAAAACCCAGTGCATAGCTAGAACAGCAGAGCTGTTTGGGAAAACCCAGTGCCGATTTAAGTGTAATAATTGTATGTTAACTGTAGGCTACTGCAGGTCCCGTATTTGTTATTTGATATAATTAGCTAATGTTACCAGCTAGCCTGAGAAGCCTTTATGCTGCTGAGTAGGCTGCAGCCCATAAAGCACCGATGCTTAGCTATATCCTAATAAAAAATCGCTTGACTTATTTATTGAGCGTCATACATAAATATATAGTTATTTCATATTTTTAACGTGTAAGAGTTAGTGAAAATGCACGATTTAACTGGTTTTCACTTTACACTTGAAGCTCCTATGCTCGATTGTGCAGTAACTTGTTCTTGCACACAGAATACAGCTCTGATTCGCCAGAGTGTCTAAAGTCACGATAACACAAAGAATTATGGGAAATACACTTCAACGAAGTTTGGTTTGATGCGGACTCACATGAAGGCCACATCAAGGGGTCATAAAGTGCGCAGTCAAGCACTCGCGCACTTGCAAAATAAGAAATGGGACAGACTAAGCCCCTGGAGGTTCTCGCGGGCACCTGCATTTGAAGTGTGCGAGTGGTCAAGTGTGAGTATTGGGACTGGGCCTGTTTTTTATTGTTTTTTTAATTTTATTTTGCCCATAAGTCACTTTATCTTGCCAGCATGGACTTATTATTATGCTTATGGGTGAAATTGATTATGATATAATATTTATTATCATATAATAAGTAATCTTCTTCGTATAGATATGATCATTATTATCATTGTGATCAAAAGACTCATTTGATTTTCTGAAAGTCAGGAACGGGTTCTGCTGTTGCCATGACGGGGAATGGTTCTGTGGTTGCCTTGCACTAACAGCCCCTCCTCTTCCTCTCAGGGCCTTTGTGAGGCGATACAGGAATTCCATGCACCTGCAGCTCTGGGCCTCGAGCATTCCGAGAGGGCCACCCTCAAACTGACCCAGGTCTACGAGCGGCTGAGAGAGGGACTGCTCCCCCTGCTCTGAGACCCCGTACCCCTGCACACCACATTCACCAGCATGGAGTTTAACCTGCAGGCACAGCGCCCCCTCCAGGACTGGAGGTAAACCTGCAAGCACACCACATTCACCAGCATGGAGTGTAACCTGCAGGCACAGCGCCCCCTCCAGGACTGGAGGTAAACCTGCAAGCACACCACATTCACCAGCATGGAGTTAAACCTGCAGGCCCAGCGCCCCCTCCAGGACTGGAGGTAAACCTGCAGGCACACCACATTCACCAGCATGAAGTTAAACCTGCAGGCACAGCGCCCCCTCCAGGACTGGAGTTAAACCTGCAAGCACACCACATTCACCAGCATGGAGTTAAACCTGCGGGCACAGCGCCCCCTCCAGGACTGGAGGTAAACCTGCAGGCACAGCGCCCCCTCCAGGACTGGAGGTAAACCTGCAGGCACAGCGCCCCCTCCAGGACTGGAGTTAAACCTGCAGACACTGAGTAAAATGCATCTGATAATCTTTCATTATTATTGTGGTGCACATTTAACACATTATTAATTTATTACAGCTAGATTTGTCCTGAGGCGTTTCCAGTTGCATGCCCTGCTTAAGGTGACATTATTGAATGTGCAGCACCAATAGGATTCAGCGTGTGAGGTCAGAGCCGGCCAACAGGGGGCACCAAAGACACACAAAGTTTCCACAGACCCTGAGAATCCATGAAAACATTCACGTCCTGAAGAGTCATGGGAGATGGCCAAATATCACACTTTTCTGAAGAAATTAAAAAGTCTTCAATGTTTTTGAGTAACTTCTCTTTTTAAAGATGTAAATCTTACTCAACAACTCAGCAGCATGTAATTCACTATGTAGCCAAGCAGCGTCAGTTCAGTATAATGGCTATTGATGTATTTTTTTAATTATGAATGGCTATGTTGTATTGTGGTTTTTTTGTGGTTGGAGGTGACCGATATTGTGCAACAAAGTAGTAACACAAATTTCGTTAATTTTCTTTCTTTTTTTTTTAGTAACAGAGTTTAAGCTGATAGTATCTTTCCTCCAGAGAGAATCTGAACTGTTTTAGATTGTTTCCTCTCCTGTTAACACCTCACACCCCCATGTTGTCATGTATTATAGAGGACTGAATGCCTACGTGGGTAATCTTCTGATTTTGGATAATTTGTTTATGTTTATTTTTCCCGGATGTGAACTTTACGTTGTAAAAACGAAGGAAAAAAGGTTGATCTTTATTATTTTCACAAGGTAATACTTTATTTTAAGCATGAGCCAACAATGAAAGATGGGCGTTATTATCATTGCTCTTTATGCGTGAAAATGATCCATCCTCCAGTGCATTGGACAGAGATTTAAAATAATAAATTCATAATAACTGAACCATGTTCTAGGGTGACTTACACCCCCTGTGCTCTAAAAGCCAGAGATGCAGTTTGTAACCGTGGAAATGGAAAGTCTGTACACTCCCATGTGCAAAGGACAAAAAGAGCAAGTGAAAATGTATAAAAGCATACAAGCCCCGCCCCTTCTCCTCCAGCCCCGCCCATTCTAAAGCATACAAGCAGAGAACACTCTCCTCCAGCCCCGCCCCCTAACACCACGTCAGGACTCTTTGCCTGAGCTGCTGGTGGAATCAGGGGTGCAGTTCCCGGAGTGTCCACCAGAGGTCAGTACTCCCACAGAGAGGCGGTCTGGCCGTCGCCCTTCAGGGTTCCACCCTGGTGTCCGTGCACATACTGGCCCTTTTGGGTCTTGATTCCCATCCGGCCGCGTTCCAGTAACTCCAGGAAGAAGTCCTCAGGCGCCTCCCCGTCAGCGCACACCAGCCCCGCGCTGGAGACGTACCAGAACCTTCCGTCCACACCTGAGAGAGAACATGGTGAAAGATAGAGAGGGGAGAGCAGGAGAAGCATGTAGAGAGAGAAAGAGAGAGAGAGAGAGAGAGGTCACTGCCCGCTAAGAACAGGTATATCTGCTGCTATTTTAGCTTCATACTTTTTTTTTTCATAATACTGTAGGCAAAGGCCATTCTGCTCTGCAATACAGAACTGGAAACGACTGCTCCACATAGAACTTCCTGTTTTACACACACAACCTCCTGCTGCTAGAAGCAGAGAGGACAGGAATGCAGGGGTGTGTCCCAATATTCTTCACTCCCCTCCTCCTTTCCTCCACTCCCACACTACCACTCCTCTCCTACCTGGAAGTATGCAAAACTGCCTGAACGTTTTGAGTACAAGTATTTACATACAGTATACAATGTACCTGACATTGCGGTTTGCGTTGAGACATTAATATGTAACCATTAATACGTAATTAAGATGTAATCAGCAACATTAGATTAGGACAAAGATCAGTTTCCGGGGCACGGAGGAGAGGAGGTGGTAGTGGAGCAAAAGAGGAGAGGAGGTGGTAGTGGAGCAAAGGAGGAGAGGAGGTGGTAGTGGAGGAAAGGAGGAGAGGAGGTGGTAGTGGAGGAAAGGAGGAGAGGAGGTGGTAGTGGAGCAAAGGAGGAGAGGAGGTGGTAGTGGAGGAAAGGAGGAGAGGAGGTGGTAGTGGAGCAAAGGAGGAGAGGAGGTGGTAGTGGAGGAAAGGAGGAGAGGAGGTGGTAGTGGAGCAAAGGAGGAGAGGAGGTGGTAGTGGAGGAAAGGAGGGTGCATATTGGGACGCACCCCGGGAGCTGAGTATGTGGTGAGAGTGTGGAATTGTGGGAACCTTTAATGTGGTACGCTCCGTCACTGAAGTGCAGGGTGAAGATGTCATAGACGGAACGGCTTCCGTCCAGCGTGTTAGAGCCCTTATGGTGGCACACAAAGCCATTCTCCCCCCTCAGGATCAGCATCGGTCTGTTTATCAGCTTCAGCAACAGCTGCTCGTCCTTACCTAAGAGAGGGAGAAGGAACAGCTGCTTACATCACTGGAGATCAAAGATTGTTGTAGAACATTGGAAACCAGGTAGAGCATGCAAACTGTTGTAAAGGAGATTGCATTGTGAACACAGCCCTGATTGTAACCTGCAGCTGCTTGCGTTGCTTAACAGTGTGTAATTGGTTAATGGAGCACCAATCAGATCACTTTTAATTGTTCAGAGGACCAGATTATATTCTAGCAAATATGAAGTTGGTTGGAAATGGAATACATGTGCATACTCACCCAGAGTTACACACTCTCACACTCACACTCACTCTCACACACTCACACACACTCACACACACACACACACACACACCCATACACACACACCCACAGAGTTACACACTCACCCACACACACACACACCCACAGAGTTACACACACACTCTCACACTCACTCACCCACGGCGTCGCTGACGGCGGCTAGCTGCCCGTTCTTTTTTGTGCAGACGTATTTCCCGTTACATGCCCTCAGAGCCACCCTCCGGCCCAACCACTGCAGCTCAAACATGGTGTTAGCCGCCCTGGGGGGGGCAGCAGAGAGCAACAAGTAAGGGTGGGGGGCAATGGAAATACTGGCACAGGAGAGGTTGGGGTATTAGAGGGCAGTTGGATGGTATAGAGGAGGTTGGGGTATTAGAGGGCAGTTGGATGGTATAGAGGAGGTTGGGGTATTAGAGGGCAGTTGGATGGTATAGAGGAGGTTGGGGTATTAGAGGGCAGTTGGATGGTATAGAGGAGGTTGGGGTATTAAAGGGCAGTTGGATGGTATAGATGAGGTTGGGGTATTAGAGGGCAGTTGGATGGCATAGAGGAGGTTGGGGTATTAAAGGGCAGTTGGATGGTATAGAGGAGGTTGGGGTATTAAAGGGCAGTTGGATGGTATAGAGGAGGTTGGGGTATTAGAGGGCAGTTGGATGGTATAGGGAGATTGGGGTATTAGAGGGCAGTTGGATGGTATAGAGGAGGTTGGGGTATTAGAGGGCAGTTGGATGGTATAGAGGTTGGGGTATTAGAGGGCAGTTGGATGGTATAGGGGAGATTGGGGTATTAAAGGGCAGTTGGATGGTATAGATGAGGTTGGGGTATTAGAGGGCAGTTGGATGGTATAGGGAGATTGGGGTATTAAAGGGCAGTTTTAGGGCTCCTGAGTGATTCTCACACTTCTGTTGTTGTGGTCTGGATGCCCCCATGGGAGACCAGTGTCCAGTACTTCCCCTCTTTGGTCCTGAAAGTGCATTTCCTGCTCTGCCTGTCAATCTCCATCTGAAAGGTCTCCATGTCGGTCTCATCATCCTGATTGGCTGAGATGTTCACCCCCTGTGGGAAAATATGACATCACAATGAGTGCACTGCTCCACACTGCTGCTCTGACTGCTGCTCTGACCACTGCTCCACACTGCTGCTCTGATCACTGCTCCACACTGCTGCTCTGATCACTGCTCCACACTGCTGCTCTGACCACTGCTCCACACTGCTGCTCTGACCACTGCTCCACACTGCTGCTCTGACCACTGCTCCACACTGCTGCTCTGACCACTGCTCCACACTGCTGCTCTGACCACTGCCCCACACTGCTGCTCTGACCACTGCCCCACACTGCTGCTCTGACAACTGCTCCACACTGCTGCTCTGACCACTGCCCCACACTGCTGCTCTGACCACTGCCCCACACTGCTGCTCTGACAACTGCTCCACACTGCTGCTCTGACAACTGCTCCACACTGCTGCTCTGACAACTGCTCCACACTGCTGCTCTGACCACTGCTCCACACTGCTGCTCTGACCACTGCCCCACACTGCTGCTCTGACCACTGCCCCACACTGCTGCTCTGACAACTGCTCCACACTGCTGCTCTGACCACTGCCCCACACTGCTGCTCTGACCACTGCCCCACACTGCTGCTCTGACAACTGCTCCACACTGCTGCTCTGACAACTGCTCCACACTGCTGCTCTGACAACTGCTCCACACTGCTGCTCTGACCACTGCTCCACACTGCTGCTCTGACCACTGCCCCACACTGCTGCTCTGACAACTGCTCCACACTGCTGCTCTGACCACTGCTCCACACTGCTGCTCTGACAACTGCTCCACACTGCTGCTCTGACAACTGCTCCACACTGCTGCTCTGACCACTGCTCCACACTGCTGCTCTGACCACTGCTCCACACTGCTGCTCTGACCACTGCTCCACACTGCTGCTCCGTTAACAGATTTAGAACAGCTCATACCCTCCTGATGTGTGGGACTAAGTGGATGGTTTCAGGTCCCAGTTCGTTTATGTTCCTTTCCTCACCTTCCTTTTATAAACGATGTAGATGAAACAGCACCAGGAGGGACAGAGACAGCAGCAGACTGGGTCAGCAGACGCCGCCCGAAATATCTCCATGGTTTCGCTTAATCCCCCTGTATTTAAAGCCCCGCCCCTGGGCTGTCTGGCGGGGTGTAAGTCGCTCCCGAGAACCAAAGCCGTCCCACACGACTCCTTAAGCTGATCCCCTCCACCCCCCCCCCCCCCCCCCAGCCTCTCTCTGTGTGCAGAGACTAATGCCTGCCAGTGACCCTGTGTGCAGAGACTAATGCCTGCCAGTGACCCTGTGTGCAGAGACTAATGCCTGCCAGTGACCCTGTGCAGAGACTAATGCCTGCCAGTGACCCTGTGTGCAGAGACTAATGCCTGCCAGTGACCCTGTGTGCAGAGACTAATGCCTGCCAGTGACCCTGTGTGCAGAGACTAATGCCTGCCAGTGACCCTGTGTGCAGAGACTAATGCCTGCCAGTGACCCTGTGTGCAGAGACTAATGCCTGCCAGTGACCCTGTGTGCAGAGACTAATGCCTGCCAGTGACCCTGTGTGCAGAGACTAATGCCTGCCAGTAACCCTGTGCAGAGACTAATGCCTGCCAGTGACCCTGTGTGCAGAGACTAATGCCTGCCAGTGACCCTGTGCAGAGACTAATGCCTGCCAGTGACCCTGTGTGCAGAGACTAATGCCTGCCAGTGACCCTGTGTGCAGAGACTAATGCCTGCCAATGACCCTGTGTGCAGAGACTAATGCCTGCCAGTGACCCTGTGTGCAGAGACTAATGCCTGCCAGTAACCCTGTGCAGAGACTAATGCCTGCCAGTGACCCTGTGTGCAGAGACTAATGCCTGCCAGTGACCCTGTGCAGAGACTAATGCCTGCCAGTGACCCTGTGTGCAGAGACTAATGCCTGCCAGTGACCCTGTGTGCAGAGACTAATGCCTGCCAGTGACCCTGTGTGCAGAGACTAATGCCTGCCAGTGACCCTGTGTGCAGAGACTAATGCCTGCCAGTGACCCTGTGTGCAGAGACTAATGCCTGCCAGTGACCCTGTGTGCAGAGACTAATGCCTGCCAGTGACCCTGTGTGCAGAGACTAATGCCTGCCAGTGACCCTGTGTGCAGAGACTAATGCCTGCCAGTGACCCTGTGTGCAGAGACTAATGCCTGCCAGTGACCCTGTGTGCAGAGACTAATGCCTGCCAGTGACCCTGTGTGCAGAGACTAATGCCTGCCAGTGACCCTGTGTGCAGAGACTAATGCCTGCCAGTGACCCTGTGTGCAGAGACTAATGCCTGCCAGTGACCCTGTGTGCAGAGACTAATGCCTGCCAGTGACCCTGTATGCAGAGACTAATGCCTGCCAGTAACCCTGTGTGCAGAGACTAATGCCTGCCAGTGACCCTGTGTGCAGAGACTAATGCCTGCCAGTGACCCTGTGTGCAGAGACTAATGCCTGCCAGTGACCCTGTGTGCAGAGACTAATGCCTGCCAGTGACCCTGTGTGCAGAGACTAATGCCTGCCAGTGACCCTGTGTGCAGAGACTAATGCCTGCCAGTGACCCTGTGTGCAGAGACTAATGCCTGCCAGTGACCCTGTGTGCAGAGACTAATGCCTGCCAGTGACCCTGTGTGCAGAGACACAGCCGTCTGCACAGACACTCACGAACATTCCTATGTTCATATGTTGTGTCTGTCTTTACTCTGAATAATTACTAGCAGGTGAGTCACACAGGTGGTTTGATAATTGAAAATGACTCCTGAGAAATTAGTCTGTCCCACAACTCCACACATACCTGTGAGATACCTGTACACCTGTGAGACAATATTTACAGTACATCTGTACAGATGATACACAATATACACCTACATACCTGTAATGCACTATTTCCACCTGTACACCTGTGTGACACTATACACAACTGTAATACACTATATACATCTGTACACCTGTGATAGATACCTGCACATCTCTGAGACTCTTGCATATCAAAAAGTCATTTTCCACTCAGGTAAGTAACTACACACAGGTAAGATTCTTTACACACCCATGATGCCTAAAGGTGAATGTATACAGATCCTTTCCAAAAAATTTGAATATCACGGAAAAGTTTTTTTTTTTCCATAATTCCATTCAAAAAGTGAAATTAGAATAGTGTGTCGAAAATCAGCATTTACTTCAGTTATTTCAGAGAATGTATGTTTTAGACTGAGTGTCACACTATCATCTAATTTACTCAAAACACCTGCAAAGTTTATCTCAGTTTGGTTCAGTATGGGGAAGACTGCAGACTTGACAATTGGCCAGAAGACCATCATTGACACCCTCCAGAAGATGGGTAAGCCACAAAAGGTCATCGCTAAGGAGGCTGGCTGTTCACAGAGTGCAGTGTCCAAGCATATCAATAGAAAGTTTAGTGGAAGGGAAAAATGTGGCAGGAGAAGGTGCACAAGCAAAAGAGGTGACCGTAGGCTTCAGCGGATTGTCAAGCAAAGACGATTCCAAAATTTGGCAGAGATGCAGAGGGAGTGGACTGAGGCTGGAGTCAGTGCTTCAAAAACCACCACGTACAGACGTATCCGGGACATGGGCTACAACTGTCGGATTCCTCGAGTCAAGCCACTCCACTCATTCTCTGAAATAACTGAAGTAAATGCTGATTTTCGACACACTATTCTAATTTCTTGAAATACTGTTTTGGGGGTTTTCTGGAGCTGTAAGCCAAAATTATGAAAAATGAAACAAAGGCTAGAAATATTTCACTTTGTGTGTAATGCATCTATAATCTATGAAAGTTTCACTTTTTGAATGGAATTATGGGAATAAAACAACTTTTCCATGATATTCTAATTTTTTGGAAAGGATCTGTATACTGTTTTTTCAGTGGAAAACCGATACACCCATTTTGGGGTTCACAAAGCCTCTTTCCCCCACCACTAATGAATTCTTCTGAAATCACCATGATTCTCAGCCTGGGACAGCACCCTGCAGAAAGAGCTCCCCCTGTGGACAATGACTGGGACTGCAGTTCTCATAAGACTGAACTGGGCCACATGGTGATGTCACACATTGTATCTAGTATAGGGGGGTGTGTGCAATTGGTATGGGGTTGGGGGTATATCTGGTATGGTGTATCTAGTGTAGGGGTGTCTGCAATTGGTATGGGGTTGGGGGGTGTATCTGGTATGGGGTAGGGGGGTATATCTGGTATAGGGTTGGGGGGTGTATCTGGTATAGGGTTGAGGGGTGTATCTGGTATAGGGTTGGGGGGTGTATCTGGTATAGGGTTGGGGGGTGTATCTGGTATAGGGTTGGGGGGTATACTGTATCTGGTATAGGGTTGGGGGGTGTATCTGGTATGGGATTTGGGGGTTGTGGGGAGGGTCTGGATCTGTGCCACCCCAGACTGGAGCAGGAACAGCTAATTCAGCAAAAGGTTGAACTGAGCTGAATTATTAATGGTAAACCAATTCTACTCTCTATCGCTCTCTCCTTCTTTCTCTATCCCTCTCTCTCTCTTTTGTTCATTAGCCCCGCCCCTATCAGAGTGACCCATATTCTTTCCAGGCCAGAACAGTAGTACAGGAGACCGGTGATGGACACAGTAACGCCGTCCGCAACACCACTGCCCCAGCCAACCACCCTGACCTGCCCTGTAACTCAGGGCTGCAGTGAAGTATAATGGTTAGGGAAATGGGCCTGTAACTCAGGGCTGCAGTGAAGTATAATGGTTAGGGAAATGGGCCTGTAACTCAGGGCTGCAGTGTAGTATAACGGTTAGGGAAATGGGCCTGTAACTCAGGGCTGCAGTATAGTTTTAGCAGAGATAGTTTTTAAAGCTAGAAGTAATCAACTACCAAGTAACTTACAAATTTTGTTTATAGAACGAGAGGGGAGGTATAACTATAGAAGACCATTCAATTTCCAACAGCCTAGAGCACGAACCACACTTAAAAGCATGTCTGTGTCAGTTAAAGGAGTGAAACTCTGGAACAATCTACCAGATGAGATAAAAAACAGCAAGAATATTTTTACGTTTAAAAAGATGTTTAAAAACAGGGTTCTAGAATCTTATGGTCAGACTTAACTTGACCAGCGCCCCTGGTTTTTGGAGGGGAGCGCCGGTGATGGTGTCCGTATTGATTATCCTATGTTGGCTTAATGTTTTTTTTCATGATTGTTTTTGTTGACTGTTTCATTTTGTAAACTTTACCTTTTTTAAAAATTGGCCTTTTTTTCTTTCTTTAATTTGTTTTTGAATTAAGGGTAGGTTGTTTTATAAGCCAATGGCTTCAAACCTATCCTTTTCGTTTGTTTATGTGTAAACATTCGAAATAAAGGAATCATCAATAGTATAATGGTTAGGGAAATGGGCCTGTAACTCAGGGCTGCAGTATAGTATAATGGTTAATGTATAATGGAACCCTACCAAACAGTCCATCCAGCATCAGAGAGAAAACTGCCAACCACAGGGCCAGTTTGGGTAATGGTAACTGATGATGGACTATGAGTTAATTTCCGTAAGCCTGGTTGTCTGTTGGTGTGAGAATCTTAACTTCACACAATCCCACAGCCCCGTCTCAATCCACACAATCCTGATGAGAAAATACTGTTGTACAAGCATACTGTATTTCACAAGCTTGGAGAAACACTCTTCGTTCGCTGTTCTGTGGAACAGATTCGACCCCGCTCCCCCTTTCATTCTCTGCTGATTTAGGGGGCTAGAAAGGTGTCCCACCTGTGTTCCACACGCAGGTGTCCTTTGTGGTGCCCAACCCCCCCCCCCCCCCCTTACCCCCGGGCCACCCCACCCTAGAGGAGCCCCTGATATGCACCCCAGTGTGCAGCCTGCAGCTCTTTCTCTCTCTCTCTCTCACACACACACTGGCCTGGGAGCTTGTGTTACAGAAACATGAACCCCACCATCAATGAAATGCCCTTTTCACATCAATAATTCACACCACACGCTCCAGTACTGTGTCCGCCTCCTCAGATCGGAACTGGTGAACCCCCCCCCCCCCCCCCCCCCCCCCAGGGTAAGAGGGGAGGGCAATCTCTAGCCCAGTATCGGGTGAATCCTGTAGGAATTGCAGCCCTTTTTATAGATAGTGCCCCCCATTTTGGGGGAACAAAAGTAATTGGACAGTTAGCTGCTAAGTTGTTTCTTGGGCAGCTGTGTGCTGTTGCATCATTAGTTCTTGCATGAGAAAAGTGTGGCATTTGGAGTCTGTTGCTGTTCTCTCTCAACATGAGGACCAAATAAGTTTCAGTGCCACTAAAGCAGGCCATCATGAGACTGAAAAATCAAAACAAATCAATCAGAGATGTAGCCAAGACAGTGGATGTGTCAAAAT
The DNA here is from genome assembly GCA_029718625.1 of Synaphobranchus kaupii. NCBI lineage: Eukaryota > Metazoa > Chordata > Actinopteri > Anguilliformes > Synaphobranchidae > Synaphobranchus > Synaphobranchus kaupii. Next base: position 1,568,419 of record JAINUF010000025.1, read on the forward strand.
CAACTGTTTGATATATTGACAAGAAGTAAGAATGCAGTGGTGAGCTCAGCAATAGCAAATCATCTGGTAGACCATGGAAGACCACTGTAGAGGATGACTGAACAATACCTTCAGTTGTGAAGAAAAGACCCTTTTCAGCTGTCAAACAGATGAAGAACACTCCAGGATGGAGGCATATATGTGTTATAGAGTACCATAAAGTGAAGACTACACCAGCATAAACTCAGAGGGTTCACCACAAGATGCAAAACACTGGCGAGCCTCAAGAGTTAGAGTTTGTTTAAACAAATTTGAGTTCTTCTACAAATTCTTATGGACAGATGAGATGAGTATGAATCTGTACCAAAATGATGGAAAGAGGAAAGTGCGTCGAAAGAAAGGAACTGCTCATGATCCAAAGCACCCCTTCATCTTTGAAACATGGTGAGGGTGGTGTTATGGCTTGGCCAGAAAGGGGGAGCTCTTTCTGGCTGCCACTGGAACTGGCTCACTTGTCTTTATTGATGATATGAGACTGCTGACAAGAGCAGGAGGATGAATCCGGAAGTGTCAAGAAACTTATCTGCTCAGATCCAACTAAATGCGTCAAAACCCATTGGACAGTGATTCACCTTGCAGCAGTACAATGACCCCAAACACACTGCTAAAGCAACAATGTTTTTGGAGTTTTTTTGGAGGTGAAAAAGTGGAATGTTCATGACTGGCCAAGTCAATCACCTGACCTGAATTCAAATGAACATGCCTTTGAAATGCTGAAGACTTTACATTTTTAAACATGAAGCAGTGAGATGAAACAGCTGTTGATGTTATTGTGTTTCAGGGTAATTGGCTCTAGTTTTAGTTTAGCTTTAGCTGTAGGGAGGTGGGGGGGGCCCACTGTTTCCCACCTTAACGACCGATTTACTATCACTGGTCCTAATTACGCAATCTAAGAAATTAAACGCCCCCATTCACAATTTTTGCGGTAGGAGACACCTATAAATATGGCCCCAGGTATACATATGCATGAACACATTTAACTATGCATCAAAAGGAAAGACACGGAGTGACAATACCCCCGCATATTACATCCTAATAGCCATTTTTACCCATTGCGACCATTTAGTAAATCTGATGTAGATGTTGTGACTTTTGCGTGGGAAAAGCCGTCCTTTAGTAAATCCAGCCCTCTTTCCAGGTCTCATCACTTAACTCATTACATCATCACAGATGCATTTCTACAGTCAGAACAACTCATACGGTCTCACGCACACACGCGCGCAAACACACACACATACACACACTGGCGCGCACACACACACACACACACCCACACACACTGCCACGTAAAGCAGTAACCATCCCAGCAGTAACAAAACCAAAAAAGAACACATGTACACACACACACACACACATGTACATACACACACACCGACTGCCACACACACACACACCCATACACACACACACACCCACACATGTACCCACACGCACAGTCTCTCTCTCACACACGCACACACACAGGTGGAGCTCTCCTACCTTGCCGGATGGAGACGTACTTCCCGTTGGGGGCCTGGAACAGCACCTGTGGGTGACTCTCCTCCAGGTCAAACAGCTCGTCCTTGCCGGGTTTGGAGCAGCGGCCGGAGCGCAGGGTCCCAGTGGGCCCCACGGGGGCCAGGTAGCGCCCCTCGCAGTCCTTAAAGGCCAGCTTCCCCGCGCGGAGCTCCAGGGTGTAGCCCGTGCCACGCCCCGGCTCGTGCAGCAGCTTACCGTCGTGGTTCAGAAAGCGGCCGTCGCAGGTCTTCAGGCAGTACCTGCCCCCCAGGTACACCAAGGTGAGCAGGGAGTGCACCCCCCAAGGCACGTTCCCGTCCACGGACACCTCCCCGTGGTCCTGGCTCAGGTGGGCGTAGCGTCGGCGGCTCACGCTCAGCAGGTTGGCCTGCGGGTGGAGCGCCAGGTGCATGGCCCAAAGCTCCGCCTCCCCGACGGTCTGGGCGAAGCAGGACAGGTGGTCCTGCGACCCGCCGAAGTAGCGCAGGTAGGGCTGCGACTGCAGAGCCCAGCGGCCGTCCGACTGCGCCACGATGAGGAAGCGCGACCCCGCCCCCGGCTCCGCCCCCTCGCAGCTCACCCTGCCGTCCTGGTCGGAGGACAGGTAGCGGCCCAGGTGACCGCGCAGGTAGACCACCTGCGCGTCTCGCTCGTCCTGCTCCAGGGTCCACATCTGCTTCCGCTTCAGGCTCGGCCCGGAGGCGTTCACCTTGAAGCCGAAGCTCTCGGCCGTCAGGTAGCGGCTCTCGTGGTTGATGAGTCCGAACTGCAGCTTCAATGCTTTGTTCAACCCGTTTGTGGGCATGTCTGCCTCCTGAGGGGGGTGTGTTAAAGTTTAGGGCGTCGGGGAAGTTACAGACTGTCTTCTCTCTTGTTGAAAATAAAAAAATATATAGTACAAGATGTTTTGTGTGCTTATTGTGGTTTCCTGCCTGCAGCTGACGTTCCAGGAGTGCCGCCAAATATGTAACCTCCTATATTTCATCAGTTCCCTTAGAAAGAAAGAAAAAGAAGAACGAAACTGTTATTCACATGATTCCTTCTCTCTTTTCTTCCTATAAACTGCTGTGAGAAAGTGTATTCTGAGAGAACTGCAGAATGCCTGTACTTCTCTACATCATAGCATGCATTACAGCCTGCCTGTACTTCTCTACATCATAGCGCATTACAGCCTGACCTGTACTTCTCTACATCATAGCGCATTACAGCCTGACCTGTACTTCTCTACATCATAGCATGCATTACAGAATGCCTGTACTTCTCTACATCATAGCATGCATTACAGAATGCCTGTACTTCTCTACATCATAGCATGCATTACAGCCTGCCTGTACTTCTCTACATCATAGCATGCATTACAGCCTGACCTGTACTTCTCTACATCATAGCATGCATTACAGCCTGACCTGTACTTCTCTACATCATAGCATGCATTACAGCCTGACCTGTACTTCTCTACATCATAGCATGCATTACAGCCTGACCTGTACTTCTCTACATCATAGCATGCATTACAGCCTGCCTGTACTTCTCTACATCATAGCGCATTACAGCCTGACCTGTACTTCTCTACATCATAGCGCATTACAGCCTGACCTGTACTTCTCTACATCATAGCATGCATTACAGCTTGACCTGTACTTCTCTACATAATAGCATGTATTACAGCCTGACCTGTACTTCTCTACATCATAGCATGCATTACAGCCTGACCTGTACTTCTCTACATCATAGCATGCATTACAGACTGACCTGTACCTCTCTACATCATAGCATGCATTACAGAATGCCTGTACTTCTCTACATCATAGCGCATTACAGCCTGCCTGTAATTCTCTACATCATAGCACATTACAGCCTGACCTGTACTTCTCTACATCATAGCATGCATTACAGCTTGACCTGTACTTCTCTACATAATAGCATGTATTACAGCCTGACCTGTACTTCTCTACATCATAGCATGCATTACAGCCTGACCTGTACTTCTCTACATCATAGCATGTATTACAGACTGACCTGTACCTCTCTACATCATAGCATGCATTACAGAATGCCTGTACTTCTCTACATCATAGCGCATTACAGCCTGACCTGTACCTCTCTACATCATAGCGCATTACAGCCTGACCTGTACCTCTCTACATCATAGCACATTACAGCCTGACCTGTACCTCTCTACATCATAGCGCATTACAGCCTGACCTGTACTTCTCTACATCATAGCGCATTACAGCCTGACCTGTACCTCTCTACATCATAGTGCATTACAGCCTGACCTGTACTTTTCTACATCATAGCGCATTACAGCCTGACCTGTACTTCTCTACATCATAGCGCATTACAGCCTGCCTGTAATTCTCTACATCATAGCACATTACAGCCTGCCTGTACTTCTCTACATCATAGCATGCATTACAGCCTGACCTGTACTTCTCTACATCATAGCGCATTCCAGCCTGACCTGTACTTCTCTACATCATAGCGCATTACAGCCTGACCTGTAATTCTCTACATCATAGCGCATTACAGCCTGCCTGTGCTTCTCTACATCATAGCGCATTACAGCCTGCCTGTACTTCTCTACATCATAGCGCATTACAGCCTGACCTGTACCTCTCTACATCATAGCGCATTACAGCCTGACCTGTACCTCTCTACATCATAGCGCATTACAGCCTGACCTGTAATTCTCTACATCATAGCGCATTACAGCCTGACCTGTACTTCTCTACATCATAGCGCATTACAGCCTGACCTGTACCTCTCTACATCATAGCGCATTACAGCCTGACCTGTACCTCTCTACATCATAGCGCATTACAGCCTGACCTGTACTTTTCTACATCATAGCGCATTACAGCCTGACCTGTACTTCTCTACATCATAGCGCATTACAGCCTGACCTGTACTTCTCTACATCATAGCGCATTACAGCCTGACCTGTACCTCTCTACATCATAGCGCATTACAGCCTGACCTGTAATTCTCTACATCATAGCGCATTACAGCCTGACCTGTACTTCTCTACATCATAGCGCATTACAGCCTGACCTGTACCTCTCTACATCATAGCGCATTACAGCCTGACCTGTACCTCTCTACATCATAGCGCATTACAGCCTGACCTGTACTTTTCTACATCATAGCGCATTACAGCCTGACCTGTACTTCTCTACATCATAGCGCATTACAGCCTGACCTGTACTTCTCTACATCATAGCGCATTACAGCCTGACCTGTACTTCTCTACATCATAGCGCATTACAGCCTGACCTGTACCTCTCTACATCATAGCGCATTACAGCCTGACCTGTACCTCTCTACATCATAGCGCATTACAGCCTGACCTTGATTCAAGTCTCTTTGTAGAACTGGATTATTCCTCCACAGGTAGGATCTCAAAGCAGCTTTTGTTTTGTTTCCCCCCAAACTACCCCCTGCCCCCTCTCCTGCCCTCAGCCCCCGCCAGATTGTCCCAAACAGATTGAAAGAAAGAGCCGGAAGGAGTTGTACTCACAGGTGTTTCTCTCTCTCTCTCTTGAAGGCCGCTGATGTCTCTCTTCATTCACCAGTCCTTTCTGTGTTAATATATCATCTCCTTTTTTAGCCCCTTTTAATTTCCACCTCTCTCCCTCCCTCTTTCTCTCTCTATCTCCCTCCCTCTCTCTCAGACTCTTTCTTTCTGTGTCCTAATCAGCCCAGATTATAATCAGCAGCTCTCAACACCTCCATCCAGTGAGATACTGACGTCACCTGATCCCACCACCTCTCTCTTTATCTCTTTCTTCCCCCTCTCTCTCTCTCTGTCTCTTTCTCCTCCTCTGGCTGTGTGTACGCTCTTCTCATTCTCTCCGATGTGTGTAGCCCTTAATTAAGCACATCTTGGATTACCAGATTTTCCCCTCAGATTTGGGTAAGCTGTTGGGGGGGCAGGGGGCGGGACAGGGGCAGGCAGATTGCCTCTCTCCTTGCACACAAAGCCCTCTCTCACCACGTGGCTGAGCTATGCTGACTGCAGTCCCTCCCTCTCTCTCTCTCTCTCTCTCTCTCTCTCTCTCTCTCTCTCTCTCTCTCTCTCTCTCTCTCTCTATTTCTCTTGTATTTCCTTTGCTCTGTCCCTCTCTCTCTCGCTCTCTCTCTGTTTCCTTTGCTCTATCCCTCTCTCTGTTTCCTTTGCTCTGTCCCTCTCTCTCTCTCTTTCTCTCTGTTTCCTTTGCTCTGTCCCTCTCCCGCTCTCTCTCTCTCTGTAATGCTGTGAGCCACTGGAGCTGACCCACTCTCACAGGGGTACTGGTCCAGGCTGGTATCTGCTTTCCCCCACACACCTGTATAGAGTTACACAGCGTCTCTGATTCCAGCATCTGTGGGTCAACTTTATTAGAGAGAGAGAGAGAGGAAGTTATATATGTGTGTGTGTGTGTGTGTGTGCGTGTCCATGTCCATATGGGTCATACACATGTACATGCACACAAACGCACATGCACACACACACACACACAAATGCTCACACACACACAAACGCACACACACACACACACACACACACACACAAACGTAACTGAGACATCTTTTGATCCGCGGGGTCATCAGTGTCAGTGTCCGGTTGATGCTAAATGTTTGATCACTTTGTTGTCGTCTTGACTTTTAAATAAAGAGGATTGGACAGGGTAATCAAACAAAACTACTAACTATGAACAAGGTCCTGTACTTAAGAGCACTTTTTCATTGACAAAAATGAACTGGCACTTTTTCATTGACAAAAATGAACTGGCACCAGCAGCAGATGTAATATACAGAGACGGAGTTCACACGCTCTGCAGAATCCAAACCTGTGTACTTTGCTTTAGCTCAGTGCAAGAACAAACAAAAAAACAAACTGAGTGTGAGTCTGAGTTTTAGTGTCTTTTTAAATTGATTATTTTCTTATATTTAATTTTTTTTATTCATATTTGATCTTTTTTGGCTTTGAATAAATTATTTTTCATTATTTCTGTTTGATTATAAAAGGTGCTCCCCAGAAAATGTGATGTGGAACTGACACTCGGGATTTGGATTTGCTCGCTTTGAGGCATATGTTGGACGATCTGTGCAACACAAACTCTTTCCAATAGGCTAAACATTGTACTACATATACTCCTACAATACCCAAACCTCCACACATATACTCCTATAATACCCAAACCTCCACATATACTCCTACAATACCCAAACCTCCACACATATACTCCTATAATACCCAAACCTCCACTCATATACTCCTACAATACCCAAACCTCCACACATATACTCCTACAATACCCAAACCTCCACTCATATACTCCTACAATACCCAAACCTCCACACATATACTCCTATAATACCCAAACCTCCACTCATATACTCCTACAATACCCAAACCTCCACACATACTCCTACAATACCCGAACCTCCACACATATACTCCTACAATACCCAAACCTCCACACATATACTCCTATAATACCCAAACCTCCACTCATATACTCCTACAATACCCAAACCTCCACACATATACTCCTACAATACCCAAACCTCCACACATACTCCTACAATACCCGAACCTCCACACATATACTCCTACAATACCCAAACCTCCACACATATACTCCTACAATACCCAAACCTCCACATATATACTCCTACAATACCCATACCTCCACACATATACTCCTACAATACCCAAAGCTCCACATACATACTCCTACAATACCCAAACCTCCACACATATACTCCTACAATACCCAAACCTCCACATATACTCCTACAATACCCAAACCTCCACACATATACTCCTACAATACCCAAACCTCCACATATACTCCTACAATACCCAAACCTCCACATATACTCCTACAATACCCAAACCTCCACATATATACTCCTACAATACCCAAACCTCCACATATATACTTTTACAATACCCAAACCTCCACACATATACTCCTACAATACCCAAACCTCCACACATACTCCTACAATACCCGAACCTCCACACATATACTCCTACAATACCCAAACCTCCACTCATATACTCCTACAATACCCAAACCTCCACACATATACTCCTACAATACCCAAACCTCCACACATATACTCCTACAATACCCAAACCTCCACACATATACTCCTACAATACCCAAACCTCCACATATACTCCTACAATACCCAAACCTCCACACATATACTCCTACAATACCCAAACCTCCACACATATACTCCTACAATACCCAAACCTCCACACATATACTCCTACAATACCCAAACCTCCACATATACTCCTACAATACCCAAACCTCCACACATATACTCCTACAATACCCAAACCTCCACACATATACTCCTACAATACCCAAACCTCCACACATATACTCCTACAATACCCAAACCTCCACATATACTCCTACAATACCCAAACCTCCACACATATACTCCTACAATACCCAAACCTCCACACATATACTCCTACAATACCCAAACCTCCACACATATGCTCCTACAATACCCAAACCTCCACACATATACTCCTACAATACCCAAACCTCCACACATATACTCCTACAATACCCAAACCTCCACACATATACTCCTTCAATACCCAAACCTCCACACATATACTCCTACAATACCCAAATCTCCACACATATACTCCTACAATACCCAAACCTCCACACATATACTCCTACAATACCTGAACCTCCACACATATACTCCTACAATACCCAAACCTCCACACATATACTCCTACAATACCCAAACCTCCACACATATACTCCTACAATACCCAAACCTCCACACATATACTCCTACAATACCCAAATCTCCACACATATACTCCTACAATACCCAAACCTCCACACATATACTCCTACAATACCTGAACCTCCACACATATACTCCTACAATACCCAAACCTCCACACATATACTCCTACAATACCCGAACCTCCACACATATACTCCTACAATACCCAAACCTCCACACATATACTCCTACAATACCCAAACCTCCACACATATACTCCTACAATACCCAAACCTCCACACATATACTCCTACAATACCCAAATCTCCACACATATACTCCTACAATACCCGAACCTCCACACACATACTCCTACAATACCCAAACCTCCACACATATACTCCTACAATACCCAAATCTCCACACATATACTCCTACAATACCCAAACCTCCACACATATACTCCTACAATACCTGAACCTCCACACATATACTCCTACAATACCCAAACCTCCACACATATACTCCTACAATACCCGAACCTCCACACATATACTCCTACAATACCCAAACCTCCACACATATACTCCTACAATACCCAAACCTCCACACATATACTCCTACAATACCCAAACCTCCACACATATACTCCTACAATACCCAAATCTCCACACATATACTCCTACAATACCCGAACCTCCACACACATACTCCTACAATACCCAAACCTCCACACAAATACTCCTACAATACCCAAACCTCCACACAAATACTCCTACAATACCTGAACCTCCACACAAATACTCCTACAATACCCAAACCTCCACACAAATACTCCTACAATACCTGAACCTCCACACAAATACTCCTACAATACCCAAACCTCCACACATATACTCCTACAATACCCAAACCTCCACACATATACTCCTACAATACCCAAACCTCCACACATATACTCCTACAATACCCAAACCTCCACACATATACTCCTACAATACCCGAACCTCCACACATATACTCCTACAATACCCAAACCTCCACACATATACTCCTACAATACCCAAACCTCCACACAAATAGCTCCTCTGGTCACTCCTCATTTCATTTTCATTTCTGCCCCCTACCCTTAAACTGGACAAATATATCTCTTTTTGCACTTTTAAGAACTATTATGGACATTGTAACTGATAGCTGTAACTGCTTCTCAACCTTATAACTAACATTGATGTTATATCTGATGGCGTAAAACTATCTTTCTTTTTCTTTTTTTATAACCATTGTTATGTTTTTTTACTTTTCTCCTGCTTGTTTGTGTCAGGACTCTGATTTTTGCCTGTTAGTTTGTTTCATTTATGTTTCTGATTTTTACCTTGTTTATTTATTGTGATTATTTTGTGGTTTCACTGTTCCATGTTTTGTATTACTGTCACTACCTGTCGTCGTCACACTATTCGGGAGCCTTTGGTGATTTCGGGTTTCGCTGTATTTCCACTCTCGTTTACTTCCTCCTTTACTAATTACCCTTGTTTATAATACTAATCTACTAATCATTACTAACTGCTTAGAATTAGGTTTCTTACTAATACACTAACGACTAACTTGTAAATAATACTGATCAACTAATTTACTAACGTCAGGGAATTAGAGTTTCTACTAACCTACTAATTTACTAATGCAATCTCAGTTTCCATCTGCACCTGTCTTTCGTTTCTTCTGTCCTATCTCTGAATATCTTTCTGTGATTCCCTACTTGCTTCACCTGCATCTGATTTCCGCATTCCTCTACCTCATTGTGTGCACGGGTCTTCTTCGATCCAGGTCATGTATAGTCTATATGTTATGTGCTAATCCGGTCCGCGTCTTATGTGTTCCCTCGTAATTGTATTATCAGCTTCCCTTATCGTTTCATTGTGCTCACCTGTGAGCAATCTCCCCTCCCCGCCTCTGCACACCTGTTTCTCATTTTGTCTGTCTTCCTCAGTGTATATACCCTGTGTTTTAAGTCTTTTCTTTGTGAGTTTGTCACTGTTGTTTTGCCTTTGTGTTGCAACAAGCCTTTTTTCGAGTACCTGTTGCTTCCTGAGTCATCTGGTCTGTTTTCTTAGTATCTGTCAGTTTTTGTTATTTTTGTTAGTGTTTGTCCTTTTCCTGTCTTTAGTTTATTTTTGTGTTCTTTCTTCGTTTCTTTACGCTTCCCTGGTTTTGGACTTCTGCCTGTGTTCTTGCGACCCTGATTTTTGTACTTCTGCTGTGCCTTTCCGGTTTTGACCCCTGCCCGTTCTGTGACTTCGATTTTTGGACTCTGTCTCTGTACTGTTTCTGTGCCTTCCTGGATGTCGACCCTGCCTGTTTTACTTTGGATTGCTGTTTTGCCCCTTTTAATAAACTTCGGTTTATTCAGTCCTGTCCACGTTTGGGTCCTTCCCCCACCAGCCCTGACAGTTTGTGGATTTTACCTGCTCATCACTTAGTATTGTTACATTCTTTTTTTATATCTGAGTATCCCCCAAGAAGGCTTGCCTCTTGTCAGGCCATCCTTGTAAATGAGAACTTATTCTTAAGTGACCTGCTTGGTTTAATAATTAAAAACAACCTGTTGAAGACATTTTAAGCAGCTCAACCAGTTGTATTAATAGTTAATATAAACCAGCCAATCGGATGTATTAATATTTGTCAGTGTGTTTATCTCTAATACAGTTTCATATTTTCTGAATAATTTTCCTTTAGGAGGCTGGCCTAATAATGCTGGGTGTGGCGTCTCTTGGATGTTTTCATACAGAACGAATGGACTTGCTAAGAAGAGGCTCGGTGCAGCTTCTGATGGTAATGAGGAGAGGGGCATTGAACTCCAAATGATGAAGGATAAGAACTGGGCCACTGAACTCGCAGTGAGTGCTTTATAACTGGGCCACTGAACTCGCAGTGAGTGCAGAAAATATCCACTCATTTTGATGAATACACAGCCAACGAGCTGCAGCAAGAGTTAAAACAATGAACAGAATATATTTTCTTATATTTATTCATAAGCCATCTATAAAAGTCTTGATACTAAAATGTTTTTACATAGTTTTTACAATTTATTTCAATGTTTACCCCAAAATCAAAAGTCATACTGTACAAATTTACATGTTTTTACAACATTGAAAACACAATTAGAAACAAAAACTGAGTTATGAAAATAACAGAAAAAATGACAAAAAAACGGAACAAAATAAACAATTTTCCAATGACAAATCTTTCAATGTTTAAAATGTCATTTTATGCTCTGGACCTGGCCCTTTGGACTGACCCTTTAGGTGAACGGGCCGACGTTCCTGCGTCTCTCCCCCTCCTGTGTTCTTTTAGCCTCTGTAAAATGCTGTAATTACTCAATAATAATGCAATTCTACACACCATAGTAACACTGCAGCTCAGCTTTGGGAAGGAGATAACAGAGATGCGTCCATTAATTATGACATCACTTCCTTCCCAGCCTGATGCTTGCTCACTGACATCTGAGGCAATTTCAAATATTTGTTTCGTTCTGACCTTCTAGAAATTAAAAAGAATACACCTTTTAACAGTCCTTATTGAGATACACACGCATGTAACACATTGTGTTCTAGTCCTTATACATACACACACACACACACACACACTGCTTCACCCACCATCGCTCTCGCACACACACACACATTCACGCACGCACGCGCACACACACACACACACACACACACTGCTTCACCCACCCTCGCTCTCTCGCACACGCACACGTGTACATGCACGTATGCGCACACACACACACACACACACACACACACACACACACGTCCTGCATGGTTGTGTGTGGGTCCTGTGTGTGGAAATAAAGGCTATGAGGAGTCTGGAGTTCTCTTCACCTCCTCACTTGTCTTTTCAGCTTTCAGAACCTGGCCAAGCTCCTCAATAAAGTGGATACTTTCTGTCTTATTAGTAGTTCACATTAAAGTGTTCCTTCCAAAGGTGCCTATTTTTACATGTGCTACTTACAGGCTGAGAAAGGCAGGAGAGGGTCTCTGCTCTAGTTCTTAATTTACCTTCTACATTCTGTATAAAGATATCAAGTGAGATTTAGACAAAAATACACACATCCCAATCAACAAATAAAACCACTTACAGGCAATGTGGAATAAAAAGGCAATACAATTATAATAAATAAAAATGCTTTAACAAAGAAAACATACCTTATATTACTATTCCAAGAAAAGCTGAACGCAAAATAACCAAAAAATAACCAATCAGTAATGTTCCCACTGGGGGGGCAAATTCAGGTCACTCAATGAGGTCACTTCCTGTGGAGAGTCTGAAGGACACACAGCTGCTTCCTGTTTGAGCATACTCAGAGGTGACTCCAGTGTTAGTTCACATAAATACCGTTCTTATCTTATGAGGACTCTGAACACCTAGAACACTGTTGTGAGCAGTACTCAGAAAATAACATGTACAATAACATGTACACCACCCCCCATTATTTTTAAAGAGAGAATTTGATCTCACCACTGTGAACCCCCCCCCCCCCGCCCCCCCCAAATGAATTTAAGATTCTATCAGCCTCTAACAAAGAACTAAAGCAGTGACCATAAAAAAATAAATAAATAAAAATAAAAACTCACTCACTTCAGCCAATGGGATCTCAGGGACCAGGAGTGATTTATGATTGGAGGAGGTTTAAACATTTACATCATGGTCATTTAAGGAAAGTCCTACCAGTGCTTTGGTATAATTTTTTCAAAAAACCTGATAAAACTACAGCATATATTTTCACCTTAAAATTTCAGGATAGAATTTCAGTATTAAAGTAGTACAGCCAACTAACGGCCAGGATATCCTGTTCAGTCTCCTTCACGGTCAAACAGGACACAAAACGCTAAAGGACACAAAACGGAGCAAAAATGTCCGGACCGTCAGCCCAACACGGTAATAAAAAAAGATTTATTTTTCTCAACTCTCCCTCTCCCCAACACACACACCCCAACTCTCACTCCCCCCTACACAGACACCCAAAATCTTACAACAAAAACATCACAATATGCACAGTATATACTTATTTATACATATAAACTAATTTGAGAAACAATAATTGATGTATAATATAGACCTGAATCAGAAGGAACTGAATTATATGGCTTGATTGGGGGAATCAGTCCAGTTTTTAAAGAATATTTATTTATACATTTATACAGTCAATCAGTCAGTTACCTGATAAAAAGAATTGGAGAGATGTTCTGGAGAGATGCCTGCACACACCATAACACACACAAACGCACATGCGCGCACACACGCACACACACACACACACACACACTCACACTCTTCTGACAGTAAATCCGTGCTGAAGGCACTCTGGTTTCTTCATAACCAGCAGAATGTGTTTGTTTGAACAGTTAAGTCAGTCACAAAGCCCTTTACCCATCACATTTAACCTTTAACCCATAACCCTTAACCCTTAACCTTTCACCTGTCCTCCATTGCCCATCCCCTCCATTTCTCTGACTCTGGACGACCGTTGGTCACAACGCTGGAGATGTACCTCACAGCTATGTTTGTGACCCTGTACCCCACAGCGCAGGGTGGGGCAGTCGCTCCGAATCGGGTTAACACTGCGACATTGGTTTACCCAGCATGCCCTGGGGCATGTGGCAGCAGGGAGCTGCAATGTCCCTCCATTCCCCTCAGGCAAATCCACAGACGCCCTGAGCCAGAGGTCCTGAGGTCTTTCAGTTATACGGGGCTAGTAGAGGATGACTTGGAGCTAGGAGAGGATGGCTTGGGGATAGCAGGGGCTAGTAGAGGATGACTTGGAGCTAGGAGAGGATGGCTTGGGGCTAGCAGGGGCTAGCAGAGGATGACGTGGAGCTTGGGGCTAGCAGGGGCTAGTAGAGGATGACTTGGAGCTAGGAGAGGATGGCTTGGGGCTAGCAGGGGCTAGCAGAGGATGACGTGGAGCTTGGGGCTAGCAGGGGCTAGTAGAGGATGACTTGGAGCTAGGAGAGGATGGCTTGGGGCTAGCAGGGGCTAGCAGAGGATGACTTGGAGCTTGGGGCTAGCAGGGGCTAGTAGAGGATGACTTGGAGCTAGGAGAGGATGGCTTGGGGCTAGCAGGGGCTAGCAGAGGATGACTTGGAGCTTGGGGCTAGCAGGGGCTAGCAGAGGATGACTTGGAGCTAGGAGAGGATGGCTTGGGGCTAGCAGGGGCTAGCAGAGGATGACTTGGAGCTTGGGGCTAGCAGGGGCTAGTAGAGGATGACTTGGAGCTAGGAGAGGATGGCTTGGGGATAGCAGGGGCTAGCAGAGGATGACTTGGAGCTAGGAGAGGATGGCTTGGGGCTAGCAGGGGCTAGCAGAGGATGGCTTGACCCTCGGTAGTGAGCAGCTGGCCGCTGGTGGGGTCGTAGGTGCCGGCCAGGTAGAACAAGTCCTGGGCGTCGGCCGGCGGCTTCCTGCCACAGCTCAGACGCTCGTACTCCGTCTGGCTGACCACCTGGCACCGGTGTGATATGGTCTGCACGTCGTTTTCATCCTCATGACTAGACTGGTACAGGGCATGCTGGGATAGGGAGAGAGAGAGAACGAGCGAAGGGGGGAGGTGGGGAATGAGAGAATGAGAGAGGGAGAGAGAGTAGTATGTAATCTTGTTTCAGTATGTTATCTTGTTGCAGTATGTAATCTCGGCGGTATGTAATCTTGTTGCAGTATGTTATCTTGTTGCAGTATGTAATCTCGGCGGTATGTAATCTTGTTGCAGTATGTTATCTTGTTGCAGTATGTAATATTGTTGCAGTATGTAATATTGTTGCAGTATGTAATCTTGTTGCAGTATGTAATCTTGTTGCAGTATGTAATATTGTTGCAGAGTATGTAATATTGTTGCAGTATGTAATATTGTTGCAGAGTATGTAATATTGTTGCCGTATGTGCTAAGCTACCTTGCCGTCCCGGTGTCTCTTGCCCAGCTTGGTCTCCTCCGGATGGTAGAACCACTTGACCTTCACCACCATGCTGCTGGTCCAGGACTCCCACAGGCTCTGTATGTGACCCACATATGGCAGGTGAGGCCGGCCGGAGGAGAGGAACACTGCACAGTCTCCCACGCGCACCGTGTCCCTTCCACGCACGATCGCCTTGTAGAACAGCTTCCGTGCTTTTCCTTTCATTCCACGCCTCTGCAGGTGATAGGGTCATAACGGTTACTGGGGCAACCCAGGCCAATCGCCTCACCTGGGAAACTCTCACTTTTAACTCTGTTGCCACTCAGTATTGTTTTAATGTTTAATGCTGCCTTTTGCACCAGGTATCCATTGTCTCACCGCGTCTTACCTCAAATAAAGCTTAAATAAAAATGAATAATAAAACAGATCAACTGATCAACTGTCTAATAAGAGATCTTACAGCACAATGAACTCAGCACACAGGAATGATGTTTACAAAACTGTCAGCTTCAAACTGTCAAGCAGTCAGCTGCTTTGTGGGAACAGGACCTGGATGTGTGATGTCATAATATGAGGTAATCAGCAGTCACATCCACACCTGTGATGTAATAATGGCCATCGCCATGGCGACCCACTCACCTGCGTGGGGATCCCAGACCACTTCCATAGCTGGCGGGCTGGCGGGACGCTGCCCGGCAACAGCCTGAACCTTCTGCTGGCAGAGGGGGAGGAGTCAGGGCCCTCCTTCCTCCTGATTGGCTTGTTTCCGCCGGCGATCTTGCCCACAAAGGCGCGCTGGGCAGCCGGAGGGCGGTGGAGTGGGGGGGGCTCGGTGGCCTGGAGCAGTGCATGATGGGAAGGGAGGCAGCCCTGCAGGAGCAGTGAGACTCCCTCCTCTTCCTCAGAGCTGTAGGAGGAGTCATTCTCTGAGGAGCAGAGCGAGGAGCAGCAGAGGGAGGAGGAGGAGGAAGAGGAGGAGCCAGAGGAGCAGGAGGAGACAGAGAGGCGGGAGAGAAAGCGGCCGGCCATGGCGGCCCTTCGGCGCTCCTCCTCTTCCTCCATGAGAGAGCAGGAGCCGCTGCAGCCGCTGGGGCAGTCGCCGTGGTACTCCGCTAACGTGCCCATGGGCAGGGTGTGGGGCGACTTGTGCTGGTGGGACACCCCATTGAGGAACAGCTCCGCCCCAGCCCCGCCCCCAGCCCTGCCCTTCTTAATGTCCTTAATAAGGAGGACCGGGTGGGCGTGGCTGACAGACAAAGACACGCCCATTGACACGCCCCCTCTGGTCTTGCCTCCAGGCTGCTGCTGCATCAGGGCCTTGCTGCTCTTGGTTTTGGGAGCGGTCACTCCCTCATGGTCCAGTTTGACCGGGTGCATACCGCCCCCCCCACAGGGCCCCCGGCCCCTCGGGGGCCCCCCCTTGCCTGTCCGGCGCCCCCCACCCCCTCCGAGAGGCACGAGCGCTTGCCGGGCGGCGAAGGACGCGTAACCGTGGGCGATGCTGCTGAATGAGTCCACCTCAAAGGCGCTGCTACTGAACAGGCCCTGAAGTGGCGGGGCCGTGGGAGGGGCCAGCAGGGGGAGAAGCTCCACCTTCTTTCCTTTCAGGGTCCTCCGGGGTGCCCTACTGAGGGGGGCCCTACTGAGGGGGGCCCGCCGCCTGGGGGTGTCCACAGCGGGCCAGCTGAGCAGCGGGGCACTGATCTCTGCACTGGGGCTCTTTCCTGAATTCACACTGTTAGGTACACCTGGGAAATGAAGAATGAAAAAGAGCAGTTATCTCAAACCTGACAAACACCCGAATCTCTGATAACTACCCACCTATCTGATCCATTACGCTGTTTATTATAAACTCTGTAACTACCCACCTCTCTGATCCATTACACTGTTTATTATAAACTCTGTAACTACCCACCTCTCTGATCCATTACACTGTTTATTATAAACTCTGTAACTACCCACCTCTCTGATCCATTACGCTGTTTATTATAAACTCTGTAACTACCCACCTCTCTGATCCATTACGCTGTTTATTATAAACTCTGTAACTACCCACCTCTCTGATCCATTACGCTGTTTATTATAAACTCTGATAACTACTAACCTCTCTGATCCATTACGCTGTTTATTATAAACTCTGATAACTACTAACCTCTCTGATCCATTACGCTGTTTATTATAAACTCTGTAACTACCCACCTCTCTGATCCATTACACTGTTTATTATAAACTCTGTAACTACCCACCTCTCTGATCCATTACGCTGTTTATTATAAACTCTGTAACTACCCACCTCTCTGATCCATTACGCTGTTTATTATAAACTCTGATAACTACTAACCTCTCTGATCCATTACGCTGTTTATTATAAACTCTGTAACTACCCACCTCTCTGATCCATTACGCTGTTTATTATAAACTCTGTAACTACTAACCTCTCTGATCAATTACGCTGTTTATTATAAACTCTGTAACTACTCACCTCTCTGATCCATTACACTGTTTATTATAAACTCTGTAACTACTCACCTCTCTGATCCATTACGCTGTTTATTATAAACTCTGTAACTACCCACCTCTCTGATCCATTATGCTGTTTATTATAAACTCTGTAACTACCCACCTCTCTGATCCATTACACTGTTTATTATAAACTCTGTAACTACCCACCTCTCTGATCCATTACGCTGTGTATTATAAACTCTGTAACTACCCACCTCTCTGATCCATTACGCTGTTTATTATAAACTCTGTAACTACCCACCTCTCTGATCCATTACACTGTTTATTATACAGAGTGGGGCTCCTTACACAAATGGAATTTACTGCAATAATACTGCAGATATGACTTTTTGGAAAATATAACGGATACACATACATTAATAAAATTATTTCAATATTGAAAACATTGCAGTATCTTGCAATGTACTTAGCAATAATTTATACATTTGCAAATATACTGGGATTGGTTTACCTGGTCTGGCTTTCCTAGTTTACTGGCCTGTGATTGGTTGACCTGATCTGGCTATGCTAGTTCACAGGTCTGTACTTACACAGCTGTTGACTTTGCTGGTTTACTGCTCTGTAATTGGTTTACCTGGTTGGCTTTGCTAGTTTACTGGCCTGTGATTGGTTTACCTGGTTGGCTTTGCTAGTTTACTGGCCTGTGACTGGTTCACCTGGTTGGCTTTGCTAGTTTACTGGCCTGTGACTGGTTTACCTGGTTGGCTTTGCTAGTTTACTGGCCTGTGGCTGGTTCACCTGGTTGGCTTTGCTAGTTTACTGGCCTGTGATTGGTTTACCAGGTTGGCTTTGCTAGTTTACTGGCCTGTGATTGGTTTACCAGGTTGGCTTTGCTAGTTTACTGGCCTGTGACTGGTTCACCTGGTTGGCTTTGCTAGTTTACTGGCCTGTGATTGGTTTACCAGGTTGGCTTTGCTAGTTTACTGGCCTGTGATTGGTTTACCAGGTTGGCTTTGCTAGTTTACTGGCCTGTGATTGGTTTACCAGGTTGGCTTTGCTAGTTTACTGGCCTGTGATTGGTTTACCTGGTCTTGCTGTGCTGTCGTCGGGCCTATCAGAGGGCATGCGCTTCTCTAGTGTGGAGCTCCGCCTCCGGCGGTGACTGACAGACATCAGGAGGGTGGGGGCGGGCTCAGCACCTGGAGGGGGGGGGGGGGTAAGAGAGGGGCGGAGTCAACCTTCACCATCCCTTAAACTTCACAGAGAAACCATCCATCAGGACTGTACGAGTCAAGATTCCTTATTTAGCTTCTTTTAAACAGAAAAATAAGGTGCAAGAACACTGGTATGAAACAGTATGATGACTGAGTGTGGAGTCTGTATTTACACAACTGAGTGTGTGGTCGGTACTTACACAGCTGAGTGTGGGGTCTGTACTTACACAGCTGAGTGTGGGGTCTGTACTTACACAACTGAGTGTGTGGGGTCTGTATTTACACAGCTGAGTGTGGGGTCTGTACTTACACAGCTGAGTGTGGGGTCTGTACTTACACAGCTGAGTGTGGGGTCTGTACTTACACAGCTGAGTGTGGGGTCTGTACTTACACAGCTGAGTGTGGGGTCTGTACTTACACAGCGGAGTCTGGGGTCTGTACTTACACAGCTGAGTGTGGGGTCTGTACTTACACAGCGGAGTCTGGGGTCTGTACTTACACAACTGAGTGTGTGGGGTCTGTATTTACACATCTGAGTGTGGGGTCTGTACTTACACAGCTCAGTGTGTGGGGTCTGTACTTACACAGCTAAGTGTGGGGTCTGTACTTACACAGCTGAGTGTGGGGTCTGTACTTACACAGCTGAGTGTGGGGTCTGTACTTACACCGCTGAGTGTGTGGGGTCTGTGCTTACACAGCTGAGTGTGTGGGGTCTGTACTTACACAGCTGAGTGTGGGGTCTGTACTTACACAGCTGAGTGCGTGGTCTGTACTTACACAGCTGAGTGTGTGGGGTCTGTACTTACACAGCTGAGTGTGGGGTCTGTACTTACACAGCTGAGTGTGTGGTCTGTACTTACACAGCTGAGTGTGTGGGGTCTGTACTTACACAGCTGAGTGTGGGGTCTGTACTTACACAGCTGAGTGTGTGGTCTGTACTTACACAGCTGAGTGTGTGGGGTCTGTACTTACACAGCTGAGTGTGGGGTCTGTACTTACACAGCTGAGTGTGTGGTCTGTACTTACACAGCTGAGTGTGTGGGGTCTGTACTTACACAGCTGAGTGTGTGGGGTCTGTACTTACACAGCTGAGTGTGGGGTCTGTACTTACACAGCTGAGTGTGTGGGGTCTGTACTTACACAGCTGAGTGTGGGGTCTGTACTTACACAGCTGAGTGTGGGGTCTGTATTTACACTAAGGACTGAGTGTCACAAACTCATATTCGGAGCCATCAGAACCTCACGATCCTTTACAATACAGATTAACTTACACTTTTTAATAATACCGGTCTTTTTAAATGGGTCTTCTGTGTGTTCTTGGTGACGCCAAACTTTTGTGTTCCTGAGAGTAACACTGAGGCTCTCCACTTCTGTAAATCACTCTGAATATGACCATCTGTTAATGCCGCCCATCTCTGTCCCTCTCTTATGAGGGTTAATGCTGCCCATCTCTGTCCCTCTCTTATGAGGGTTAATGCCGCCCATCTCTGTCCCTCTCTTATGAGGGTTAATGCCGCCCATCTCTGTCCCTCTCTTATGAGGGTTAATGCCGCCCATCTCTGTCCCTCTCTTATGAGGGTTAATGCCGCCCATCTCTGTCCCTCTCTTATGAGGGTTAATGCCGCCCATCTCTGTCCCTCTCTTATGAGGGTTAATGCTGCCCATCTCTGTCCCTCTCTTATGAGGGTTAATGCCGCCCATCTCTGTCCCTCTCTTATGAGGGTTAATGCCGCCCATCTCTGTCCCTCTCTTATGAGGGTTAATGCCGCCCATCTCTGTCCCTCTCTTATGAGGGTTAATGCCGCCCATCTCTGTCCCTCTCTTATGAGGGTTAATGCCGCCCATCTCTGTCCCTCTCTTATGAGGGTTAATGCCGCCCATCTCTGTCCCTCTCTTATGAGGGTTAATGCCGCCCATCTCTGTCCCTCTCTTATGAGGGTTAATGCCGCCCATCTCTGTCCCTCTCTTATGAGGGTTAATGCCGCCCATCTCTGTCCCTCTCTTATGAGGGTATAAGGGTGTGCGGCAGGGGGAACTCACAGCGGATCTGGTAGCCTGGTGGGAGGAGCCGGATGTTGTGCAGTGAGATCCAGCCTCTGTCTCCATCATCAAACTCCACCATAACACTGCCCTGCTTCCCCTGCTCCCCAGCCCCCTCTGCTGGACAAACACGGGAAGGATCTATTACACAAGGAAGATCTATTAAATATGCACGTGCGCACACACACACACACACACACACACACACACATACAAACATACACACACACCTCTGTGTACGTATCCAGGATAGAGGCAGCGTGAGCGCTCGCTCCAGTAAGCACACACCCGGGTGCCCTGCGACAACATCACCTCTGAGTCTGGCCGCACATCCAGAACCTGAAACACACACAGTGTACTACTCAGTATTTAAACCTCTCTCTCACACACACACACACACAGTGACACTAATCACTCAACAAAATGTGGTGTTTGGTGTTGTAAAGGCTCTATAAAGCAATGGAAACTCACAGCCTCCTGCAGTGGTGTTTGGTGTTGTAAAGGCTCTATAAAGCAGTGGAAACTCACAGCCTCCTGCAGTGGTGTTTGGTGTTGTAAAGGCTCTATAAAACAGTGGAAACTCACAGCCTCCTGCAGTGGTGTTTGGTGTTGTAAAGGCTCTATAAAACAGTGGAAACTCACAGCCTCCTGCAGTGGTGTTTGGTGTTGTAAAGGCTGTATAAAGCAATGGAAACTCACAGCCTCCTGCAGTGGTGTTTGGTGTTGTAAAGGCTCTATAAAGCAGTGGAAACTCACAGCTTCCTGCAGTGGTGTTTGGTGTTGTAAAGACTGTATAAAGCAATGGAAACTCACAGCTTCCTGCAGTGGTGTTTGGTGTTGTAAAGGCTGTATAAAGCAGTGGAAACTCACAGCCTCCTGCAGTGGTGTTTGGTGTTGTAAAGGCTGTATAAAGCAGTGGAAACTCACAGCCTCCTGCAGTGGTGTTTGGTGTTGTAAAGGCTGTATAAAGCAATGGAAACTCACAGCTTCCTGCAGTGGTGTTTGGTGTTGTAAAGGCTCTATAAAACAGTGGAAACTCACAGCCTCCTGCAGTGGTGTTTGGTGTTGTAAAGGCTGTATAAAGCAATGGAAACTCACAGCCTCCTGCAGTGGTGTTTGGTGTTGTAAAGGCTGTATAAAGCAATGGAAACTCACAGCCTCCTGCAGTGGTGTTTGGTGTTGTAAAGGCTGTATAAAGCAATGGAAACTCACAGCCTCCTGCAGTGGTGTTTGTTGTTGTAAAGGCTCTATAAAACAGTGGAAACTCACAGCTTCCTGCAGTGGTGTTTGGTGTTGTAAAGGCTCTATAAAGCAGTGGAAACTCACAGCCTCCTGCAGTGGTGTTTGGTGTTGTAAAGGCTGTATAAAGCAGTGGAAACTCACAGCCTCCTGCAGTGGTGTTTGGTGTTGTAAAGGCTCTATAAAGCAGTGGAAACTCACAGCCTCCTGCAGTGGTGTTTGGTGTTGTAAAGGCTGTATAAAGCAGTGGAAACTCACAGCCTCCTGCAGTGGTGTTTGGTGTTGTAAAGGCTCTATAAAACAGTGGAAACTCACAGCCTCCTGCAGTGGTGTTTGGTGTTGTAAAGGCTCTATAAAACAGTGGAAACTCACAGCCTCCTGCAGTGGTGTTTGGTGTTGTAAAGGCTCTATAAAACAGTGGAAACTCACAGCCTCCTGCAGCAGCTGCTCCAGGGAGTAAATCCTCGGTCGGTTTCCTCTCTCACCCTCAATTACAACACTGTATCTGAAAGAAAATTCATTCATAACAATAATTATTATTTTATTATGCTTTAATAGGCATACTATGCATATCAACTAATGCATAGTTAGTTATGTATTTTACATGCTGTATTTTACATGCACACTTTACAGTTTGTGTCTGAGAGTACCCAGAATGCAGTGTGTGTCTGAGAGTACCCAGAATGCAGTGTGGGTCTGATAGTACCCAGAATGCAGTGTGTGTCTGAGAGTACCCAGAATGCAGTGAGTGTCTGAGAGTACCCAGAATGCAGTGCGTGTCTGAGAGTACCCAGAATGCAGTGTGGGTCTGACAGTACCCAGAATGCAGTGTGTGTCTGAGAGTACCCAGAATGCAGTCTGTGTCTGAAAGTACCCAAAATGCAGTGTGGGTCTGAGAGTACCCAGAATGCAGTGTGGGTCTGAGAGTACCCAGAATGCAGTGTGTGTCTGAGAGTACCCACAATGCAGTGTGTGTCTGAGAGTACCCACAATGCAGTGCAGGTCTGAGAGTACCCAGAATGCAGTGCTTTGGCTTACATATCAGACAGGTCCAGAGTGTGCAGGTAGGCAGCGTACAGGAGCTCATCTTCTTTGGAGATCAGCACCTTCAGCCCATCCACCAGCTGATCCTTACTGAGCAAACAGCTCGGCATGACTGTCCCACAAACCCCCAAAAACCAGAAACACATCAGTCACACACAGCTCCACACGACTGTCCCCACATACCCCCAAAAACCAGAAACACATCAGTCACACACAGCTCCACACGACTGTCCCCACAAACCAGAAACACATCAGTCACACACAGTTCAGCACGACTGTCTCCACTGTGTGTGTCTGTGAGAGTGTGTGTGTGTGTGTGTGTGTGTGTGTGTATGTGTATGTGTGTGTGTGTATGTGTGTGTGTGTGTGTGTGTGTGTGTGTGTCTGTGTGTGTGAGAGTGTGTGTGTGTGTGTGTGTGTGTGTATTTTCATGGCTGGGAGGAAGGGGTGTGTATTCTCACCTGGGGGGCTGTCCCTGTGGGGGCGGGACTTGTGTCCTGGCTCCTCCCCTTCTGAGAAGCTGCCATCCTCGTCCATCAGGAAGTCCTCATCTGCAGCGAAGCTTTCCAGCAGCCTGCTTACTGCACGACCCTTACCCTGCGGGGACACAATGTTTCCCACAGGATTTTCTGAAACTGTGGTGGGTGGACCCTGAACTGTCTACGGGGATCTGGAAAAAAAATTTGTCAATTTCAACAGCTAAATGTATCAATTTGGTGCTCTTTGAGATTAAAATCTAAACACTAGATCCACAATTCTTTGTGATTGGAACATGTGAAATATACTGAATTTTGGCTAGACAGCTAGCTAACATCAGACCACCAGAAATGTGGTCTGATGAAAAATATTCAAAAATGTTTTGTCAACAATACAGACAATACAGAAACCATCACAATGCATTTTAACCTGGTCTAGTCCAAAGCACAGCCCTGTCTTAAGTGGGATTGAAAACTACAATAAAAATAAGTTGAATATTTGTTTATTGACAAGAAAGCCTCTGAATCTGATCGGCTTGCTATTAAATGTTTGCCACCTCTGTTTATTCTTCCTCTTCATCTTCTCTCTGTCTATTCATAGTAAACCTAGTTCATTTTAAAAAGTAGATCCTGTTATATGACATAGAAGCCGAACGAGCCGGGTGACGCCTGACAGAGAGTTAAAAAAAACTGAGAGCCTGCACTGAAGGGAAACTATATTTCGGTGAGGGAAACGGGGGAACACGGCAGGTTTTTTGCGTTTTGTTACATCGTGCTGATATCTCCCTTGAATAAAGTCAGTATTATCTTCCACGAGATACAATATGCATGAACTAAGGCATATTATTTTGTTTTTATTTTCAGGTTAGCTCGTGAGATAACATTAGTTGTAAAAAAAAAAAAAATGTAGGCTATCTTTGTAATGGGGCGTGATGTGTGAGATGGGAGGAGCCAAACGCAGCAAGGGGATTCATTAAGCCCTTAGGCCACTAAGGCGGGATACCCGCAGATAAGGGAGGAGACAAGACAAGGAACACAAACACCACTACAAACGCTACTAACCGGCTCACTGTCAAACGCCAAGTAGAGCGCAAGGACAGGAATCTGAACAGCCAGAAATAAATACGCGCCCTGTCTCGATAACGAGACAAATCAGGACGGGCGAGTAGCGTAAGGACAAACATAAAACACAACACAGTGCAAAATAATATGATAGTATGAGTGGAGGCGAAAGGAACAGATCCAACGTTCCCAGGCTACTCTCAAACTCGCGGTCAAACACAAACGTGTCCACAAAATCGCCCAATCCTCCCTATAGGAAGACATGCACCAAAAGACGAAAAGAACAGCAGTTCCAAACAAAATCGTCAAACTCCATGCAAGGAGAAAAGGCACCGAAAGGAACGAAACAGGACAGGCAGTACCAGACATTTACCGGCTAGACCAACGCGAGAAGAATTGAAAATAAGCGCCCTGCCTCTCTATATGAGGAAAATAACGAGGCGCACAGGAACAGAGATTTAACGTTCCATGGCGAGAATAATAGGCTCGCAGTCAAACGCAAACATGTCCAAAACATCGCCCGGTCTCACTAAGAGACGAATTGCACCGAAGGGCGAGCAGAACTACAGTTCTGAACAGAATCGCCCAAACCTCCATACACGGAGAAATAGCACAAAAGACGAAGGGACAGCTGCACCGAACCCATCGGGTAACTGACTTACACAAGCACAAGCCCTGCCTCTCAGTAACGAAAAATGTAACGAGGCGAACAGGAACAGAGATTTAACGTTCCATGGCGATATAAAAAGGCTCGCAGTCCAATGAATAAAACCAAGAGGGTAAACACCCGATCTCCCAGGAGAGAGAAACATTTTACAGGTGAGCCGACGAAGCATCGTCGTCCCATAACTTTACTATCCACAGACTAACGCAAGCTTAAATAGGAACAACCGCCCTAGCCTCTCAGTAAAATAATGTAACAAAGCGAAGGAACAGAGAGCTAAAGTTACCATGCTACGCGCAGTCACACAAACATGTCCACAACCTCGCCCAAACTCCACACAAGGAGAAACACACCCGGCAAACGAACAGAACAATAGTTCCGAAACAAAATCGTCCCGTAGGTAAAAAGGACGGAGGACCGCTGTAATAAAGACCAATGCAAAATAGCACGACAGCCTCTCAATATAAAACAAAAACCCTGAGTCACAACAAAGGGGAACGTAGTCCACGAGAAGGAGACAACAGGGAATAAACGTACCAAGGCTACTTACTGGCTCACAGTAACACAGAATTGAGTAGAAGCAAAACGCCAGGTCTCTCAGTAAGAAAACCAAATAACAGGCGAAAAAAGGAACAAAGAACTGCTACTCTATACTTCTACGAGCTAATAACTAAGTAGAAGCGAAACGCCTGATCTCCCAATGGGAAGACATGTGCCGAAGGGCGAGCAGAACTACTGTTCCGAACAGAATCGCCCAAAACTCCATACACAGAGAAAAAGCACCAACAAGGCAAAATAGAGCAGAGATCTTACGGTCCCAAACTTCTACGAGATAATCAACTACTAAGCCAGTAAGAAATAAGCCCTGCCTCTAAACAGAGACGCAAAAAATAGGCGAGTAGCCAAAACGGTATGAGAACTCACAACCAACAATAACACCACAGTACATAACAATTAACAATTAATGTCGAAGCCCCGCATGAAGGGAACGGTAGGCTTATATAGCCCTCAGTGACCACGAACAGGTGTAAACGCTCAAACAGAAACTCAGCAGGGCGGAGCAAGCATCTACCAACAGGGCAGCGCCCTCGCGTGGCCACCGAGGAACACGACCGCATAGGGAAACAGGGTCAAAACCATGACAATCTTATAACCTTGTTACGTTAGCTGATGATAAATTAATATCATAACACAGTCAAGAGCTTGGCTAGCTTAATGCTGAAACAATATGTATCCATTATAGTGTACCACAGAGCGTTTAACTTTCGCAAACAACTTTCGCAAGCATACTAACCACGTCAATCTCCTCTGTGAGCGGCGGGTTTTGCCGGGGGGAAAGCAGGGGGGAGGGGCATCGGCCAGGGTGAAGAGAGGGTCCTTTTGAAGCGACGGGGCTATGCTGTGCACATAAGCCTACAATTTCAAATTTAGAATTTTCTTTTTGAGCCATTTGAAACTGTGGCAGTTGAAATTAAACTGTGGCGGGCCGACACATTTTATTACATTAATGGGAAGCACTGGGACATCATGTGACTCAGCCTGTTAATCACATGACCCTTACCCTGCGAGGACATCATGGCTGTGTCCGAATCAGAGCCCTATCTACTGCGCCATGTCTCCTGTGTACAGTGCACTGGCAGAAGAGTGCTGTTTAATGTGCACTGTTTAGCAGTAGGCATAAAATATCCGCCATACTATTTTCCAAACGTACTGTGGAAGTGTCGTTAGACGTCCCACCCTTGCGCAGCCATGTCAGATGTTGTTTTTGTTGTTACTGAAGGAAAATGTCAACAAAGTTGCGGCTTATTTTTAAAAACGAAGCTGTGCGTTATATTAATACAACTAAAATAGAACACACAGTTTTAGTCCTCCTGAGTCACAGTGTGTGTGTGTGTGTGTGTGTGTGTGTGTGTGTGTGTGTGTGTGTGTGTGTGTGTGTGTGTGTGTGTGTGCGTGCGTGTGCGCGTGTGTGTGTGTGTGTGTGTGTGTGTGTGTGTGTGAGTGTGAGTGTGTGGTGCCCGTGTGGGTGTGGGTGTGCGTGTGCGTGTGCTTGTGTGTATGCAATGCATGTGTGTGTCCGTGCAATGTGTTTGGCGAGTGTGTGGTTCACCCCAAATCTCCCTCACCTTTCCCAGAATCCTCTGCTGCACCCTGCTCTTGCTCGTGGCTTTCTCCAGCCTCCTGCTGGTGGCGGGTGAGACCTGGAGCTCCACGCCCAGCCGCCGGGGCTGCCTGCTCCTCCGTGACCTCCTTCTCCCCTCCCCTTTCTCCTCCTCTGGCTCCAGGAGCCACTGCCGTGTAGTAACCATGTCTGGCCTCCTCCTCACCTTCACCTCCTCCACACAGGGCACTCTCAGAGACCCTGACACCCAACAAGCACCACAACTCAGGTAAAACACGTCATCTCTGCACACATCCCCACAAACACATATCAGTACACAGAAATGCTGTTGCACAAAGGGGAAACAACTGCATTCCTCTACAACAGG
>JAINUF010000025.1:1601357-1619596 GCA_029718625.1 Synaphobranchus kaupii
TCAGAGCTAAGCTCACAGAGCAGTGTCAGAGCTAAGCTCACAGAGCAGTGTCAGAGCTAAGCTCACAGAGCAGTGTCAGAGCTAAGCTCACAGAGCAGTGTCAGAGCTAAGCTCACAGAGCAGTGTCAGAGCTAAGCTCACAGAGCAGTGTCACAGCTAAGCTCGCAGAGCAGTGTCAGAGCTAAGCTCACAGAGCAGTGTCAGAGCTAAGCTCGCAGAGCAGTGTCACAGCTAAGCTCACAGAGCAGTGTCACAGCTAAGCTCACAGAGCAGTGTCAGAGCTAAGCTCACAGAGCAGTGTCACAGCTAAGCTCACAGAGCAGTGTCAGAGGGACCTTTCATATGCGGCTTTGACTTGCAGTCTTACGAGCGCCCTTATTGGCCAGCGGGGGCCACTCAAGAGAGATGAAATGCAGGCCCCTGTCCGACTGACCCCTCCCAAACCCTGGGTCATGCTGGCCCCTGTCCGACTGAACCCTCCCAAACCCTGGGTTATGCAGGCCCCTGTCCGACTGAACCCTCCCAAACCCTGGGTTAAGCAGGCCCCTGTCCGACTGACCCCTCCCAAACCCTGGGTTATGCAGGCCCCTGTCCGACTGACCCCTCCCAAACCCTGGGTTATGCAGGCCCCTGTCCGACTGAACCCTCCCAAACCCTGGGTTAAGCAGGCCCCTGTCCTACTGAACCCTCCCAAACCCTGGGTTATGCAGGCACCAATCGTGCATTGCCCTGTGGAGTGATAAATCAACACTTTATACGACAAAAGTCTCTGTACAACTGCGAGGTTCATCTGCTGTGGGGTTATTAATTACAGATAGAAGAACGATATCAGTTTTAATTTGTGAAGATTAATCTCAGAGACGGATGATAAAATAAGAATAGTGTTCATCAGGAGGCTGAATCTGGGAGGAGCTGAAGCATTAATCACAATGAAAACTCAACACATTCAGCACTCAGGGCCTGGCTTTTATCATATTAATATCATGCTAACGTCGCGTGTTAGGAGCGGTCATCACATCACCAGATAATCAATAGAACTGATAAATATGATTAATGCCCCCGCTGGCGAGCTCTGATTAAACTGCTGAATTAATCAATTAAACCAGCGGCAGGATTCCAGCATTATTTGCACAAAGTCAATGAGCGTCTCAAACAAGCACCTCTGTCTGTTTAAACACGCACACACACACACACACACACACACACACACACACACACATAGACAGATAGACACACACACACACACACACACACACACACACACACACACACACACATAGACAGATAGACACACACACACACACACACACACACACACATAGACAGATAGACACACACACACACCCCCGCCCTGCTCGTTCGGGCAGCTCAGGGGCTCACCTGGCTCTCTTTGGGGTCTCTGTAAGAGTCCCAGGGCCGGCGCTGGGGGGGGATTTGCGTTTTCGGGGCCTTCCTGGTCCCCGGCGTACAGGGCTGCGGGATCGCTCCTGTTTCCTGTGAAAACAGACAAACAATCAGCCAGTCAGTTAATCAGACAGTCAGCCAGTCAGTCCGTCAGTTAGTCAGTCAGCCAGACAGTTTCTGCTGCTCTTGTAGTGTATAGTGTGTGTGTGTGTGTGTGTGTATATCGTGTGTGTGTGTGTGTGTGTGTATATTGTGTGTGTGTGTATATAGGGCGTTGAGGGGACTCACGTGTGTTCATGCTTCCTCTGTAGTTTGGCCAGCTCTCTTTGCTGCTCTTGTAGTGTATAGTGTGCATGTGTGTGTGTGTGTGTGTGTGTGTGTGTGTGTGTGTATATTGTGTGTGTGTGTGTGTGTGTGTATATCGTGTGTGTGTGTGTGTGTGTGTGTGTGTGTATATTGTGTGTGTGTGTGTGTGTGTGTATATCGTGTGTGTGTGTGTGTGTGTGTGTGTGTGTATATTGTGTGTGTGTGTGTGTGTGTGTGTGTGTATATTGTGTGTGTGTGTGTGTGTGTGTGTGTGTGTGTGTGTATATCGTGTGTGTGTGTGTGTGTGTGTGTGTGTGTGTGTATATTGTGTGTGTGTGTATATAGGGCGTTGAGGGGACTCACGTGTGTTCATGCTTCCTCTGTAGTTTGGCCAGCTCTCTTTGCTTTTCTTTATAGCGCCTCTGTAGCTCAGCCAGCTGCACCCGCATGGCCACTTCCTGTCCATCCATGGTCTCCATGGCAACCTTCACCGGGCACACCTGTCGAAAACACACCTGTGTGACTGAAGCCGGGCACAGGGACTCCACCGACTGTGCAGAGACTGTGTTGAGACTGTGCAGAGACTGTGCCGTGACTGTGCAGAGACTGCCGAGACTGTGCAGAGACTGTGCAGTGACTATGCTGAGACTGTGCCGTGACTGTGCAGAGACTGTGCGAGACTGTGCAGAGACTGTGCCGAGACTGTGCTGTGACTGTGCCGAGACTGTGCTGTGACTGTGCTGGCTCATGGTATGGGATGGAGACGAGAGTAAGGGTGTAGGGTGTTAGGACACAGGGGTAAAGGGTGTAGGGTGCTAGGACACAGGGGTAAAGGGTGTAGGGGGTTAAGACACGGGGGTAAAGGGTGTAGGGTTTTACAGTATTGTTTACAGACAGATTATTTGACTTTTAATTCACTATATCACAATTCCAGTGGGTCAGAAGTTTACATACACTAAATTGACTGTGCCTTTAAACAGCTCGGAAAATTCCAGAAAATGATGTCATGGCTTTAGAAACGTCTGATAGGCTAATTGACATTATTTGAGTCAATTGGAGGTGTACCTGTGGATGTATTTTAAGGCCTACCTTCAAACTCAGTGCCTCTTTGCTTGACATCATGGGAAAATCAAAAGAAATCAGCCAAGACCTCAGAAAGAAAATTGTGGTACTCCACAAGTCTGGTTCATCCTTGGGAGCAATTTCCAAATGCCTGAAGGTACCACGTTTGTCTGTAGTATGCAAGTATAAACACCATGGGACCATGCATACCGCTCAGGAAGGAGACGCATTCTGTCTCCTAGAGATGAACATGCTTTGATGCGAAAAGTGCAAATCAATCCCAGAACAACAGCAAAGGACCTTGTGAAGATGCTGGATCCACAGTAAAACGAGTCCTATATAGGCATAACCTGAAAGGCTGCTCAGAAAGGAAGCAGCCACTACTCCAAACCGCCATAAAAAAGCCAGACTACAGTTTGCAACTGCACATGGGGACAAAGATCTTACTTTTTGGAAAAATGTCCTCTGGTCTGATGAAACAAAAATTTAACTGTTTAGCCATAATGGCCATCCTTATGTTTGGAGGAAAAGGGTGAGGCTTGCAAGCCGAAGAACAAAATCCCAACCGTGAAGCACGGGGGTGGCAGCATCATGTTGTGGGGGTGCTTTTATGTAGCAGGGACTGGTGCACTTCATAAAATAGATGGCATCATGAGGAAGGAAAATTATGTGGATATATTGAAGCAACATCTCAAGACATCAGCCAGGCAGTGAAAGCTTGGTTGCAAATGGCTCTTCCAAATGGAGTTTGTGGAAGGCTACCCGAAATGTTTGACCCAAGTTAAACAATTTAAAGGCAATGCTACCAAATACTAACAGAGTGTATGTAAACCTCTGACCCACTGGGAGTGTGATGAAAGAAATAAAAGCTGAAATAAATCATTCTCTCTACTATTATTCTGACACTTCACATTCTTAAAATAAAGCTGTGATTCTAACTGACCTAAGACAGGGAATGTTTACTAGGATTAAATGTCAGAAATTGTGAAAAAACTGGAGTTTAAATGGATTTGGCTAAGGTGTATGTAAACTTTCGACTTCAACTGTATATACTGTATATATATATATATATATCTTATCTGTAGGTTCATTACCGGCTCGTGGCGAGGGGTCCAGGTGCACTTCCTGCGCAGGTTTAGGGTCCTGCCGTGTCTCTCTCCTCCCCCCTCCCCCTCCCCCTCCCCATCTACAGCGCCCTGCTCCAGGGCCCGTGCAACCGCCAATGTGGCCAGGCTCTGCAGGTCAAACGTCAACATCTCCTCTCCTGCTAATCGGAGTTAGAACAGAAAGAAAATTATTTAATGTAATTACATCACAAATGAGCACCATCTGAAACTGGGGTGTGGAAGCTGTAGCGGTAATGAGAGGGACTGAAACTGGGGTATGGAAGCTGTAGCAGTAATGAGAGAGACTGAAACTGGGGTGTAGAAGCTGTAGCAGTAATGAGAGGGACTGAAACTGGGGTGTGGAAGCTGTAGCAGTAATGAGAGGGACTGAAACTGGGGTATGGAAGCTGTAGCGGTAATGAGAGGGACTGAAACTGGGGTGTGGAAGCTGTAGCGGTAATGAGAGGGACTGAAACTGGGGTGTGGAAGCTGTAGCAGTAATGAGAGGGACTGAAACTGGGGTGTGGAAGCTGTAGCGGTAATGAGAGGGACTGAAACTGGGGTGTGGAAGCTGTAGCGGTAATGAGAGGGACTGAAACTGGGGTGTGGAAGCTGTAGCGGTAATGAGAGGGACTGAAACTGGGGTGTGGAAGCTGTAGCGGTAATGAGAGAGACTGAAACTGGGGTGTGGAAGCTGTAGCGGTAATGAGAGGGACTGAAACTGGGGTGTGGAAGCTGTAGCGGTAATGAGAGAGACTGAAACTGGGGTGTGGAAGCTGTAGCGGTAAGGAGAGGGACTGAAACTGGGGTGTGGAAGCTGTAGCGGTAATGAGAGAGACTGAAACTGGGGTGTGGAAGCTGTAGCGGTAATGAGAGGGACTGAAACTGGGGTGTGGAAGCTGTAGCGGTAATGAGAGGGACTGAAACTGGGGTGTGGAAGCTGTAGCGGTAATGAGAGAGACTGAAACTGGGGTGTGGAAGCTGTAGCGGTAATGAGAGAGACTGAAACTGGGGTGTGGAAGCTGTAGCGGTAAGGAGAGGGACTGAAACTGGGGTGTGGAAGCTGTAGCGGTAATGACAGGGACTGAAACTGGGGTGTGGAAGCTGTAGCAGTAATGAGAGGGACTGAAACTGGGGTGTGGAAGCTGTAGCGGTAATGAGAGGGACTGAAACTGGGGTGTGGAAGCTGTAGCGGTAATGAGAGGGACTGAAACTGGGGTGTGGAAGCTGTAGCGGTAATGAGAGAGACTGAAACTGGGGTGTGGAAGCTGTAGCGGTAATGAGAGGGACTGAAACTGGGGTATGGAAGCTGTAGCGGTAATGACAGGGACTGAAACTGGGGTGTGGAAGCTGTAGCGGTAATGAGAGGGACTGAAACTGGGGTATGGAAGCTGTAGCGGTAATGAGAGGGACTGAAACTGGGGTGTGGAAGCTGTAGCGGTAATGAGAGAGACTGAAACTGGGGTGTGGAAGCTGTAGCGGTAATGAGAGAGACTGAAACTGGGGTGTGGAAGCTGTAGCGGTAATGAGAGGGACTGAAACTGGGGTGTGGAAGCTGTAGCGGTAATGAGAGAGACTGAAACTGGGGTGTGGAAGCTGTAGCGGTAATGAGAGGGACTGAAACTGGGGTGTGGAAGCTGTAGCAGTAATGAGAGAGACTGAAACTGGGGTGTGGAAGCTGTAGCGGTAATGAGAGGGACTGAAACTGGGGTGTGGAAGCTGTAGCGGTAATGAGAGGGACTGAAACTGGGGTGTGGAAGCTGTAGCAGTAATGAGAGAGACTGAAACTGGGGTGTGGAAGCTGTAGCGGTAATGAGAGGGACTGAAACTGGGGTGTGGAAGCTGTAGCGGTAATGAGAGAGACTGAAACTGGGGTGTGGAAGCTGTAGCGGTAATGAGAGGGACTGAAACTGGGGTGTAGAAGCTGTAGCGGTAATGAGAGGGACTGAAACTGGGGTGTAGAAGCTGTAGCGGTAATGAGAGGGACTGAAACTGGGGTGTGGAAGCTGTAGCGGTAATGAGAGGGACTGAAACTGGGGTGTGGAAGCTGTAGCGGTAATGAGAGGGACTGAAACTGGGGTATGGAAGCTGTAGCGGTAATGACAGGGACTGAAACTGGGGTGTGGAAGCTGTAGCGGTAATGAGAGGGACTGAAACTGGGGTGTGGAAGCTGTAGCAGTAATGAGAGAGACTGAAACTGGGGTGTGGAAGCTGTAGCGGTAATGAGAGGGACTGAAACTGGGGTGTGGAAGCTGTAGCGGTAATGAGAGGGACTGAAACTGGGGTGTGGAAGCTGTAGCGGTAATGAGAGGGACTGAAACTGGGGTGTGGAAGCTGTAGCGGTAATGAGAGAGACTGAAACTGGGGTGTGGAAGCTGTAGCGGTAATGAGAGAGACTGAAACTGGGGTGTGGAAGCTGTAGCGGTAATGAGAGAGACTGAAACTGGGGTGTGGAAGCTGTAGCGGTAAGGAGAGGGACTGAAACTGGGGTGTGGAAGCTGTAGCGGTAATGAGAGAGACTGAAACTGGGGTGTGGAAGCTGTAGCGGTAATGAGAGAGACTGAAACTGGGGTGTGGAAGCTGTAGCGGTAATGAAAGGGACTGAAACTGGGGTGTGGAAGCTGTAGCGGTAATGAGAGAGACTGAAACTGGGGTGTGGAAGCTGTAGCAGTAATGAGAGGGACTGAAACTGGGGTGTGGAAGCTGTAGCAGTAATGAGAGGGACTGAAACTGGGGTGTGGAAGCTGTAGCGGTAATGAGAGGGACTGAAACTGGGGTGTGGAAGCTGTAGCGGTAATGAGAGAGACTGAAACTGGGGTGTAGAAGCTGTAGCAGTAATGAGAGAGACTGAAACTGGGGTGTGGAAGCTGTAGCGGTAATGAGAGGGACTGAAACTGGGGTGTGGAAGCTGTAGCGGTAATGAGAGAGACTGAAACTGGGGTGTGGAAGCTGTAGCAGTAATGAGAGAGACTGAAACTGGGGTGTGGAAGCTGTAGCAGTAATGAGAGGGACTGAAACTGGGGTGTGGAAGCTGTAGCGGTAATGAGAGGGACTGAAACTGGGGTGTGGAAGCTGTAGCGGTAATGAGAGGGACTGAAACTGGGATGTGGAAGCTGTAGCGGTAATGAGAGGGACTGAAACTGGGGTGTGGAAGCTGTAGCGGTAATGAGAGGGACTGAAACTGGGGTATGGAAGCTGTAGCGGTAATGACAGGGACTGAAACTGGGGTGTGGAAGCTGTAGCGGTAATGAGAGAGACTGAAACTGGGGTGTGGAAGCTGTAGCGGTAATGAGAGGGACTGAAACTGGGGTGTGGAAGCTGTAGCGGTAATGAGAGGGACTGAAACTGGGGTGTGGAAGCTGTAGCGGTAATGAGAGAGACTGAAACTGGGGTGTGGAAGCTGTAGCAGTAATGAGAGAGACTGAAACTGGGGTGTGGAAGCTGTAGCGGTAATGAGAGGGACTGAAACGGGGGTGTGGAAGCTGTAGCGGTAATGAGAGGGACTGAAACTGGGGTGTGGAAGCTGTAGCGGTAATGAGAGGGACTGAAACTGGGGTGTGGAAGCTGTAGCGGTAATGAGAGAGACTGAAACTGGGGTGTGGAAGCTGTAGCAGTAATGAGAGAGACTGAAACTGGGGTGTGGAAGCTGTAGCGGTAATGAGAGGGACTGAAACGGGGGTGTGGAAGCTGTAGCGGTAATGAGAGGGACTGAAACTGGGGTGTGGAAGCTGTAGCGGTAATGAGAGGGACTGAAACTGGGGTGTGGAAGCTGTAGCGGTAATGACAGGGACTGAAACTGGGGTGTGGAAGCTGTAGCGGTAATGAGAGGGACTGAAACTGGGGTGTGGAAGCTGTAGCAGTAATGAGAAAGACTGAAACTGGGGAGTGGAAGCTGTAGCGGTAATGAGAGGGACTGAAACTGGGGTGTGGAAGCTGTAGCGGTAATGAGAGGGACTGAAACTGGGGAGTGGAAGCTGTAGCGGTAATGAGAGAGACTGAAACTGGGGTGTGGAAGCTGTAGCAGTAATGAGAGGGACTGAAACTGGGGTGTGGAAGCTGTAGCGGTAATGAGAGGGACTGAAACTGGGGTGTGGAAGCTGTAGCGGTAATGAGAGGGACTGAAACTGGGGTGTGGAAGCTGTAGCGGTAATGAGAGAGACTGAAACTGGGTGTGGAAGCTGTAGTGGTAATGAGAGAGACTGAAACTGGGGTATGGAAGCTGTAGCGGTAATGAGAGGGACTGAAACTGGGGTGTGGAAGCTGTAGCGGTAATGAGAGGGGACTGAAACTGGGGTGTGGAAGCTGTAGCGGTAATGAGAGAGACTGAAACTGGGGAGTGGAAGCTGTAGCGGTAATGAGAGAGACTGAAACTGGGGTGTGGAAGCTGTAGCGGTAATGAGAGGGACTGAAACTGGGGTGTGGAAGCTGTAGCGGTAATGAGAGAGACTGAAACTGGGGTGTAGAAGCTGTAGCGGTAATGAGAGAGACTGAAACTGGGGTGTGGAAGCTGTAGCAGTAATGAGAGAGACTGAAACTGGGGTGTAGAAGCTGTAGCGGTAATGAGAGAGACTGAAACTGGGGTGTAGAAGCTGTAGCGGTAATGAGAGAGGACTGAAACTGGGGTGTAGAAGCTGTAGCGGTAATGAGAGAGACTGAAACTGGGGTGTAGAAGCTGTAGCGGTAATGAGAGAGACTGAAACTGGGGTGTAGAAGCTGTAGCGGTAATGAGAGGGACTGAAACTGGGGTGTGGAAGCTGTAGCAGTAATGAGAGGGACTGAAACTGGGGTGTGGAAGCTGTAGCGGTAATGAGAGAGACTGAAACTGGGGTGTAGAAGCTGTAGCGGTAATGAGAGGGACTGAAACTGGGGTGTGGAAGCTGTAGCGGTAATGAGAGAGACTGAAACTGGGGTGTGGAAGCTGTAGCGGTAATGAGAGGGACTGAAACTGGGGTGTGGAAGCTGTAGCAGTAATGAGAGGGACTGAAACTGGGGTGTGGAAGCTGTAGCGGTAATGAGAGGGACTGAAACTGGGGTGTGGAAGCTGTAGCGGTAATGAGAGGGACTGAAACTGGGGTGTGGAAGCTGTAGCGGTAATGAGAGAGACTGAAACTGGGGTGTGGAGCTGTAGCGGTAATGAGAGAGACTGAAACTGGGGTGTAGAAGCTGTAGCGGTAATGAGAGGGACTGAAACTGGGGTGTGGAAGCTGTAGCGGTAATGAGAGAGACTGAAACTGGGGTGTGGAAGCTGTAGCGGTAATGAGAGGGACTGAAACTGGGGTGTGGAAGCTGTAGCGGTAATGAGAGGGACTGAAACTGGGGTGTGGAAGCTGTAGCGGTAATGAGAGGGACTGAAACTGGGGTGTGGAAGCTGTAGCGGTAATGAGAGGGACTGAAACTGGGGTGTGGAAGCTGTAGCGGTAATGAGAGGGACTGAAACTGGGGTGTGGAAGCTGTAGCGGTAATGAGAGGGACTGAAACTGGGGTGTGGAAGCTGTAGCGGTAATGAGAGAGACTGAAACTGGGGTGTGGAAGCTGTAGCGGTAATGAGAGAGACTGAAACTGGGATGTGGAAGCTGTAGTGGTAATGAGAGAGACTGAAACTGGGGTGTGGAAGCTGTAGTGGTAATGAGAGAGACTGAAACTGGGGTGTGGAAGCTGTAGCGGTAATGAGAGAGACTGAAACTGGGGTGTGGAAGCTGTAGCGGTAATGAGAGAGACTGAAACTGGGGTGTAGAAGCTGTAGCGGTAATGAGAGAGGACTGAAACTGGGATGTGGAAGCTGTAGTGGTAATGAGAGAGACTGAAACTGGGGTGTAGAAGCTGTAGCGGTAATGAGAGAGACTGAAACTGGGGTGTGGAAGCTGTAGCGGTAATGAGAGAGACTGAAACTGGGGTGTGGAAGCTGTAGCGGTAATGAGAGAGACTGAAACTGGGATGTGGAAGCTGTAGCGGTAATGAGAGAGACTGAAACTGGGGTGTGGAAGCTGTAGCGGTAATGAGAGAGACTGAAACTGGGGTGTGGAAGCTGTAGTGGTAATGAGAGAGACTGAAACTGGGGTGTGGAAGCTGTAGCGGTAATGAGAGGGGACTGAAACTGGGGTGTGGAAGCTGTAGCGGTAATGAGAGAGACTGAAACTGGGGTGTGGAAGCTGTAGCGGTAATGAGAGAGACTGAAACTGGGGTGTGGAAGCTGTAGCAGTAATGAGAGAGACTGAAACTGGGGTGTGGAAGCTGTAGCAGTAATGAGAGAGACTGAAACTGGGGTGTGGAAGCTGTAGCGGTAATGAGAGAGACTGAAACTGGGGTGTGGAAGCTGTAGCGGTAATGAGAGAGACTGAAACTGGGGTGTGGAAGCTGTAGCAGTAATGAGAGAGACTGAAACTGGGATGTGGAAGCTGTAGCGGTAATGAGAGAGACTGAAACTGGGGTGTGGAAGCTGTAGTGGTAATGAGAGAGACTGAAACTGGGGTGTGGAAGCTGTAGCGGTAATGAGAGGGACTGAAACTGGGGTGTGGAAGCTGTAGCGGTAATGAGAGAGACTGAAACTGGGGTGTGGAAGCTGTAGCGGTAATGAGAGAGACTGAAACTGGGGTGTGGAAGCTGTAGCAGTAATGAGAGAGACTGAAACTGGGGTGTGGAAGCTGTAGTGGTAATGAGAGAGACTGAAACTGGGGTGTAGAAGCTGTAGCGGTAATGAGAGAGACTGAAAACTGGGGTGTGGAAGCTGTAGCGGTAATGAGAGGGACTGAAACTGGGGTGTAGAAGCTGTAGCGGTAATGAGAGGGACTGAAACTGGGGTGTGGAAGCTGTAGCGGTAATGAGAGAGACTGAAACTGGGGTGTGGAAGCTGTAGCGGTAATGAGAGAGACTGAAACTGGGGTGTAGAAGCTGTAGCGGTAATGAGAGAGACTGAAACTGGGGTGTAGAAGCTGTAGCGGTAATGAGAGAGACTGAAACTGGGGTGTGGAAGCTGTAGCGGTAATGAGTAAACACTTCGGTAATGTTTGCTAGGGTTAGCTAACATTAGCCTTGAGATCTACAGCAGGATCTACAAGGGTGTGTGTCTGTGTGTACGTGTGTGTGTGTGAGTGTGCACAGGATGTATGTGTGTAAGTGTGTGAGCAGGATGCGTGTGTGTCAGTGGGTGGGGCTGTCAGGTGTATGTGGGCGGGGCTCACCATGGTCACGCCCAATTCTCTTGTGGTACTGCAGCTCCAGATAAGCCAGTTCGCTCAGAAGCTCCATCCCGTGGGACATGGGGCAGGGCGTGGTGTGGGCGGGGCAGGGCAGGGGGGGTGGAGTGCAGGAGGGGCGTGGCATGGGCGGGGCAGGGCAGGGGGGGTGGAGTGCAGGAGGGGCGTGTCCTTTTCCCCACAGAGAGCAGCAGCGATCAGCAGCTCCAGGCTCCAGGGGGTGGGAGTGGCTTGGCAGATTAGGGCAGGGCAGGAGGTCGGGGTGGGCGGGACGTGGTCATCTGGGACCCGCCTCCGTCCTAGTCTCCTCCGAGGGGTAGGGGAAAGGCGTGGCATCAGGACACAAGTCCCTTCCTCTCCATCACCTCCGAGCCTTCCTCCTGCTCCTCATCCTCCCTAGGCTCCACTACGCCCTCCTCTGCCATCGCTCCCCGCTGGTCCCTGCAGGTCACAGAGGGGTCGTCGCCCCGGGTTACCTCCAAACTGGGGCACGCCTGAACGACTGTGGAGCACGTGTCCGGGTCCGCGCCTTCCTGGCCCAGATGAAGGTCATTCTCAGCCCCGCCTCCTTCCCCACCCTCTCTCAGCACCACCTCCTCTGGGACAGGACTCCTGATGGGACTAAAAACGCCATCACACCGAGGCTCCGCCCCTACAGCCAGGAGGGGGAGAGGCCGAGGGGCCGGCTCCACCAGCACTGCCTCCTGGTCTGCGGGCTCGGCCAATCGAATGTCCTGAGGGGAGGGGCCACTGCTGTAACCTATCGTGAGATGGGTACACCCAGGAGGCAGGTCTAGCGACAGAGAGAGAGCAAGAGAGAGAAATTATAAACTCAGGAAAACATTGACAAAGTACAGACTCAGTGAGCACAGCCTAGCGATAGAGACCGGTAGCCCCGAGAAGAGAGGCTGTGCTCCCACTGCAGTCAACAACAAATTGAAACAGAGCTGCACTTCCTCACCCAATGTGAGAAATACAAAAAAAATTAGAGAAAAACTCTTTCCAAAATTTTAATCAATACACCAAAACTTCCCAACCCTACCTGAGATCCCATTATTACAAATCCTCCTGGGAGAGGTAAGGTTCTGTGACCCCTAACCCCCCCACCAATTAATATATATTTGTTTTAAATGATATAACATATTTGTATTATATATTATATTTACTTACAAACCCCAACTGCAAAACAGTTGGGACAGTGTATAAAATGTAAATAAAGACAGAAAGCAATGATTTGCAAATCCTTTTATTATTCAATATTTAATGTTTTAACTAATCAACTTTATTGTTTTTTGTAAATATATGTTGAGTGTGTGTCTGTGTTGAGTGAGTGTCTGTGTTGAGTGTGTGTCTGTGTTGGGTGTATGTCTGTGTTGAGTGAGTGTGTCAGTGTTGAGTGAGTGTGTCAGTGTTGAGTGAGTGTGTCAGTGTTGAGTGTGTGTCAGTGTTGAGTGTGTGTCTGTGTTGAGTGAGTGTGTCTGTGTTGAGTGTGTCTGTGTTGAGTGTGTGTCTGTGTTGAGTGTGTGTCTGTGTTGAGTGTGTGTCTGTGTTGAGTGAGTGTGTCAGTGTTGAGTGAGTGTGTCAGTGTTGAGTGTGTGTCTGTGTTGAGTGAGTGTGTCAGTGTTGAGTGAGTGTGTCAGTGTTGAGTGTGTGTGTCAGTGTTGAGTGAGTGTGTCAGTGTTGAGTGAGTGTCTGTGTTGAGTGAGTGTGTCAGTGTTGAGTGAGTGTGTCAGTGTTGAGTGAGTGTGTCAGTGTTGAGTGTGTGTGTCAGTGTTGAGTGAGTGTGTCAGTGTTGAGTGAGTGTCTGTGTTGAGTGAGTGTGTCAGTGTTGAGTGTGTGTGTCAGTGTTGAGTGTGTGTCTGTGTTGAGTGAGTGTGTCAGTGTTGAGTGAGTGTGTCAGTGTTGAGTGAGTGTGTCAGTGTTGAGTGTGTGTGTCAGTGTTGAGTGAGTGTGTCTGTGTTGAGTGAGTGTCTGT
Organism: Synaphobranchus kaupii; assembly: GCA_029718625.1. Lineage (NCBI taxonomy): Eukaryota > Metazoa > Chordata > Actinopteri > Anguilliformes > Synaphobranchidae > Synaphobranchus > Synaphobranchus kaupii. The sequence goes on from JAINUF010000025.1 coordinate 1,614,404, forward strand.
GTTGAGTGAGTGTGTCAGTGTTGAGTGTGTGTGTCAGTGTTGAGTGTGTGTCTGTGTTGAGTGAGTGTGTCAGTGTTGAGTTAGTGTGTCAGTGTTGAGTGTGTGTCTGTGTTGAGTGAGTGTGTCAGTGTTGAGTGTGTGTCTGTGTTGAGTGAGTGTGTCAGTGTTGAGTGAGTGTGTCTGTGTTGAGTGAGTGTGTCAGTGTTGAGTGTGTGTCTGTGTTGAGTGTGTGTCTGTGTTGAGTGAGTGTGTCAGTGTTGAGTGTGTGTCTGTGTTGAGTGAGTGTGTCAGTGTTGAGTGAGTGTGTCAGTGTTGAGTGAGTGTGTCAGTGTTGAGTGAGTGTGTCAGTGTTGAGTGAGTGTGTCAGTGTTGAGTGTGTGTCTGTGTTGAGTGAGTGTGTCAGTGTTGAGTGAGTGTGTCAGTGTTGAGTGAGTGTGTCAGTGTTGAGTGTGTGTCAGTGTTGAGTGTGTGTCTGTGTTGAGTGAGTGTGTCAGTGTTGAGTGTGTGTCTGTGTTGAGTGTGTGTCTGTGTTGAGTGTGTGTCTGTGTTGAGTGAGTGTGTCAGTGTTGAGTGAGTGTGTCAGTGTTGAGGGTGTGTCTGTGTTGAGTGAGTGTGTCAGTGTTGAGTGTGTGTGTCAGTGTTGAGTGAGTGTGTCAGTGTTGAGTGAGTGTCCTGTGTTGAGTGAGTGTGTCAGTGTTGAGTGAGTGTGTCAGTGTTGAGTGAGTGTGTCAGTGTTGAGTGAGTGTGTCAGTGTTGAGTGAGTGTGTCAGTGTTGAGTGTGTGTCTGTGTTGAGTGAGTGTGTCAGTGTTGAGTGTGTGTCAGTGTTGAGTGAGTGTGTCAGTGTTGAGTGAGTGTGTCAGTGTTGAGTGTGTGTGTCAGTGTTGAGTGAGTGTGTCAGTGTTGAGTGAGTGTCTGTGTTGAGTGAGTGTGTCAGTGTTGAGTGTGTGTGTCAGTGTTGAGTGTGTGTGTCAGTGTTGAGTGAGTGTGTCAGTGTTGAGTGAGTGTGTCAGTGTTGAGTGTGTGTGTCAGTGTTGAGTGAGTGTGTCAGTGTTGAGTGAGTGTCTGTGTTGAGTGAGTTTGTCAGTGTTGAGTGTGTGTGTCAGTGTTGAGTGTGTGTCTGTGTTGAGTGAGTGTGTCAGTGTTGAGTGAGTGTGTCAGTGTTGAGTGTGTGTCTGTGTTGAGTGAGTGTGTCAGTGTTGAGTGTGTGTCTGTGTTGAGTGAGTGTGTCAGTGTTGAGTGAGTGTGTCTGTGTTGAGTGAGTGTGTCAGTGTTGAGTGTGTGTCTGTGTTGAGTGTGTGTCTGTGTTGAGTGAGTGTGTCAGTGTTGAGTGAGTGTGTCAGTGTTGAGTGAGTGTGTCAGTGTTGAGTGAGTGTGTCAGTGTTGAGTGTGTGTCTGTGTTGAGTGAGTGTGTCAGTGTTGAGTGAGTGTGTCAGTGTTGAGTGAGTGTGTCAGTGTTGAGTGTGTGTGTCAGTGTTGAGTGTGTGTGTCAGTGTTGAGTGAGTGTGTCAGTGTTGAGTGAGTGTCAGTGTTGAGTGAGTGTGTCAGTGTTGATATTGTTGTCCCCTGTGGTTTCTGGGTGTGATTACAATTCTGTCTCCCTGGGCTGTGTAATTGATGGTATCCATCCGCCCCCTGACACAACACACCACCAAATTAATGGTATCCTTCCACTGTCCGGCCACTCAAGGACCTCTGAAGGGTAAGAATGTCCCATCTGTGTCCTCACATATCGTCTTTACTAACCTTCCCCTCACACATGCACACGCACAGTGAAGCTGGTAAAATGGTGCTGCTGCACTTGCTTTTTGATGTTGAAACAAAGCAGCTCAACGTCTCAGCCCCTGGAGCCTTTCCATATATCTCCTCTCTCCCTCTTCCTGATCTCTCTCTCTCTCTCTCTCTCCCTCATCCCTCTCTCTCTCTCCCCCTCATCTCTCTCTCTCTCTCTCTCTCTCCCTCATCCTCATCTCTCTCTCCCCCCCTCTCTCTGTTTAAAAGTCTCTCTCTCTCTCTCTCTCTCTCTCTCTCTCTCTCTCTCTCTCTCTCTGCATGCTGGGAGTTGGGTCTGTGTGAGAGTGTGCACGGTGAGAGGGCGTTAGGTCGAGGGCCTTTTCTACGTTTGATTTGGCTTTTCTGTTTTTTCCTTTTTTCACTGAATGTGTAGCTATTTAAAAAAGAAGGTTTATTAGAACATTTTAAATTAGCGTTTATTTGCGGTTCCAGCTTCACTGTAGATTAACGCTAGTTTTTATTGGCGGGATGGCGTCTCGCCCTAATGGGGGAGCGTCTGCGCTTTCGCTTCGTCACGGTATCAAGTGCTTACCTGATGCCGGTAAGACTGTGGAAGATATCCTGCTTGCGGTTGGAGAGCAAGTAGGGCATGATAACATCGTTTCCCGCCTCTAGAATGAACAAAGCAGTAGTTGTTTTCTTTAAAGATGAAGAGTTAGTTAATCAATTAGTTGAGAGTGGACTTCAGGTAAGTGATTCATTTTACCCGATTATGCCACTTGCTTCGCCGACGGTGAAAGTTACTGTTTCTAATGTACCACCGTTTATCCGATCCGAAGACATTGAACGTGAACTCACTCGTTTTGGGAGGTTTGCCAGTGGAGTGAAAATGGTCCCACTTGGGTGTAAGAACCAAGCACTGAAACACGTCTTATCGTTTAGACGGCATGTGTTTATGTTTTTGAATTCCCCTACTCTTGACATTTCCTTTCGAGTATTTCATGAAGGTAAATCATATATGATCTACGCGAACACAGGGAGTATGAAATGTTTTGAATGTGGGGATATTGGACATAAGCGTGTTGCGTGTCCTCATAGAACCCAAGCAGAGGAAAGTGCGGAGACTAGCACAGCCTCGGCGAGGGAGGCTCAAGGAACAGTGGTAGCAGAGGTTCTGCAAGACTTGCGAAATGAAAACACTGCTGTGGCTGACTTTCCGGTATCACAACAACAACCTGTATAACTGAAAGCACTGAGGGGTTAGTAGTGGAGGATAGCATAGTGCAAACTGAGCAGTCAGTGATTGAGACCAGTGAGATAACTGAGGAAAGGTCTGCTGTAGAGCAGCTGACAGTAGGACAAAGCGGAGCGGTAGCTACTGTGCTAGAAGAGGGCGCTGCTAGACTCGCTGATAGTTTAGAGCAGTCAGCAGGAGAGGCAGGGTCATCAGCAGGAAGGCAAATTTGCGAGAAGGTGAGTGAAGAAGAAATGAGGGACGAGGATGCATTATCGGATGTTTCCGGAGGCTCCGAGTTTATTAGCCAACGAAACGAAGAGCAAATATACTCTTTGCAGGAAATAAACTTCTTTTTAGACGAAACGTATGGAAGGACAGTTGAAATTCGCGATTTTTTTCCTGATGTGGAAAAATTTGTCGCGTCAGTATCGAGGCTGCAACGGACAGTAGGGTTTGAAGAATTAACTGAGAAAAAAAGATTCCGCTTAAAAAAGATTTTAGCGAAAATTAGGAGGGGGAAAGCCCCGCTTAAAAGTAGAAAATAAAGATGGATTCACTATCACGTGGTGCGCTCTCTTTATTCTGCATTTGCTTTCTGTTCTTTCTGACTCTTTTTCATCATCACAACATGTGTTTGCGAATAGGCTCATTAAACATAAATGGTGGTCGAGATGTAGCCAAGAGAGCCATTCTTAAAGAGTTTATTCAGAACAAAGACCTTAATGTTACCTTTATACAGGAAACCCACAGTGATAAGTCCAATGAAATAGACTGGAGAACATGGTGGGAGGGAGAGTTTTCTCTAAGTCATGGAACCAATGTCACTGCTGGAGTGGCTATTCTTTTCTCTAAATCTTTGGAAATTAATATTATATCCAAATTAGAGGTTGAGAAGGGGAGGCTTCTGCTGGTAAAGGCAGAAGTAAGTGGGGTTACTTTTGTTTTTGTTAACATTTATGCTCCCAATAAAGGAACAGAAAGAGTAGAGGTGTTTCGGAAATTAAGGAGCACACTGCAATGCTTTGATGATTCTGTTTGTGTTGTAATGGGAGGGGATTGGAATTGCACCACAAACTTCATCGTGGATAGGAATGGGGAAGAACCTTACCCTCAATCTAGTATGGCACTTTCAAACATTATCAAGCACTTTAAATTAGTAGATGTGTGGAGGGCCAGGAATCAGGCAGTAAAGCAGTATACGTGGGTTAAAGTTTTAGATGAGAGGGTGAGCGGTGCTAGATTGGACAGGATATATTTAAGTAAGTCCAATAACAATAGAGTTTTAAATGCTTCCATTACGCCCGTTGGCTTTTCAGATCATCACTTGGTGACTATTGACATCAGTCTAAATATGACGGGTCACCCAAAGTACTACTGGCATTTTAATACAAAGCTTCTCCAAGATAGTTTTTTCTGTGAGAAGTTTATAGTTTTCTGGGATGAATGGAGATTGAGAAAATGTAATTTCAAAACTGTAAGTCAATGGTGGGAGGTGGGGAAAACGCACATTAAGATTTTTTGTCAAGATTACACAGCTCACTCTACATATAAAGTAAAAGTCACCATAGAAAAATTAGAGAAGGATATTACAAAAATTGAAAAACAGCTAGTTAATAATGAAAATAATAACAATAATAATAATGATGAGGGGCCCACTGAAAAACCAAGTGAGTTGAAAACCAAGAAGGAGGAACTGAGATCTCTCCTGCATGAGAAGGTTAAAGGAGCCTTGGTAAGGGCTCGCATGGTAGCATTAAAGGACATGGATGCACCAACCTCATACTTTTTTAACCTTGAGAAAAAAGTGGTACAGCAGAAGCAAATGCTACACCTTCGTCGTCCTGATGGGACCATCACCTCAGACCCACTTGAGATGAGGAGGCTGGCAATTGCTTTCTACGCAGACCTTTACAGAACTGGTGACTATGACGCAGATGTGGCGGCCCAACTCTTACTGGAACTACCGAGGTTGGACCCTAGGCAGAGGGAGGCGCTGGACTGTGCTATTACATTTGATGAAGTCTCAGCCTCTGTTCAGCAGCTGTCTATGGGACGGGCACCAGGGGTGGATGGACTGCCTGCAGAATTTTACAAACATTTTTGGAGACAGATAGGCAGAGATGTCTATGAGATGCTGCAGGACTGCATACAGAGTGGCATCTTACCAAGCAGCTGTAGACGTGCTGTATTGTCACTCTTACCCAAAAAAGGGGATTTAAGTCTC
>JAINUF010000025.1:1620096-1640258 GCA_029718625.1 Synaphobranchus kaupii
TTAGCTAGATACGTTGGTATCTTATTTGACTCATAGCTAAAGTTAGGATATTTTGATAAAGCTATCAAAGTGCAAGGTTTTTGTCTAATGATCGGGAGAAGCTTACAGGCGAGCGTAACTACAGAGATTTTAGTCTCTCTATGGGCTTTGGCAACTCTGAGGAAAATTCCCCCACAACATTATTCCCTGCTCATTAAGGGTGATCACAAGTTAAAATTGAGTCGATGCGTACATGAACATTTAGATTTCGGCTATGGAATCTGGTTTTTCATTGCAATAAAACACAAATCGTTGGTTGAATTTAATCTACAGGACAGGCCTAAATGAATTTCGTTGCCATTGAGGCAATTTGCCATAAGCTGTCAAACTAGAATGCACAGATCGTCTTTGACATCACGATGTGCAAACCATTGCCGATGCCCATAAATCTTAGTCGATAGACGATGGTATCCCAGGCCCCAACACTATTGCTGTATATGCAAACTTTTAAGCAATTAAAAGAAATATTCTTTGCAACAACAAAGCCAAGTTATGTATTGATTTTAGGCCTATTGCTGCTCTGAAAACTCATGGGAACAACCATTGTGGCTGTTTTTCTTTCTTTTTTTTTTCTCCTGGAGGAGCATGCGCCCAGACCCCCCTACTAGAGGTTTAGTCCCCCTAAACAAATGAAGCCTTTGCTTAATATCATGCAAAAAGTTTGCATTTATTTGACACACTTGTTTGTTTTACTACACCCACCTACACCAGAAAGGTGCCAATGACACTGAAGTATAATTAAACACTAGTGTCAATATGAACCAGTTTAATTACCTTGGATCTCCTGTAAATTCTCTTCTGAATTCAAGTGGAGGATCCATTGAATGATCGCTCTTCATAGACAGACAACTGGGTACAGGTGACCCGGCTCGTTCAACCTGGACCCTGTGAACAAAACATGGAGACAGAGTTTCCAGTTATCCTCATCGTCTTACTGCAGCTCTAACTCACAGCACATGGAGACAGAGCTTCCAGTTATCCTCATCCTCTTACTGCAGCTCTAACTCACAGCACATGGAGACAGAGCTTCTAGTTAACCTCATCCTCTTACTACAGCTCTAACTCAAAGCACATGGAGACAGAGCTTCCAGTTAACCTCATCCTCTTACTGCAGCTCTAACTCACAGCACATGGAGACAGAGCTTCCAGTTATCCTCATCCTCTTACTGCGGCTCTAACTCACAGCACATGGAGACAGAGCTTCCAGTTAACCTCATCCTCTTACTACAGCTCTAACTCAAAGCACATGGAGACAGAGCTTCCAGTTAACCTCATCCTCTTACTGCAGCTCTAACTCACAGCACATGGAGACAGAGCTTCCAGTTATCCTCATCCTCTTACTGCAGCTCTAACTCACAGCACATGGAGACAGAGCTTCCAGTTAACCTCATCCTCTTACTGCAGCTCTAACTCACAGCACATGGAGACAGAGCTTCCAGTTAATCTCATCCTCTTACTGCAGCTCTAACTCACAGCACATGGAGACAGAGCTTCCAGTTAACCTCATCCTCTTATAGCGGCTCGAATTCAGGGAATATCTGAATATGACTTAATACATCCACCTACACCAGAAAGTTGCTAGTGACATTGAAGTATAATTTATCAGTAGTGTCAATATGAACCTTTTTAATGACCTCCTCTTACTGCAGCTCAAACTCACAGCACATTGAGTTTCTTATTCTTGTATTTTTACCTCTTTCTCTCAGGGCTGAGCGTTCCAGGTTCGGTCTCTGGCTTCCCTGAGAGACTCATTGTAGAAACAGCGCCCTCTATCTCAGGAGACTGGTACACATCAGAAGATTTGCACTTCTGCCTCAAATTAGCCAACCTGTAAACACACACAATGAGAACATACTGAACACACAGAGACACACTCTTAAACACACAAGCAGACCAATACACAGACACACTCATACACACAAGAGACACACTCATACACACTAATTCATTCAGACACACATCAAACACACAGAAACATTTATAGCTGAGTTGTTCCAGAGCTGACACCAGAGGCTGATACTTCATTACCTTAGTGAGGAAGGCTTCTTCTACACAGGAGTCAAACGTACAGCTGACCTCCGAAACAGACAATCTCCTCATCATTTGCAATATTATTAAATATAGGATGTTATACAGAATGATCAGTTTTCCCTGTAAATGTAGACCAGTCCAGTGTTGCTGTTGTTTGAGTTGTTGTAAGGCCATAAGGAGCCTCCGGCCGTTAGAAGATGGTGAGCTGGTCAGTTATAATGTCCTCCTGTATCTAATAGTTGCTCTTACACTAGTGAGCTGGTCAGTTATAATGTTCTCTTGTATCTAACAGTTGCTCTTACACTAGTGAGCTGGTCAGTTATAATGTCCTCCTGTATCTAACTGTTTCTCTTACACTAGTGAGCTGGTCAGTTATAATGTCCTCCTGTATCTAACAGTTGCTCTTACACTAGTGAGCTGGTCAGTGATAATGTCCTCTTGTATCTATCAGTTGCTCTTACACTAGTGAGCTGGTCAGTTATAATGTCCTCCTGTATCTAACAGTTGCTCTTACACTAGTGAGCTGGTCAGTTATAATGTCCTCCTGTATCTAACAGTTGCGTGAGCTGGTCAGTTATAATGTCCTCCTGTATCTAACAGTTGCTCTTACACTAGTGAGCTGGTCAGTTATAATGTCCTCCTGTATCTAACAGTTTCTCTTACACTAGTGAGCTGGTCAGTTATAATGTCCTCCTGTATCTAACAGTTGCTCTTACACTAGTGAGCTGGTCAGTTATAATGTCCTCCTGTATCTAACAGTTGCTCTTACACTAGTGAGCTGGTCAGTTATAATGTCCTCCTGTATCTAACAGTTGCTCTTACACTAGTGAGCCGGTCAGTGATAATGTCCTCCTGTATCTAACAGTTGCTCTTACACTAGTGAGCTGGTCAGTGATAATGTCCTCCTGTATCTAACAGTTGCTCATACACTAGTGAGCTGGTCAGTTATAATGTCCTCCTGTATCTAACAGTTGCTCTTACACTAGTGAGCTGGTCAGTTATAATGTCCTCCTGTATCTAACAGTTGCTCTTACACTAGTGAGCTGGTCAGTGATAATGTCCTCTTGTATCTATCAGTTGCTCTTACACTAGTGAGCTGGTCAGTTATAATGTCCTCCTGTATCTAACAGTTGCTCTTACACTAGTGAGCTGGTCAGTGATAATGTCCTCTTGTATCTATCAGTTGCTCTTACACTAGTGAGCTGGTCAGTGATAATGTCCTCCTGTATCTAACAGTTGCTCTTACACTAGTGAGCTGGTCAGTTATAATGTCCTCCTGTATCTAACAGTTGCTCTTACTCTGGTGAGCTGGTCAGTTATAATGTCCTCCTGTATCTAACAGTTGCTCTTACACTAGTGAGCTGGTCAGTTATAATGTCCTCTTGTATCTAACAGTTGCTCTTACACTAGTGAGCTGGTCAGTGATAATGTGCTCCTGTATCTAACAGTTGCTCTTACACTAGTGAGCTGGTCAGTTATAATGTCCTCCTGTATCTACCAGTTGCTCTTACACTAGTGAGCTGGTCAGTTATAATGTTCTCTTGTATCTAACAGTTGCTCTTACACTAGTGAGCTGGTCAGCTATAATGTCCTCCTGTATCTAACAGTTGCGTGAGCTGGTCAGTTATAATGTCCTCCTGTATCTAACTGTTTCTCTTACACTAGTGAGCTGGTCAGTTATAATGTCCTCCTGTATCTAACAGTTGCTCTTACACTAGTGAGCTGGTCAGTTATAATGTCCTCCTGTATCTAACAGTTGCTCTTACACTAGTGAGCTGGTCAGTTATAATGTCCTCCTGTATCTAACAGTTGCTCTTACACTAGTGAGCTGGTCATACAAGAATAATAAACTCAATGTGCTGTGAGTTAGAGCTGCAGTAAGAGGATGAGGTTAACTGGATGCTCTGTCTCCATGTGCTGTGAGTTAGAGCTGCAGTAAGATTATGAGTCTCTCAGGGCAGCCAGAGACCGAAACTGGAACGCTCAGCCCTGAGAGAAAGAGGTAAAAATACAAGAATAATAAACTCAATGTGCTGTGAGTTAGAGCTGCAGTAAGAGGATGAGGTTAACTGGAAGCTCTGTCTCCATGTTTTGTTCACAGGGTCCGGGTTGAAAGACCAGGGTCACCTGTCCCCAGCTGTCTGTCTATGAAGAGCGATCATTCAATGGTTCAACCAATCAACTTGTCAAGAGAAATTGTATCGGTGCTTTATGTTTGTATAATGTAGCCGAGACTCGCATTGACATGGTACTGCTTTTCAGTGGCTTTGAGAATACAGGCTTTTTACATGTAGGCTACAGCTAAATACTGCCCCTTTGTGGAACAAAAAGATACACAATTTTAATTCAGTTTTTGCAACTAAAGCAGTTGTTGAATTTAATGTTATTGAAACTAGTACGAATTCAATACAATAGGATACAAACGGACACACCATTTCACAAACGACGGCCGACTTTAATAGTAGAAATAAACTTTGATTAGGCTGTGCTTTCCTGCAGTACTTTTTTTAAATTTACCTTTATCTTAATTTAGCTATATATCTTTATCAAAATGTAGCCGAGCCTACTCTTTTAAGCAAACGACGTGGTTGGCTATGTGACTTCCGTTATATCCAACGAGGTAAAAAAAAATCGTCATAAAATAGGCCATCGTCATCAAGAAAAAAATACCGAAATAAACGTAAAACTTTTTTAAAAGTACATTTTTAAATTACTTTTTTGTTTTTGGTCCCAAATTGGACATTTGAATATATCCTGGGGCTATTACACCTACATTGCGCCATTTTGTCGGTTTTCTGTTTTAAGAAATTAAGCGTCTTACTGCGATTATACTAGCCGATTCCCATTCCTCCCCACACCCCTTCACCTTTAGCTTCTCTTCTGTCCATCCCACTCCACAACAGGCTACGTACTCCGTTCTTTTTTAAAATTTTATTCCTTCTTTAACCCCCTCTTCTTTCTCTTCAGTCTGTAAAATGGAGTTTGAGTTTGAAATACTTTCAGTTTCTAGTGATGTGCAGTTCGCGAACGAATCGGTATTTTTGAACGACTCGACAGTTCGAGGGAATCGTGCGTACCCCTATTTTTATACAGTCTATGGCTTACCCCCGGCTCTGGCTCTTAGATCTGGCTCTTGACTCTGCCTGCTTTCTACTAGTACAGCCGGGAGTAGTGGTGTGTCGTTCGCGAACGAGTCGGCTCTTTTAGGTGAACGTTGGGAGCCGATTTGTTTTGTAAATGAACACAAGACAAGCGCTTGTGGTCTTGGTGGAACTTTTATTCGTTTTTTTTCCATCTGTAATCACAGAGAATATTTTTTTAGGCCAAAAATCAATAAAACCACTATAAGAAAATAACATTCATAATAATTTAAAAACCAGTTTAATTGTTGGTCAGTTTAATTGTTCTGATGCTGCAGTTTTGCTCATTAATTTTTTTATGCATTTATTTATTTTTCTTTGTTATGACGCAATATTATGTTCTATTTTATGAGTGTCTCTTGTTTTGAAATGTTCAATTACGCACTGTGTTTATTGTGCAATTTATTTCAAGACATAAAGATGCCCTACTTTCAATGCACATATGTGTAATAGCGTCTTACTGTTTTTACATTTATTTAAATAGTTTTTATAACAAACAAAATGCAAAATAATGTTATTTTGGTAATTAGAAGGTAGAGTAAGATTCCTTTGAACAATTTAAGTGATAGATGTGCACAAACACCAATCATAGGTCAAAATATCGCTAACTTTGGCCGATTTTGAAAAACCGGAAATGCTACGGAATGAAGAGCCGTTTGGGAGCCGAAAGAGCCGGCTCTTATTGGTGAGCTGAGCCAAATGATCTGACTCACTGAAAAGAGCCGGAATGCCCATCACTAGCCGGGAGCCGGTGTCACTAGTTATAACCTAGGTTGAACAGCAGTAGTGATGCGCCCAACAAAATAGGTCGCACTAATCTGTTTTATAATCATTTACGAATACATTTTAATTTGATCTAACAATATTGCACACATTTTTGTGAATTAGATAATCGCCCCAGCTAATTCCAAAGTGATTATTAGGCTACTACTGCTAACGGTTAAAAGATGTAGGCTCCCTGCATTCGCCTACTACCCAACTCTCATCAGCACGAAAACAACTGGACTCAGCGTCGTGAACCGCGGCAATATCCCACGGTTCCAGAGGCGTTACACAAATCAAAGTCCTTTCGAGTTTTAATAGAGAGCTAATGCTGTAGCCTACACCATTAATAATCGGGTTTAGCCTAGGCTACTTAGCGTCGGATCAACCAGAAACATTGACAAAGGTATTCTGTTATCGAATGATAGTCCGAGACGCCTACTTTTTATTACAAAATTATTAGGCTACACGTGGCTGTTTGCAACCGAATTGCAGCATAAAACATAATTAATATGCGATTGTGTTCAGCAAATAGGCTACTTATTATTTAAAATGGTGGCATTTTAATTTTAGAACTCTTGACCAACAACAACAGTGAACAGATAAATACAATTTTGTTTAGTAGAATAAATAGCCTAATGGTTCAAATAAACATTTTATGGTGTCCAAATAAATCTTTACCAAATCTACTATTTAAAAGTAATAAACGAAACAGGCTCCTGTAGCCTACACACACACACCCCCCAAGATCTGGCTTGTTTGTCGGATTTGGCTGGCTATCTCTTCAATGTTATTGAAACTAGTACGAATTCAATACAATAGGATACAAACGGACACACCATTTCACAAACGACCGCCGACTTTAATAGTAGAAATAAACTTTGATTAGGCTGTGCTTTCCTGAAGTTGTTTTCGAAAACATGTGCACAATAAGGTCTGTGGATGTTTGTGAGTGACCATACCATTATATTTGGAAAGAGACGTCGCTGTTGATTTTTTCGAATGTACGTTTTTTCCACTTTCAGTGTGGTACAAAAAGATACACAATTTTAATTCAGTTTTTGCAACTAAAGCAGTTGTTGAATTTAATGTTATTGAAACTAGTACGAATTCAATACAATAGGTACAAACGGACACACCATTTCACAAACGACGGCCGACTTTAATAGTAGAAATAAACTTTGATTAGGCTGTGCTTTCCTGCAGTACTTTTTTATTTATTTACCTTTATCTTAATTTAGCTATATATCATCAAAATGTAGCCGAGCCTACTCTTTTAAGCAAACGACGTGGTTGGCTGTGTGACTTCCGTTATATCCAACGAGGTAAAAAAAAAAGTCATAAAATAGGCCATCGTCATCAAGAAAAAAATACCGAAATAAACGTAAAACTTTTTTAAAAGTACATTTTTAAATTACTTTTTTGTTTTTGGTCCCAAATGGGACATTTGAATATATCCTGGGGCTATTACACCTACATTGCGCCATTTTGTCGGTTTTCTGTTTTAAGAAATTAAGCGTCTTACTGCGATTATACCAGCCGATTCCCATTCCTCCCCACACCCCTTCACCTTTAGCTTCTCTTCTGTCCATCCCACTCCACAACAGGCTACTTACGCCGTTCTTTTTTTCAATTTTATTCCTTCTTTAACCCCCTCTTCTTTCTCTTCAGTCTGTAAAATGGAGTTTGAGTTTGAAATACTTTCAGTTTCTAGTGATGTGCAGTTCGCGAACGAATCGGTATTTTTGAACGACTCTTTATGCTGAGTCGACTCGACAGTTCGAGGGAATCGTGCTTACCCCTATTTTTATACAGTCTATGGCTTACCCCCGGCTCTGGCTCTTAGGTCTGGCTCTTGACTCTGCCTGCTTTCTACTAGTACAGCCGGGAGTAGTGGTGTGTCGTTCGCGAACGAGTCGGCTCTTTTAGGTGAACGTTGGGAGCCGGCTCGCATATCTGAAGAGCCGATTTGTTTTGTAAATGAACACAAGACAAGCGCTGGTGATCTTGGTGGAACTTTTATTCGTTTTTTTTCTTCAAGTTCCATCTGTAATCACAGATAATATTTTTTTAGGCCAAAAATCAATAAAACCACTATTAGAAAATAACATTAATAATAATTTAAAAACCAGTTTAATTGTTCTGATGCTGCAGGTTTGCTCATTTATTTTTTTATGCATTTATTTATTTTTCTTTGTTATGACGCAATATTATGTTCTATTTTATGAGTGTCTCTTGTTTTGAAATGTTCAATTACGCACTGTGTTTATTGTGCAATTTATTTCAAGATATAAAGATGCCCTACTTTCAATGCACATGTGTAATAGCGTCTTACTGTTTTTACATTTATTTAAATAGTTTTTATAACAAACAAAATAATGTTATTTTGGTAATTAGAAGGTAGAGTAAGATTCCTTTGAACAATTTAAGTGATAGATGTGTACAAACACCAATCATAGGTCAAAATATCGCTAACTTTGGCCGATTTTGAAAAACTGGAAATGCTACGGAATGAAGAGCCGTTTGGGAGCCGAAAGAGCCGGCTCTTATTGGTGAGCTGAGCTGAGCCAAATGATCTGACTCACTGAAAAGAGCCGGAATGCCCATCACTAGCCGGGAGCCGGTGTCACTAGTTATAACCTAGGTTGAACAGCAGTAGTGATGCGCCCAACAAAATAGGTCGTACTAATCTGTTTTATAATCATTTACGAATACATTTTAATTTGATCTAACAATATTGCACACATTTTTGTGAATTAGATAATCGCCCCAGCTAATTCCAAAGTGATTATTAGGCTAGCTACTACTGCTAACGGTTAAAAGATGTACGCTCCCTGCATTCGCCTACTACCCAACTCTCATCAGCACGAAAACAACTGGACTCAGCGTCGTGAACCGCGGCAATATCCCACGGTTCCAGAGCCGTGACACAAATCAAAGTTCCTTTCGAGTTTTAATAGAGAGCTAATGCTGTAGCCTACACCATTAATAATCGGGTTTAGCCTAGGCTACTTAGCGTCGGATCAACCAGAAACATTGACAAAGGTATTCTGTTATCGAATGATAGTCCGAGACGCCTACTTTTTATTACAAAATTATTAGGATACACGTGGCTGTTTGCAACCGAATTGCAGCATAAAACATAATTAATATGCGATTGTGTTCAGCAAATAGGCTACTTATTATTTAAAATGGTGGCATTTTAATTTTAGAACTCTTGACCAACAACAACAGTGAACAGATAAATACAATTTTGTTTAATAGAATAAATAGCCTAATGGTTCAAATAAACATTTTATGGTGTCCAAATAAATCTTTACCAAATCTACTATTTAAAAGTAATACACGAAACAGGCTCCTGTAGCCTACACACACACACACACCCCAAGATCTGGCTTGTTTGTCGGATTTGGCTGGCTATCTCTTCAATGTTATTGAAACTAGTACGAATTCAATACAATAGGATACAAACGGACACACCATTTCACAAACGACCGCCGACTTTAATAGTAGAAATAAACTTTGATTAGGCTGTGCTTTCCTGAAGTTGTTTTCGAAAACATGTGCACAATAAGGTCTGTGGATGTTTGTGAGTGACCATACCATTATATGTGGAAAGAGACGTCGCTGTTGAATTTTTCGAATGTACGTTTTTTCCACTTTCAGTGCCTCAAACTTTGTACCGTTGAGGTCCGTTCTATCAGGGCGATATCACGGTGAGCTGCAGCGGATATCTACAAAACTAGTGAGTTCTCGGCAAAACGACCTGGATGGATAGATAGCACTCCGGGTATGTAGGAACATCAAAATTACATTTTTGGGTGAACTCCTGCTTTAATTCCATTCATACCGAAGTACACTGTATATCCACAGTATCAACCAAAAGCACACCGGTATTCTAGGGGGGCACTGTGTTGATGGCGATATCAAAGTGAGCTGCAGCGGAAATCTACAAAACTAGTGAGTTCTCAGCAAAACTACCTGGATGGATAGATAGCACTACGGGTATGTAGAAACGTATCAAAATTACATTTTGTGGATGAACTGCCCCTTTAACAGAGCACAGTACAGGCCTTAATCACACTCAGACTCGTTTCAGCAATGGTTCTTCCTTGGGCAGTATTGATTACCTACTTTACTGCTAATTAATTTGAGAAATGTTGCTAATCAAAACGTCACTCAGTTAAACAGGTCCAATGAGTTCCAGCTGATGACCAAGTTCAGCTGAGTTTTAGATTTTATGCATCTGCACTCTGCACTTGCTTTACTTCTGCCGATCAAAGTGCTGCTAGCAAATTCCCCGGCAAATCACCTTCTTGTCATCTTCAGCCTTTGCCAACCATATTAGCTGAGGCTTAGTCCTACAGGCTCATTATCAGAGTGAACACTAATACTTGCACTTTGCCACTCTGCCATTGTTCCTGACGAAAATTGGCAGGAGCCCATCCGTGCGTTAAAAAAAAGGCCCATATCCAGCCTGGCGTTTCTTGCCAAGCTTCCGGAATGTGACGGCTGCGTCCAAAGACTGCTTCTGACTCCTCTGCTATCAGGTTTCCATTCTAAATAAAGCCGCAAGGCTGCGGGCGATTAGTTTCCCCTGGCATCGCTGATACTGTACCCGCTTAGTCTAAATCAGACAGATGGCAATTCATCTACTTAAGTGTCCCTCCGGGGATCTATGCATGGCCCTCTACCCTTCATCGCTTTAATGGCAGCCCCACAACGACACTGTACAGTGTTTCGGTGTGACATTAATTATGGAAATTACCTTCCCCAGGATACCCGATTATTCCTGATCAATTCCGTCGAAAATTCCTGCAGAGCTAATGTTTATGCACCTTATGTTAAATGCTCGTAAATGCTCTGAAGTTAACATGTGAAGTTAACATTATCTTTTAAGTTGGAAACGCATACATCAGTGTTCATTCCTGTAACCTGTGCTATAAATTTGGGAGAGCTATCCTCCAAAGGATGGTCAGACACCATTTCCTGTCACACTGCAGTCTACAAGTTACTCTCGCACAGACAGGAGGTGAATGAAGACACTTTGTGTGCAGCTGCACAGGCCGATCGCGGGTGCCTGTTTGACTAGTAGGGGTCACTAGTGTGCAACCCAGCCCACTGAAAACCCTCTCTTTTGCCCCGTGGGGCTGCTGGCCACAACCAGCACTGGCACGGCTCAGATTCCATACCAGACCATGGCCATCACTCTCTCAAAAATCTATACAATAAAAGCATAGATTCAATCTCAATAAAATCACAGTATAAACAGCATTTGAACAGTGCAGTGCAAATCAATAAATCAAGAGTGACCCCAAAGGAGGAGGAGAATTTGGGGATCCACAGGAGAGCAGTGCGGGGGTTCCAGATTCAGCCTCACAGCCTCCAGTGCATTGTAAAACTCTCTGCCATTGGAAGGGCCAAGCTGGGAACGGTCAGCACCTACCCAGGAAGGAGAGGACATCGGTGAAAGAACAGCAGAAACGGGCAAAGTGACATCCCATTCGTGTGTGATCATTGATCAGGATGTGAAACAGATTCATTTATGTACTCTATGGGCCCGATTTACTAAGACCTTTAGCGTGTGCATAACTTTTTGCAGATGCAAAACTAGTATCGCAACCAATGATTGGTGCAAAACAAAGACCATGACTAATCATTGGCCCTGTTACTGGTTTTGCATGTGCTAAAGAACTTAGTACATTAGGACAGACTAAGAGTATATCCGCTATACTATATATGTCCGCTATATATGTATATATGTAAAAAGCACTATATAAATTGAACTGAATTGAATGTCTGGGACAGTATACTACAGTACATATACAGCTAAACAATTCAGTTCACATAAACATATGTATTCATTTTTTACCTAATGAACAACGGGTCAGTTTGATTGCAGCGGTGCTGATTAGCACCTTAAACACAGATGGCTTAAAAAGCTGTGTGTTCACACAGAATAACTGAATAAACTCAGTGATGATAATGCATTCTACTCTGATAGTTATGTAGCCAGTTAGCTGCGGGAGCAAAGGTATGGACGGAGGAAGGAGGTTCAGGTAAACTCACCTGTGTGTCGGAACGGTAGGAGAAATCCCTCAGCCTCTCACCGTTGACCCACACATCCAGGGGTGGGGAGGGCACCCCAAAAATGCGCACCTCGTCCAGAACCAGGCCATCTAGAGCCCCGTTAGTCTTCAGGGGTTGGCTCACCAGCATTGCCTAGGAAACGGGCAGGAAACCTCAAGCAACCAATCACACAGGAAGGTGATCCTGATTTTAATTATCTGCAAAAGATTTTAATAATCCAAATGTGTGGTTTTAGCCATGGAAGTACTGAGCCAAATTTAGCCATGAACCAAGACACCCCTGGCCAATGCAGGATTCAAAAGAAGGTGTCACATTATCTAGGGTTGGCCACACCTGGCACCTATCAGTTTGGTTGGCAAGGTGATTAGGTGCTTCATAACAGTGACATTAAAATTCCACCAATTTTAACAACAGAGAATAAAAAAATAAAAAACTTTTTTAGTGTTTACAAATTAAAACCATAAAGTAAATATACAGCTGAGCAGCGACTTGAACCGTAAAACAACGGACTTTATAATGAAAGATAACGGTAAGGCTACCGTGGATGCCAGTGTGAGTCGGGCCCTCACCTCTCCAGCGATAAAGAGCAGGTAGGAGTAATCGCCCATCTCGAAAGTGTCCAGACTGTCGCCGTCATCCCAGAAGAGCTCGCCCCGGGCCCAGCCCTCTGCGGACAGCGCCACCGTCAGGAGGAACGGGTTAGTGCGGGACGCCGCGGTGGTCAGAGCCGGCTCCTGCAGGAGAGACGCAGGCTTGAATCTCGCCGTGGGACAGACGGACGGAATCTCAGCGTGGGACAGACAGACGGACGGAATCTCAGCGTGGGACAGACGGACGGACGGAATCTCAGCGCGGGACGGACAGACGGACGGAATCTCAGCACGGGACGGACAGACGGACGGAATCTCAGCGCGGGACGGACAGACGGACGGAATCTCAGCGCGGGACACACACGCATTCGCGGGCGCTACTGACTAACCTGCTGTGGGATGATGTGGCCCTCTCTCAGGTGGACGTTGATCGTGTCCAACGGGGCGGGCAGGAGGAGGTACTGCCCCCTGCTGTGGAACGGCTGACCCTGAGAAAGGGAGGAGGGAGGAGGGAGGAGGGAGGAGGGCCGGGATGAGCGATAGCTAAAAGTCCAGCAATCTGCTGTAGACTTGATGATGTCACAAGAGAGAGAGGAGGGGTCTCATTTACATCGGGCAGACTGTACCAAGTCCCTGGGGGGAGGTAGACGGCCAGCTCCACTGATCCCTGCTCCAGGACAGGACTGATGAGTAAAGAGCTCCCCCACAGGAACTGCCTATCTACGGTCTGACAGTTAGGATCAGAGGGGAACCTGGGAGGGGGGGGGGGGGGAAGAGAGAGAGAGGGGGCAATGAGAGAGAAAGAGAGGGATAAAGAGAGACGGGGACAGAGTGAGAGAGAGTGCAAGAAAAAGGAGGGGGGGGACAGAGAGAGAAAGCGAGAGAGAGAGAGAGAGAAAGAGAGAGAGAGATAACCGAGAAGGAGGAGAAGAGATAATGGAAGGAGAAGCGCAATGACAGAGTCAGGCAATATCACAGTAATCATATTTGCACTGTAACACAAAGATTACTGTGAAAGTGTACAATTTACAAAGCTCACATTACAACGGCAGCAATAAATCACCGTATCATCTCGACAAACGTTACATCACAATCTACAAATCTGCATTTAGATGTATTTTTCCAAGACTGCTGCCAAAGCTCAGTGTGGTTTCTCTACGCAGCGTTAAATGGCGTGACGTACTCCAGGAAGAGGGGCCGGGCAACGGTGCTGGCGGCCGAGTGGGCGTGGTGGAACAGCGTGTAGAGCAGCGGCAGGAGAGAGTAGCGGAGGGTCAGGGCGCCCCGCATGGCGGCTTGGGCCCGCTGTCCGAACACGTACGGCTCCTGGGGCTGGGGCGACACGGAGACGGGCGCTTAGCAACGTACGCTTAGCAACATTCAGGACGCCGTTACCACGCCCACAGGAACAATATTGTACAGCCACAGGTACCATAATCTACCTTAAGTACTGCACCACTGCTGCAATTAGTACCTGCAATTTACTGTATTTAGCACACAGCACAAATACTGCACAGTACAATTACTGTACTTGGTACTATACCATTACAACACAGCACCATTATTGCACAGCTAACAGTGGACATACTGGATATACTAATGTTACATTTAACAAGTATCCTAAAATGCATTATGTTCTCCTGGCCCTATATCCTCAAGCTTTTAATGGCACTTAATGTTATGGTTAGTTTATTTTATTTTTTTAAAATTTGTTGCTGATTTTTTCCCCATTTTTCTCCCAATTTAGTAGCCAATTGAACCCCTATTCTAATTCAATTTCCCCCCGTGTAGCAACCGCTAGAGAACCACCGCTACACAACCCTGTCAGCCGGTAGTAGGAAGGAGGTCGCCACGTCCTCTACAGGGCGCGACTCCTCGAGCTCCTGACCGTGAATCCAGCTCGCCCAGGGCCGCTATGCGTGCAGCGATTCTCTCCGAGCCCCTGCCCCCACCCGGAAGCAGCCGCCAATTGCTGCTCCCCACAGGGCGCCGGCCATGCTCGGATCTGGCAGGACCGGGGCGCGAACCCCGATCCTCGGAGCACAACTGCACCGACTGAAAGTCGGCGCTCTTACCGTTGTATCACGCGACGGCCCCAATGTTATGGTTAGTTAATGTTAAGGTTTAATGTTAATGTTAATGCATAATGACCCTCACTTCATTAGTTGTGACCCTGATAACTTGGCATTGTTAGTGCTCTTTGCCCAACTTTTTTGCATGCCCTCTCTCTGGCGTGCGGGCGTGTGTATGGGTGTGTGTGTGTGTGTGTGTGTGTGTGTGTGTGTGTGTGTGTGTGTGTGTGTGTGTGTGTGGGCGTGTGTGTGTGTGTGCGTGCGCGTGCGTTCGTGTTTGTGAGACCAAATGTAAGTGTGAAATGGACAGGACAGTAGCCACATTACTGGGGTAGCGTTTAGGAAGGGAAAGGGGGGGGTAGCGTTTATGAAGGGAAAGGGGGGGGTAGCGTTTAGGAAGGGAAAGGGGGGGGTAGCGTTTATGAAGGGAAAGGGGGGGGCAGCGTTTAGGAAGGGAAAGGGGGGGGTGGCGTTTAGGAAGGGAAAGGGGGGGGTAGCGTTTAGGAAGGGAAAGGGGGGGTAGCGTTTAGGAAGGGAAAGGGGGGGGTAGCGTTTAGGAAGGGAAAGGGGGGTAGCGTTTTAGGAAGGGAAAGGGGTGGGTAGCGTTTAGGAAGGGAAAGGGGGGGGGTGGCGTTTAGGAAGGGAAAGGGGGGGTAGCGTTTAGGAAGGGAAAGGGGGGGTAGCGTTTAGGAAGGGAAAGGGGGGGTAGCGTTTAGGAAGGAGAGGGGGGTAGCGTTAGGAAGGGAAGAGGGTGGGTAGCGTTTAGGAAGGGAAAGGGGGGGTAGCGTTTTAGGAAGGGAAAGGGGGGGTAGCGTTTAGGGAAGGGAAAGGGGGGGTAGCATTTAGGAAGGGAAAGGGGGGGTAGCGTTTAGGAAGGGAAAGGGGGGGTAGCGTTTAGGAAGGGAAAGGGGGGGTAGAGTTTAGGAAGGGAAAGGGGGGGTAGCGTTTAGGAAGGGAAAGGGGGGGGGTAGCGTTTAGGAAGGGAAAGGGGGGGTAGCAGTTTAGGAAGGGAAAGGGGGGTAGCGTTTAGGAAGGGAAAGGGGGGGTGGCGTTTAGGAAGGGAAAGGGGGGGTAGCGTTTAGGAAGGGAAAGGGGGGGTAGCGTTTAGGAAGGGAAAGGGGGTAGCGTTTAGGAAGGGAAAGGGGGGGGTAGCGTTTAGGAAGGGAAAGGGGGGGTAGCGTTTAGGAAGGGGAAAGGGGGGGTAGCGTTTAGGAAGGGAAAGGGGGTGGTAGCGTTTAGGAACGGGAAAGGGGGAACGAGGGTCCTCACTATGTTAGACCTGTCGTTGTGGTTCCTCATGAAGGGGTAGAAAGCTCCCAGCTGCATCCATCGCACACACAGCTCCTCAGTGGTGTCGCCCCCAAACCCGCAGACGTCTGCCCCCACCAGGGGGTACCCCGTACAGCCCAAACAGCAGCACAGCTGGGGGAGGCAGGAGACGGGGGGGGGGGGGGGGGTACAAGTACTCTGTACTTAATTGATCGATTAAAGCAGCCGATTACACAGTTAACTCACCTCACCTGGTTTCTTGGGTCTGAATCGGTTTGCTGTTATTGAGGCGAAAACAAAAACCAGCAGACCCTACGGCCCTCCAGGATCAGGAATGAAGATCACCGTTATAAACCTTTCCTAATGCCAAGAGTAACACTCTGTTTAAAACTCAATAAAACTAAATCTTTTAAGTTCAGGTTTCAACATGGTTTAAAAGCTTGGACGCAATGCGGAAGCACGGTAGGGAGAACAAGCTGTGTGCACAGGCAAGCAGGACCACTGCGCAGACGGACAGCTGCACTGCGCAGACGGACAGCTGGACTGCGCAGACGGGCAGCTGGACGGCACAGACGGAGAGCTGCACTGCGCAGACAGACCAGCTGGACTGCGCAGACGGACCAGCAGCACTGCGCAGACGGGCAGCTGGACGGCACAGACGGACAGCTGCACTGCGCAGACGGACAGCTGGACTGCGCAGACGGACAGCTGGACTGCGCACGACGGACAGCTGGACTGCGCAGACGGACAGCTGGACTGCGCAGACGGACAGCTGGACTGCGCAGACGGACAGCTGGACTGCGCAGACGGACAGCTGCACTGCGCAGACGGGCAGCTGGACTGCGCAGACGGACAGCTGGACTGCGCAGACGGACAGCTGGACTGCGCAGCACGGACAGCTGGACTGCGCAGCACCCGGACAGCTGGACTGCGCAGACGGACCAGCTGGACTGCGCAGACGGACCAGCAGCACTGCGCAGACGGACAGCTGGACTGCGCAGACGGACACAGCTGCACTGCGCAGACGGACAGCTGGACTGCGCAGACGGTCCTTGGCTCTCACCAGGGATGGAATAGCGTAGCTGCTCCCAGTCGCTCGAAACGTCTCCCGTCCAGTGGGCGGAGAAACGACCCAGCCCGGGGAACGAGGAGCGGGACAGAACAAAGGGACGGGATTGCTCGAACCTTCAGCCAGGGCGCTATATACAGGAAGAAGGGTGAAACATCACCCTCAAAACTACCCGTTTGTGCAACTCCAACATTCATTATAGAGCGGAATACTGATCTGGGAAAACAAACATCTACTCTTAGAAATACTTTTAAAAAAACATGTCAGTTGTGCTTCTCTCTACAAATGAGGTTTTATGAATAAATGCTATGTGACCTTGCAGTGTCACCTCTGACCTGTAGGTGGCGCTGGCCTCGGTCAGCCCATAGAGGTTGTGCAGGTTGTAATGAGAGGAGATGTTCTGCTGGCCGGACATACACAGTGTAGCTGAGTTCAGGTGACCTCCGATCACACCTGGACAAGCAGAAGATACCAATGTGGTCTTAACATAAAATATAAAATAAAATAAACTCCAAAAATATGGTCAATAAACCCAGTGTCTTCAAATGGAAAAAAATGGGGGAGGGGGATTCATAACAATATTAGTTAAATATGGTTTTAGTTAAAATTAGTACACCTCCATTTCACTTATCATTTTATTAATGGGCTATTCATTTTAGACTTAAAAACTCACATAAAATCAACCTTGTCTGGGGTCTAACACATCTTGGTAGTATTGTGATCATGATATTTAGAAAAATGTTTTACATAGATCCATGATACAAGTTTCAGAGGTGGTTCTGTGTAGTAGCATGTTAAGTAGCCGCTGCACATCAGACTGGAGTGTTAAAGGTTAAAGGATGAAGGGGTCAAAGGTTAACCGTTTACTAAGGAGGGGAGCCACAGGGTGGCAATGCTACGGGAGATGAAACAGTATTGGAACCCCTGCATTAATGGTCAGATGAAGGTGACTGAGGTGAAAGGTCACTGTGGCGCAAGGGTCAGAGGTCAGATGGGCTGTCCGGTGGCCTGACCTGGAGCGTAGGGGGGGGCTCTCCAGGTCCGTGTTGGGGCACCCCTCCACAGAGCCCTGCACAAAGCTGGACGGTTCATTCATGTCCTGGGAACAGATGGTGTAAGCGTTGGGGATCAAAAAATTGTACTGATGGCCCCACTGTCACAGTCATTAGATATTCCTGTATTATATATCCTAACATAAAGTTTTTAAAGTGTAGAACTTTTTACAATTAATTTACTATCTTGCCGTCTTAGCTAATAATTGCAAAAAAGCAAAAGAATGTCTGAGTGTTTTAGTTTTTTATGTTTTCTTATTAGCTTGTTTTAAGTTACTTTTTGCTTGACAAGTAAAATTATCCCCACTGGCAAATCTCGACATGAGTAAGACTCTCTCACCCCAATGACATTCTTTTTGTCTTATTTTCAAAAAAAGTAACAGAAATAAGGTTATAAAGTCTAAATATAAGATTAAAATGCTTGTTAAGATTTGGTTTTTGCAGTGTAAAGCACATGCGATTGAATGAAGGGTTTAAAAGGTTAGAAGTGTAGGGGGAGCGGGGGGGGAAACTAACGATCCACAAGGGCCGTCGACGGGGGACTTTGCTGTGGAAGTCCTCGATGTTCTCCCGCCACCAAGCTCCGCGTCTCGGGATTGGTGAAGTCTGGGAACGCCGTGGGGCCCGGCCACACCTGATTGGACAGGTGAGCACGGAGAGTCCGCAGGGTCGAGAGTAGAAACAGGGGAGGGAGACGGTCAGATGGCTTAATACAGCTGAATATTCAGATTAAGTACCTTACTGAAAGGTACATGGTACTGCTTCAACTAGGACTTTAACCGGCAACCTGGGAATCAAAAACTACACTAAACTACAACTTGATGAGGAAAACGCAAGAAATTGTAGGGTAGATCAAAGTCAACTAATCATTCAGTTTGATTTTTATTTAGTAGTCTTGACAGTGACAAGGCCCAGGTGCTGAAGTGTTCAATAGTTTAACACTGTGAACATTGGTTCTATAAAAAGCAAAAGGTCCTTGCAGGATAGAGAGGTGTAATGAAGGCTTGTGGAGTTAATAACCTGATATGTGTGTAGATCTGAACTGCTTGTTCTTTCACCCTAAAATCAGCAACCATGTCAGGGCCAAGTAGATTTTTTAAATTAATTAGAGTGACAATAAAAACCAAGCAACGCTGTGGGCTCAACAAGGCAGGAGCTGCAGACCCCTATTACAGCAAAGAAATGCAAATAAACTAAATAACTTTTTTAAAAAGCAGGTTTTAAGGCCAAAATGTCAGGGTTTCCCTGTGAGAAAATTACTGTATGTCTGATCCTGTTATATAAACGGTGTTATTTTCCCTAAGTATCTGGACTCCTTTTCACATGTGCTTCTGAACTACAGTATATGAGAGACACCTGCACCAGGTACAATGGGCTTGGTTTAACAGCACCTTCCCAATAAGGGGCTGTCCCGTGGGCATTCCTGATGAATACGGACCCTCCGTAACCCTTCATCAAACGGTCTGTAGGATCCCGGAGGACTTGAACTGCTTGATCCCTGGGTCCTGGGACACAGCGAAGTCACCAACAAGAAAAACATTCTGTGACAGATTCAGACTTTTGCTGCCCCCTAGTGACCAAAAGACGTATTCGCAGCTGTTTGCCCAAAAGTTTTAGCGATAAAAAAGCACAAGTTGTTTCCCATCAGCCAAATCCGCGCCATCTCACCAGAATGAGGACATACTTCATCCCCTGTCGGTGGAACTCCTTCACCATTTCAGGAAGGTCCCCGAAGCGCTGGGGGTCAAAGGTGAAAACTCGACGCTTTGTCTGCGTAGTCCAGGTCGTTCCACTGCACATCCTAATGGCAACACATCTTTCTACTGCATAGCTTGATTTCAAAACAGTTTCAATACAAAGGTTGATTTTAAGATTATTTTCCACTGCAAATCAAAAAAAAAAGCTGTTGCTGCACAGGCTGATTTTAAGATTCTTTTTGCTGCACAGACTGATTTTAAGATTATTTTTGCTGCACAGGCTGATTTTAAGATTCTTTTTGCTGCACAGACTGAATTTAAGATTATTTTTGCTGCACAGGCTGATTTTAA
>JAINUF010000025.1:1640758-1668258 GCA_029718625.1 Synaphobranchus kaupii
GCCTGCCTTCTTCCTGATGAGCTGCACTCTTAACAGGATGCAGCCATTTTGGCTCCAGAACACTCACAACACATCAGCTGAGGGGTTGATGGGTGAGCTGTTTAACAAGCAGCAGCCATTTTGGCTCCAAAACGCTCACAACCCATCAGCTGAGGGCTTGATGGATGAGATGTTTAACAAGCAGCAGCCATTTTTGCTCTGGAACGCTCACCACATGAGCATTACTGAGCCAGTGAAACTGGGGGATGATCAGATGGCCAGACTGGGTGAGCCAGGTTGGGATTTTGGGGCAGGACTTCAAGGTTAACACCACTAATCTTTCAATAAGAGCCAGTGGATCTTTAATGAGTGCAGCGACTTAGAACAGTTTAGCTGTCTAATCCGGGAGACAGCTGTGCACTCGGGCAGAGACCTGTTTGAGAAAGAGAGAGAGAGAGAGAGAGAGAGGAGAGAGAGAGAGAGAGAGAGAGAGAGGAGGCTGCTGACCTCAGCAGAGGGACATTTACCCAGCATGCACCTCTGCTATGAGTGTATGGGTGTTTTTGAGTGAGCACAGATTGTGAGTGCAGCCGTGACTGAGTGGACGTGGCTCCTTGTGGGCGCGGCTCTGTGCGAGTGTGGGTGAGTGGGCGTGGCTCTGTGAGGGTGTGTCTGAGTGGGCGTGGCTCCGTGAGGACAGACTGTGGCTGAGTGAGCGTGGCTTCGTGAGGGCAAACTGTGGCTGTGTCTCTCTGCAGGGTCCCAGAGAGAGAGGGGCCTGTGGGCGTGTGCGGTTACCTTAGCGACTCCTCCAGTGGCAGCTCGGGCATGTCGTCACGGCGACGCCACAGCCACTCCCCTACCCGCGTGCGCTTCCAGGACGAGTCAGAGGTGGAGGCGGAGCACCGCTACCTGGAGCGCCAGCGACAGCGGTCCCACCGGCCGCCTGATATGGGCCGGGCCACAGCCAGAGGGCGGGGCCAGGACCGTAACTCCTCCTCCATATACAGAAAGAGGAGGGGTTTACAGGGGGCGGGGCCCATGAGGGAGAGGAGGTGCAGGTACTGTGAGACCTTCAGGAAGGGCACCCCGCTACCCTGTCTAAACCCCGCCCCTCTTACCCCGCCCCTCTCGGGCCCCGCCCTGCACAAGTGGATCCGGAGTCCTGGGGGACAGTTTTACCACACTGGGTCGCCCCCGTCCTGTCGGGGGTGGGAGTGTGGGGGACCCGTCTTTTGGGAGGTCCAGGAGGAGGGGGGGTAGGAGAGTGGAGGGGGGCGTAGGCCCGGATCTGCCCCCAGGGCAAAAGAATATGACACTGCAGCTGCACTCTACAGAACAACACTGCACCCCCAGCCTCCACCCTACCAGCACCCCACCCCTCACCCCCCACAGACACTGGCAAACCACCCCTGAGACTACAGGTACCGCACACCTGTACTCTAATATTACACTCCACCTGCACCCCAATATTACACTCCACCTGCACCCTAATATTACACTGCACCTGTACCCCAATATTACACTCCACCTGCACCCTAATATTACACTCCACCTGCACCCCAATATTACACTCCACCTGCACCCTAATATTACACTGCACCTGTACCCCAATATTACACTCCACCTGCACCCTAATATTACACTGCACCTGTACCCCAATATTACACTCCACCTGTACCCTAATATTACACTGCACCTGTACCCCAATATTACACTACACCACACCTATACCACAAAATTACACTACAATGAACCTGTAATATACACATCTGGCCTGGAATACACAGTCACTTTCTCACACACACACACACACACACACACACAGTGTTATTTACCTGTTCCCAGGTGGAGAGGCAGCTCTGTGGAGTGACCCGGCAGGTGCAGGCATCTCTCTGCCACCAGGGGGAGACTCAGAGTCACAGGGGGAGGAGAGACTGAGGATGAGGTCACAGGGGGAGGAGGGGCTGTGGATGAGGTCACAGGTGGAGGAGCCTCGTGAGCATGCACTGTGAGTACCCACTATACTCCCTGCCATTCATAGTTTTCACGTGATGTCAAAGCCCTATGGGAACGCCCACCTGGCGGGCAAAAAGCAGCCCACTTCCACTGCCCGTCAACGACAACTCCGCTTTTCCCAAAAGTTTGCCAAAATGCCGGATAGTTGTTGTTCAATTGGATGCACTAACCGAAGAGGAGACAAGCCTGGATTGTGTTTGTACAGAATCCCGTCTGACAAGGAAAACCCATAGAGGAGGATGTTGTGAATCCCTCCTTCTCTACAGCTACCCAGGCTGTCAATGGCAGGTCATTTAAGCTGTAGGAATGGTTTACCTGACAATGGAAAAAAGTTTATATTACATGTATGTCACAATATGTTGTCTTATCTTAACCAAAATATTACTGCCCTAGAAAAGCTAACTGCAGTAACGTTAGCTGACTAACGTTACACTGACCCATGCAAGCAACGTTAGGTAGCTCACGTTAGCTAATTAGCACTCACCATCGCTTTGACGATGAAGAATTTATTGTCCTTCACCTCCCAAACAACAGCATTATTGACCCATCCAGATCGAAAGTACAGATAACTATCTGTACTTTTGTACACTTTCATCTTCGCGGCAGTGTAAGGGGATGGATTCTCCACAAGATAAATGTAAACGTCACCGAAGTACAGCAGCGACTTCGCGGTTTTTAATAATTGAAATAAAGCAGCGGGTGCTGTATATGGGTCACACGTACCTAAGACGCTTAGTTTGTTTGCGTATCTTTGTTTTTCGTCTTTTGACAGGTGATCTAACACACGTGTGTTGCAAAAGAAGGAAATTTGACAGGCGTCTGCGGTAGCTCTATGGGGTTTCCAGTGTCAGTCCGCATTCTGGAACGTTGTTTTGCCCGCCAGGGCTCCGCAGCAGTCACGTGACTGAAAACTATAAATAGGGTGTAAAATAGTCACTGGCTCTCCTGTAGTACTGTGTGTGGCCTGTAGGGTGTAAAATAGTCACTGGCTCTCCTGTAGTACTGTGTGTGGCCTGTAGGGTGTAAAATAGTCACTGGCTCTCCTGTAGTACTATGTGTGGCCTGTAGGGTGTAAAATAGTCACTGGCTCTCCTGTAGTACTGCGTGTGCACTGGCTCTCCTGTAGTACTGTGTGTGGACTGTAGGATGTAAGATAGTCACTGGCTCTCCTGTAATACTGTGTGTGGACTGTAGGGTGTAAAATAGTCACTGGCTCTCCTGTAGTACTGTGTGTGGCCTGTAGGGTGTAAAATAGTCACTGGCTCTCCTGTAGTACTGTGTGTGGACTGTAGGATGTAAGATAATCACTGGCTCTCCTGTAGTACTGTGTGTGGCCTGTAGGGTGTAAAATAGTCACTGGCTCTCCTGTAGTACTGTGTGTGGCCTGTAGGGTGTAAAATAGTCACTGGCTCTCCTGTAGTACTGTGTGTGGCCTGTAGGGTGTAAAATAGTCACTGGCTCTCCTGTAGTACTGTGTGTGGCCTGCATGGTGTAAAATAGTCACTGGCTCTCCTGTAGTACTGTGTGTGGCCTATAGGGTGTAAAATAGTCACTGGCTCTCCTGTAGTACTGTGTGTGGCCTATAGGGTGTAAAATAGTCACTGGCTCTCCTGTAGTACTGTGTGTGGACTGTAGGATGTAAGATAGTCACTGGCTCTCCTGTAGTACTGTGTGTGGCCTGTAGGGTGTAAAATAGTCACTGGCTCTCCTGTAATACTGT
The DNA here is from genome assembly GCA_029718625.1 of Synaphobranchus kaupii. NCBI lineage: Eukaryota > Metazoa > Chordata > Actinopteri > Anguilliformes > Synaphobranchidae > Synaphobranchus > Synaphobranchus kaupii. Next base: position 1,644,477 of record JAINUF010000025.1, read on the forward strand.
GTGTGGACTGTAGGGTGTAAAATAGTCACTGGCTCTCCTGCAGTACTGTGTGTGGACTGTAGGGTGTAAAATAGTCACTGGCTCTCCTGCAGTACTGTGTGTGGACTGTCGGGTGTAAAATTGTCACTGGCTCTCCTGTAGTACTGTGTGTGGCCTGTAGGGTGTAAAATAGTCACTGGCTCTCCCGTAGTACTGTGTGAGGCCTGTAGGGTGTAAATGTGGTTACAGCAGTTTGAGAAAGTCGGTTCCAGCGCAATGCTGCCCTCTACAGGCCACTTATCTGAAAGTGCACACATGGTTTGTTCAACAAAATATCACAAGGATAAGCCAAACTCACCTAAAAAATAAACCATGGAGGAGGTCCACCAATCACTATATTGTATATTGGTAACAGCCAACGGCACTAAGCTGCAGTGATTTGTCAATACTTAATTTATATTTATTTGTGGAAATATATAAACATATTTATATTTATTTGATCCATTTCATACTTCTGGATATTTATTGAAGCAGTTCAGGGTGGAAGCAGCAGTTTAACCTGAGAATCAAACCTGTATGCATGTGTTGGTTCTGTTCCCCCAGTGGACCGGACCCACTCCGAGCTCTGCTGGATGGTCCTGACACACAGCAGGCCAGGCCCAAGCTGTCCCTGCGCCAGTTCTTCTCCGCCATCGGGCTGAACGTTGCCGGCTGGCTCCGCCCAGGCCGGGCCAGCAGTGTGGAGCTCCGCCTACCGACATGGCCTCGCCTCTCAAAACCAAAACCCCGCCCCCAGTCCTACCTCTAAGCACTAAGACCCCATCGCTCCAATCACTGTGACAGGTTGCGCTTTTCAGTGTTGGTCACTGCTGCAGCACCTGCAAAATGCACTAAAATTACACAAAGTAAAAATTTTCAGTATTATGTTACTCTTACATATATAAAAAGTCCAAGAGAGTATCAAATGTACACTCTCGGTGTAAAATATACTCTAAACATTTTACTGAGTCAAACTGAAAGAGATTTACACCCTGTGCATGGAAGGCTATTCAGGAACTACAGTCAGACTGAAAGAGTTTTACACCCTGTGCATGGAAGGCTATTCAGGAACTACAGTCAGACTGAAAGGGTTTTACACCCTGTGCATGGAAGGCTATTCAGGAACTACAGTCAGACTGAAAGGGTTTTACACCCTGTGCATGGAAGGCTATTCAGGAACTACAGTCAGACTGAAAGGGTTTTACACCCTGTGCATGGAAGGCTATTCAGGAACTACAGTCAGACTGAAAGGGTTTTACACCCTGTGCATGGAAGGCTATTCAGGAACTACAGTCAGACTGAAAGGGTTTTACACCCTGTGCATGGAAGGCTATTCAGGAACTACAGTCAGACTGAAAGGGTTTTACACCCTGTGCATGGAAGGCTATTCAGGAACTACAGTCAGACTGAAAGGGTTTTACACCCTGTGCATGGAAGGCTATTCAGGAACTACAGTCAGACTGAAAGGGTTTTACACCCTGTGCATGGAAGGCTATTCAGGAGCTACACTCAGACTGAAAGGGTTTTACACCCTGTGCATGGAACGCTATTCAGGAGCTACAGTCAGACTGAAAGAGTTTTACACCCTGTGCATGGAAGGCTATTCAGGAACTACAGTCAGAATGGCAGTGAGAAACAAAAGCAAATACAACCAATCATGAGAGAGATCACTGCCAATGTTTGAATGTGTTTGTATACATTAGGCATTTGTGTACAAGGGCTTTAAAGAGCTCAGTTGTGTGTGCCTGGAATTTATTCCACTAATAAAGGGCCACACAGCTCTATATTAGGTCCATTTCATCGATCTATATCTTATAAAATACTGAGAGATAAAGGGAAGACAATTAGGCTATTTCTCCTGGTAGTTGTTGATATTCTTTGTCAGTGTCTGAATGTAATGCCTCTTCCCTGCCACCAGAGGCCGCCATTGCTCGTGCTACGGAGGACATCCTCCGTGCAAGATCTGCCGGATCAAATGAAGAAAGAACTTTCAAATGTGTACAGACAGGGGGCGTCACCTCACAGTCCGTCTCACAGGTACAACACACACACACACACACACACACACACATGCAGAGCACATATACACACACAGCACACTTACACACATACTGACACACACACACACACACACACACACAGACACCAAGAACAGACATGCGCATACACAGCACATTCACACCAAGCAATCTAAATACAATATTCCAAAACTAGGGAAATTATAGTTTAAATAATGTTTTTTTTCCTGCACCTTGCTGGCTGTGCGGTGTGTTAACACTGCGCTGGGTCTGTGCGGTGTGTTAACACTGCGCTGGGTCTGTGCGGTGTGTTAACACTGCGCTGGGTCTGTGCGGTGTGTTAACACTGCGCTGGGTCTGTGCGGTGTGTTAACACTGCGCTGGGTCTGTGCGGTGTGTTAACACTGCGCTGGGTCTGTGCGGTGTGTTAACACTGCGCTGGGTCTGGCGCAGTATCTCCTGAAATGCGCAGTGAGACGGTTGTGCAACCCCAAAATTCCTCCTGTCCCAGTAGAGCAGGGGTGCAGCGGGGCCTAACAACAACAATAATCTTCACTGTGCACGCGCGTGTGTGTGTGTGTGTGTGTCTGCGTGTGTGTGTGTGTGTGTGTGTGTGTCTGCGTGTGTGTGTGTATGCGTGTGTGTCTGCGTGTGTGTGTGTGTGTGTGTCTGCGTGTGTGTGTCTGCGTGTGTGTGCGAGGTCTTGAGCTGGAAAATTGCCTGAGCAACTCTTGTGGAATGTTGAGTCTGGCTCTCATTCACACATGAGCCCGAAACATTAAAGTTTGAGTAAAATTTCCTTGAGTAAAGCTGAACGTGTGAAAAGGGTGCTTTCAGCTACACTATGGTCCTCTTTATGTAGAACAGATCATCTTCTGTCCCTATAGCAACACAGTAGAGATGATTGCTGGATTGTTGCATTGATGATTGATGATCAGGGCATGAACTTACCTTTTTCACTCACTGGCCAGGGGTGGCTTTCCCGATTCCCATGTGTCTTCAGAATTCACCACACATTTCACAATCTCTTTTAGTTACGAGCTTAAAGTATATATATATATATATATATATATATATAATGGGTTACGAGAGTATATATATAATGGGTTACGAGCACTGAGCACGGGAAAGTGTCTTGAACGGCAAGTATATCTTCACGACATACTTTTCGCTACGACATGCTTTGGGAAAGCCACCCCAGAGTGGCTTGTGGATTTCAAAAATCACCAGCCATTTTAAACGTATTACCAGCCACATTACCTTTTACAATATAACACAACCTGGTTGGTTACCTGCCAAAGTGGCTGCTAGAGTAAAAATATTACCAGCCACAATAAAAATTTTACCAGCATATGGCTGGTGGCGGGGGTTAATTTCACACTGGGATGATGATCATCACCATCGTCATGACGATGGTGATAATGATGAGGATGATTATGATGAAAACAATGATGATGGTGATGATTATGGTGATGATGAAGATGATGGTGATGATGATGATGATGAAGACTCCTCCTCTCTGTGTGTTTCAGGTGTGTATGTGGAGTGTATGCAGGAGGGGGAGGAGCGATACGCAGGCCTGTTGGGGGAGGGGATGAGATCCTGCAGGTGAATGGGTGGAAGGTCGCTGGGTTGGGTCTGGGCCAGAACACTACAGCCTTAGTCAGAGTGGAGACAACGGCAGGTCCAGCGCTAGGCAACCGGAAACCAGCTTCTAAGCAACAGAGGGACAGGATGTGATGGAATTGGTAGGACTGGCCTAGCAAAGAGAAATAAATACTGTGAAATATGCACCATAGAGACCAAACCTACATTCTGCAGTGTTTTGACTAGCATGCAGCATAAACACCGTTTAGACCTCAGATTCCGTCCTAGCAACAGGTGAAATGCTCAATACATTCTGCAGTGTTTTGACTAGCATGCAGCATAAACACTGTTTAGACCTCAGATTCCGTCCTAGCAACAGGTGAAATGTTCAATATGGCAAGAACCACTTCTGATAGATTTTATTTCCTGTGCTTCTGACATCACATTTATAGTAAAATTGCAAAATACAAAAAAAACTAAAATTCTTTATTAGCTACTGCTTTGTAACTATTTCTATGTAAATGTCAAATAAAATATTTAAAAATATGGTTTTAGGTTTTGTTGAGTTTTGAGGGGAGATTATGGATTATTATGGATCTGAAATTACAAACCCCAATTCCAAAAAAGTTGGGACAGTATGTAAAATGCACATAAAAGCAGAGGGCAGTGATTTGTAAATTCTCTTTCACATATATTTAATTGCAAACAGTACAAAGAAAATATATTTAATGTTTTACCTGTAGGGAAAAATACATTTCCTGCTTCAATGTTCTTGGATGGTCACCTAACACAATCAGCCTTACTCAATGATCAAGGGGGGTTAGAAACAAAGCCTGGTGACGACGGCACCGCTAGGGTGTGAAGACGGGAGTTAGCCAGCATACCTAGGTGACAATAACCATTTGGTTCCCTCCCACACCACATACAATGTCCATTTGTTTGCCTGTTTGGGGTATAAAGCTTGTACCACACACAACACTATTTTGTGATTGAACTGCCTTACGATTACCCGGTATCTTGTATACTGTAATGAAGACTATTTTGCATTGTAATTAAATTGCTATTGACCTAAACTTTGGAACTCCGAGTTTTACTTTACAAAGGACAGAATTCCTACATACCTTATCAACTTTATTGATTTTTGTAAATATACGCTAATTCCGAATTTGATGCCTGCAACATGTTCCGAAAAAGCAAAAAAGACTGGGAAGTTCAAAAAACACTTGTTTGGAACACTCCACAGGTAAACAGGTGATGCTATCATAAAAGGATATCCGACTCTTGATATCTTATTTTCTGGTACTCTTACAAGCGATACTATAACCTCTGCATTTGAATGGATCTCTATGGGAATTGGGGGGGTGGGACTAGATTTAGCTGTAAATTATGCTGGAACAGTATGGAATACATGGTTGGTAAAATGGCTGTAAGTCATCAAGGGTCTAAGGTATCAAACAAGCCTCAAACCATCACTCTGCTGCCAGATATACAGTAGATATGGATGAATCACTTTAAGGGTTGTTTTTCCTGACTCATTTTCCTATTGAATTCTATGGGAAAATAAGTCAGACATCACCTGTTTACCTGTGGAATGCTCCAAACAGGTGTTTTCTGAACGTCCCAGTCTTTTTTTTTTTTTTTGCCCCTGTCCCAGCTTTTTTGGAAAGTGTTGCAGGCATCAAATTCGGAATTAGTGTATATTTACAAAAATCAATAAAGTTGATAAGGTAAAACATTAAATATATTTTCTTTGTATTATTTTCAATTAAATATATGTAAAAGAAAATTTACAAACCACTGCTTTTATGTGCATTTTACATACTGTCCCAACTTTTTTGGAATTGGGGTTTGTATGCTTGCATTAGGCAACCGTTTAAACCGTTAAACTTTGCGTAGTCTCACAAAATATCACAAATATCACTGTTAACGCCACTCTGTTTCCACAACCTCCCTCATTCTCTCTCTCAGCGTTTGAGGGGCACCGTTACCAGATAACAGTTTTTTCTTCCCCCTTGGCTAATTAAATTATTCCGCTTTCAAACCCTTTAAATGCCGTTTGATTGGCAATCACGTGGTGGTTTACGCAAGATTTTACTAGCTTTCATTCATTAAAATACAATTCAACCCCATCCCCTCTGCCTATTGGTCCACATATTTGGCGGGGTGCATTTCCCACCGCTTTTAAAACAGGCTCATTTTCTATTGGATGTTGTGGCAATTACGTCACAATATATAATCGTTAAAAAACAGACAGTAGCTCATTTACTAGGGCTACGCAGACCCGAAACAAGGTGATAGACACGTGTTCCACGTTGCTATTTCGCGTGCAGTTTATAGCGGAAAACACGGAAACACTCACGAATGCCCTGTTGAAGAAATATTTCAACAATTTCCGGCTATTTTGCCAGGGCTTGTATACAGCGAAACAAATGAGAGATTAATATAGCCAGTTAGCGTTACAACGCTTCATTGAACCAACGGTAACGGAAAACTGTCATGAAAACCGAAATCGGATTGGGTGAACTTTAATCTTCGTGCCCTGTATACTTCAAGTGGAGAACACCAATTTAACGCGAAACTCGCTTTCAAAACAGAAGTAGCTCGCGTTGGCAAGCTAGCTAACCTGGCTATCTGCTGTAAACATGGAAGTCAGCGCGGATGCACATCGGATAATGAGCATATCCATGGGAAAGATTTATAATTCCCGCGTACAGCGGGGCGGAATCAAACTCCACAAAAATCTCCTGGTGTCCCTGGTTCTCCGGAGCGCTCGGGAGGTATGCCTGACGGACTACTGCGGTGGCGTGTGTCCCTGCGCTTCGCACCAGGGGGAGACTGGGCAGGGAGAATTGGCCACGGAACCGGAGCAGGGCGAGTTTATTATGGAGTCTGAACCCTTGGTAGGCTATGGTACGTCTTCAAACGCCGATCAAGGCGATTCGAGTTTTATTACGGAACCAGATAAGGGCGCTCACCCCACATCGCTGTCACAAGCCGTGGCGGGGGTGGGCTGTGGGCACATCTACGACGACCAGGAAAACTCAGATTTGGACTGCCGAACGACCCAGGAAGCGGGCAAGGGGGGCGCATCGGACTCCTTGGTCCTCTGCAACCCGGTTTCACCCGTCTGCGGCGCGGCAGAGCATTCTCGGATTGCAACTCAGTCTGAAACTCGGGAGGGGAGCGGCGGGTACGATTGTTCCCGCTGTGATTCCCCCGAACCAAAATCTCAAACCAGCCGGGCAGCTTGTCGCAAAGCCAGCAGGAAAAGAGACGCTGATGACGTTGACTCGCCTCAAGTGGATTCCCCGGTAAAGAAAAACAAACCAACTATGCCCTCGGACGACGAGGAAGATGAAGGAGACGAGATGGACACAAGCAACGTGTCCAGCCTCATTAATATTTTTGGAGCCGGCTTTACCGGACTGTTGAGTAAAGAGGCTGCCGAGACCGAGCCAGGAGCGGATGCCTGCGACGCGGGTTCCGGGAAGGTGTGCGGTGAACTCTCGCTGAAAACTTTGAACCCTTGGGGGACTGCCATAGAGGCATTTTAAACAGCACACAAAAAAAAAAAAACATTTCACAGATCAAGTGGGTAGCTATTTTATAGATGTATAAGTTGAGTGATCAAGTTATGTTACGCAGTAATTATGCTGTAGCCTACTAAGTTCTCGCGGGGCCCAAAGTTAAGCTCGACCACGTGGAGATCGCGGAAGAGGAAGAGGTGTAGGGGTGATTTCTCTAACTTCCTCTTCGCTAATGCAGGTATCTGAAAGAGTGTCCGCTGTAGACATGTTGGCGCTTCGGCGGGCGCAAGGAGGAAGTGGCTAGTTTTACCACCTTAGTTTTTTTTAAACCGTTGGAATCTAGTTAAGAGAGTACTCAGCTACTTGTTCACAATTACTGGCAATGTAGTGGTTTACGAACGGTTTATGCAAACTGAAGGTTCTCATGCTCGGTATTGAATATCTGAGAGTTTCGATTTTATGAGGGCGCCGGGTAACCATGACTACAAGTCTGTTCTTGGGGGGTGGGGACTGTGCTGTGGGGTTTGGCGATGAGGTTTCCTGCGTTGGTTTTAAATTTTCATTACGGCACAGTCAGAACGGTATTTTACACTCGGAGGCCAACTTTATTCAGTTCTGTCTTTGTTTTATAAAGACCAACATTTAGCCAATAATGTTATTTTTGTACAAATGTTATTTTTGCTGTTGTTGAATTCTTAATGTCTATTTTTGGCATTTGTTCTGAAATATATAGGCCTATTTTATGTGCGTGTGTACCACGCAAAATAAAGGTTTTTATTAAATTACTTTTCTGCCTTACTTTCAACAGACCAGTTCTGTGCGCTCTAGAACGCCTGCAGTTTTGGAATGCGCGGAATGCCGCGGGACAAGTGCTGCTTTTATTCCCGGAGTCAAAGGTCACACTCTTTGTTCAGCCAAAAAGGAGAGCGATGCTTTAAGGTGTTGTTACACGATGCAATTTCCGCGCAACTTTGGTTGCGGCAACTCGTTGCTGGTGATGTCATTTAACGCAATTCGAAATCAATTTAAATTGCACGCAATGATCAATCAGAATCAAGTATGTATGTAGCGTTCGATATTACGCCGGATCCGTTTATTCCGTTAGATACTCATATCAAGTCTTGATCGCTAAAATTAGCTAACGTTACAATTATTCTTGTTAACGTTACATTTAGCTAGTTACATTTATTTATTTTCGCGATGTCGAAAATTGTCAACAAGGAAACGCAAAGCCTTATGTGCGTTCATTTTATGTGCGTTTTTTGCTTAATTTTCCTTCTGTTTCCCTGTGCAGCGTTTTTGTGACAGTTCTCTGTAAAAAGCGCTATACAAATAAAATTGAATTGGACCACCTTGAAAACGAGCAGGAGGAAACGGTAACGTTATCGTAGTAGTAGGCTACGCGTAGACAAGTCTGCGTTCGCGTGTGATCAATATCGCTGTTCTGATTGGTTATTGCATGCAATCGGTTGCATGGAAGTTGAACTGCTCCCAACTTATTGCAACCAAGTTGCACAGAAATTGCAGGGAATGTTACACGAAGCAATCTATGACCAATTCAGCTGCAACTTAGTTGCAAGCAACAAAATTAGCTTCGTGTAACAACACCTTTAGGTCATCACCTGCTTTATGCCACGTTACAGATTTAATGTAGCTGCGTTATATAAGTAGGCTACATAAATGGCGTAATCAATGTTTGATACAATAATTGCGTCTCAATTAGGTTGGTGTTTATATCTCGCCTCTATGCATTTTCTGAAAACTGGAATGTAGGCTCTACAGCAGATATTGATTATGCTGGGTGTACAGGTTACAAAGGTCGAATCGGACCGTTTCAGAACCCGAAACCTGTGCTGAAAGTGAATTATTAGGCTTTTGCAAAGATTAGCTAATACGGCATATGACTGGCGGTGAACACGGCTCGTCTCAGGCACGTGGATCAATAGACTCTCTGAAAGCGACGCACAGATCTGCAGAATGTGATTTTCTGCGCGAGATTCACCCTCTGCAGCTGCGTTTCTGCTCTTTGTTGTAGCGAGAGTACAGGGTGTTCTGTTTACACAGCACCTCAATGATGTCACCAGAGAGGCATCTCATTGGCTGAGACGGAACAGCTGTCGACGTCACAGATGAGTGGCGACATGCGGACATTTCGTAATTGGACATTGATATTTAACTTTTTTTAAAGAAAAAAATGTGTTATTTTTATATAAACACGCAACAAAATTAAACAATACCCAGGCCATAGTTGCTCTAATTTCACCTGCACTGGAATCAGTTTAGATCAACCATACCACCCTGTACCCTTCTCATGGCTAACTGCTAAAGCTAAGCAGCTATACCACCCTGTACCCTTCTCATGGCTAACTGCTGAAGCTAAGCAGCCATACCACCCTGTACCCTTCTCATGGCTAACTGCTGAAGCTAAGCAGCCATACCACCCTGTACCCTTCTCATGCCTAACTGCTGAGGCTAAGCAGCCATACCACCCTGTACCCTTCTCATGGCTAACTGCTGAAGCTAAGCAACCATACCACTCTGTACCCTTCTCGTGGCTAACTGCTAAAGCTAGTAGCCATACCACCCTGTACCCTTCTCATGGCTAACTGCTGAAGCTAAGCAGCCATACCACCCTGTACCCTTCTCATGGCTAACTGCTGAGGCTAAGCAGCCATACCACCCTGTACCCTTCTCATGCCTAACTGCTGAAGCTAAGCAACCATACCACCCTGTACCCTTCTCATGGCTAACTGCTACAGTTAAGCAACCATACCACCCTGTACCCTTCTCATGGCTAACTGCTGAAGCTAAGCAACCATACCATCCTGTACCCTTCTCATGGCTAACTGCTAAAGCTAAGCAGCTATACCACCCTGTACCCTTCTCATGGCTAACTGCTACAGTTAAGCAACCATACCACCCTGTAATAATAATAATAATAAACTTTATTTGTATAGCACCTTTCATAGATAAAATGCAGCCCAAAGTGCTTCACAACAATAAAAAACAAAATACAGAACAAAAGCAATAGAAGAAAAATAGACATAAAAGACAATAGAACATTTACGAGACAACATAAAAGGAAATAAGATAAAAACAGATAAAAGGCTACAGTGCATGAATAGATAGCCCCGGTTTCTGTACACTGGTGTGTCTGTACACTGATGTCTCTCTGTACACTGGTGTCTCCCCAACAAACACTCCTACCACAAACAGCCCGCCACCTGCCACCTGCTACGCACCGTACAGCCTCTCTCTCTGGGTGATAATATACCTGCCAGCTCCGCTGCAGGACTTTTGTCCCTCCTTCGAGGTATATTTGCCCATGGGTGGGAGCAGCATACAGCCTCCACAGTTTGAATCACTCCGCAGTGTGACGAACCCGTCGGTCCCTAGTCAAACTTTTAAATTGAGCGCCCTACTGGCCTCTTCTTTCACCCCACTATACAGAATAAAAGAAAGAAAAGAAATAAAATAAAATAATAATAATAAAATAAATAAAAGATAAAACAGCTTTAAAAAGATAAATAAGCTTAAAGATAAATAAATTAGACTAGTACATGGTAATAAAAATAATAAAAAACCCTTCTCATGCCTAACTGCTGAAGCTAAGCAACCATACCACCCTGTACCCTTCTCATGGCTAACTGCTGAAGCTAAGCAGCCATACCACCCTGTACCCTTCTCATGGCTAACTGCTGAAGCTAAGCAGGTGTGGACTTGGTTGGATGGTAGACTTTGTGGGAAAGCTAGTTTGCTGCAGGCAGAGGTGTGGGCAGACCGGTAAGGGGCATTCTCTGGGCCAAACCCAATGCCCCAGCACAGTGATGGGGATACTGTAAGGGGCATTCTCTGGGCCAAACCCAATGCCCCAGCACAGTGATGGGGATACTGTAAGGGGCATTCTCTGGGCCAAACCCAATGCCCCAGCACAGTGATGGGGATACTGTAAGGGGCATTCTCTGGGCCAAACCCAATGCCCCAGCACAGTGATGGGGATACTGTAAGGGGCATTCTCTGGGCCAAACCCAATGCCCCAGCACAGTGATGGGGATACTGTGATGTAGGTGATGCTGTCCTTTGCGTGAGACATCATACCGAGGTCCTGCCTCACTGTTGCCTTTAAATATTATTATATATTAAATATTAGCCTCTTTGGGTGGAGTTAGCATGTTTGCATGTTCTCTCCGTGTCCGTGTGGGATTCCGCTTCCCTCCCACACCCAAAGACATACAAGTTAGGCTAATTTGGGGGGGGGGGGGGGGGGGGTGTGTTGCTGTAAAAGAGCATGTGTGCTCAGTCAACCTACCCTGTATAAATAAAGATTACAAGGCACTTTTAATCCAACTCCCAATGTGCTGCCCAAAATTCCCACAATAACGGTCGACGTCTGGCCAGATAATCACACCCTATATCTGATTGGCTACAGAATTATTGCATTTCTGCCTACGTTGACTCCCCGGGTCGTCACTGCAAAAGAGAGCCGAGTTCTCCGTTAGCCTACCTGGTTAAATAAAGGGTAAAATAAAATACACAGCGTGAGAAAAGTTGATTTCACAACCTGCTGCAGCAGAAGATTACGGCCTGCCGCCCTCGCAACGACACTGAGACGGAGCTAGTCTGCCATCTGGTGGAGAAGAAGAAGAACTGCCGAATCAAACGCGCCTGAACCGTTCCATTCAAGGGCGCGTGCAGTTCGTATACACGCAAATGCCAGAGTGCCTTGGGGGGACACGTTTTCGGATTTACAGCTGGAGTAAGGAACTTTTTTGTTTGAAAAATATACAGTCATGTTCAGTAGCGATAGCAACCACAGAATGACCTGTTGCGAGAGAAATTCAGCACCATACACTGTGTTTATACACTCAAATTCTGCAGTCTGTGGAAGCAGTTGGGGTGGGGGGGTGTGTCTCTTTCTCTGTGGGCAGGGCCAAGGGACGTTATGACTTTGAAATGTTTCGACAACAAATGTGACCATTGAGAAAGTTGCCTACTCCAGTTTTCATGAAAAAAAAAATTCTTAATCTATTTAGGTTTTTCCCATAGAACCATCCCTTGTCGTACACAGAGTAAAATACTCTTCGTTCTTTCTGGAACATCAGGGGGTATTGTTTTCAGTTGGTCAATGACCTGAATCTTGAATGTTTTCCCCAATCGGTCAATGCCCGACTTCACAGTGCAAGATCACAGTTTTAGCCCCATGCGCGGGTGTAGCGCCTCTCTGAGTGCCATTCTAGTTTTAAATTAGTTCAACCTGAGTATCAGAATAAATCCTCCTTCACAGTCCCTCTTGTAGTAACATGCAATGGCCAGAAGAGGGAGTAAAGCACCTACAGTTGAAGTCGAAAGTTTACATACACTTAGGTTACATTTACATTTACATTTTAGACATTTGGCAGACGCTCTTATCCAGAGCGACGTACATTAGTGCATTTTCCAACCTGAAACAAGTGCGTTAAAACAACCCTAAAAGGTAAATACGAATTCAAACACCAAGCGCAGTCAGTATGATTATTTTTTTTTTTTTTTGGGGGGGGGTGGGGAGGGGGGGACCACACGATATCAATCATTGGCGTGCACAACAGTAAGCCAATAAGTAACCTTACAAGTATTAAACTAGAAGCTTGAACCGCTTAAACAAGGATTTATAAAACACAATCAAGGGAGGTCACAAGGAGGTAGGGAGGGGTGGAGAAAGGTGCAGCTTAAAGAGGTGAGTCTTCAATCTGCGCTTGAAGGCGGTCAGACTTTCTGTTGTTCTGACCTCCACGGGGAGCTCATTCCACCACCGTGGGGCCAGGACAGACAGACGTCGAGACCGGGTGCTAGTATGAAGTGGGGGGGGGGGGGGTACCAGTCGTCCTGAGGAGGCGGAACGCAGGGATCTGGTAGGTGTGTAGGGTCTGATGAGCTTTTGGAGGTATGGAGGGGCTGATCCTCGGACTGCCTGGAAGGCGAGCACCAATGTTTTGAATTTGATGCGAGCCATCACAGGTAGCCAGTGGAGGTCAATGAGCAGGGGGGTGACATGGGAGTGTCGGGGGAGGTTGAAGACCAGGCGCGCAGCTGCGTTCTGGATAAGCTGAAGGGGTCTAATGGCCGATGCTGGCAGGCCAGCCAGGAGAGAGTTGCAGTAGTCTAGGCGGGACAGCACCATCGCTTGGACCAGGAGCTGGGTTGAGTGGGTGGTGAGGAAAGGGCGGATTCTCCTGATGTTGTACAGGAAGAACCTGCACGCCCGGGTTACCACTGCGATGTTCTCGGAGAGGGACAGCCTGTTGTCCATCACCACTCCGAGGTTCCTGGCACAGGGTGTTGGGGTCAGTGGAGTGTCCCCTAGGGAAATGGAGAGATTGAGAGGGGGAGAGGTTAGAGCAGGAATGTAGATGAGCTCAGTCTTGCCTGGATTGAGCTTCAGATGGTGGTTGTCCATCCAGCTCTGGATGTCTCTCAGGCAAGCGGAGATGCGGGCTGACACATGAGTGTCAGAGGGTGAGAAAGAGTTGAGTATCGTCAGCATAGCAGTGGTAAGTCACTGCAAGAGAGCCGAGTTCTCCGTTAGCCTACCTGGTTAAATAAAGGGTAAAATAAAATACACAGCGTGAGAAAAGTTGATTTCACAACCTGCTGCAGCAGAAGATTACGGCCTGCCGCCCTCGCAACGACACTGAGACGGAGCTAGCCTGCCATCTGGTGGAGAAGAAGAAGAACTGCCGAATCAAACGCGCCTGAACCGTTCCATTCAAGGGCGCGTGCAGTTCGTATACACGCAAATGCCAGAGTGCCTTGGGGGGACACGTTTTCGGATTTACAGCTGGAGTAAGGAACTTTTTTGTTTGAAAAATATACAGTCATGTTCAGTAGCGATAGCAACCACAGAATGACCTGTTGCGAGAGAAATTCAGCACCATACACTGTGTTTATACACTCAAATTCTGCAGTCTGTGGAAGCAGTTGGGGTGGGGGTGTGTCTCTTTCTCTGTGGGCAGGGCCAAGGGACGTTATGACTTTGAAATGTTTCGACAACAAATGTGACCATTGAGAAAGTTGCCTACTCCAGTTTTCATGAAAAAAAAAATTCTTAATCTATTTAGGTTTTTCCCATAGAACCATCCCTTGTCGTACACAGAGTAAAATACTCTTCGTTCTTTCTGGAACATCAGGGGGTATTGTTTTCAGTTGGTCAATGACCTGAATCTTGAATTTTTTCCCCAATCGGTCAATGCCCGACTTCACAGTGCAAGATCACAGTTTTAGCCCCATGCGCGGGTGTAGCGCCTCTCTGAGTGCCATTCTAGTTTTAAATTAGTTCAACCTGAATCAACCTGAGTATCAGAATAAATCCTCCTTCACAGTCCCTCTTGTAGTAACATGCAATGGCCAGAAGAGGGAGTAAAGCACCTACAGTTGAAGTCGGAAGTTTACATACACTTAGGTTGAAGTCATTAAAACTCATTTTTAACCACTCCACAGATTTCATGTTAGCGAACTATAGTGTTGGCAAGTCAGTTAGGACATCTGCTTTGTGCATGACACAAGTAATTTTTCCAACAATTGTTTACAGACAGATTATTTCACCTTTAATTCACTATATCACAATTCCAGTGGGTCAGAAGTTTACATAGACTAAGTTGACTGTGCCTTTAAATTTTTTTATATTTGGTCACATATTCTTTGCATGCCATGATTTCCTGATGTCTGTGACCCAACAACATCAAAAGACTCTTGATATTTTATTTTCTGGTACTCTTACAAGCGATACTGTAATGTCTCTGCATTTGAATGGATCTCTATGGGAATTGGGGTGTGGGACTAGATTTAGCTGTAAATTACGCTGGAACAGTATGGAAACACATGGTTGGCTAAATGGCTTTAAGTCAGCAAGGGTCTGACGTATCAAATAAGCAGTAGATATGGATGGATAACTTGAAGGGTTTCTTCTCCTGACTACTTTTTCCATAGAGTTCAATAGGAAAATTTGTCAGGAGAAACAACCGTTCGTGATCCGGCAGCAGAGTGATGGTTTAAGGCTTGTTTGACACATCAGTCCCTTGATGACTTACAGCCATTTTACCAATCATGTATTCCATACTGTTCCAGCATAATTTACAGCTAAATCTAGTCCCACCCCCCAATTCCCATAGAAATCCATTCAAATGCCAAGACATTACAGTATCGCTTGTAAGAGTACCAGAAAATAAGATATCAAGAGTCGTTTGATGTTGTTGGGTCACAGACATCAGGAAGTTATGGCATGCAAAGGATATGCGACCAAATATTACTAATTTAAAGGTACAGTCAACTTAGTGTATGTAAACTTCTGACCCACTGGAATTGTGATATAGTGAATTAAAAGTGAAATCATCTGTCTGTAAACAATTGTTGGAAAAATTACTTGTGTCATGCACAAAGTAGATGCCCTAACTGACTTGCCAACACTATAGTTTGCTAACATGAAATCTGTGGAGTGGTTAACTCCACGTTTCACACATGTAGTAACGCCCCCACCACGTTTCACACATGTAGTAACGCCCCCACCGCGTTTCACACATGTAGTAACGCCCGCACCGCGTTTCACACATGTAGTAACGCCCGCACTGCGTTTCACACATGTAGTAACGCCCCCATCACGTTTCACACATGTAGTAACGCCCCCACCGCGTTTCACACATGTAACGCCCCCACCATATTAATAGCCATATTAATAAAAGCTGAATCTGCACTTTAACCACATGTGAATTGTTTGATTACAAACATAAATTCGGGAGCACAGAGCGAAATCAAGAAAAAAATGTTTTTGTCCCAAACATTATGGAGGGCATTGTATATGTGTTTTATGATAGTCGGCGATAAGGTGTTTAATCCATAAATCGGTTTCATTCGATCCTGTCCAATTTGGTTGAAATACAAAAAAATACAAGTAAACTAGTAAACTAATCAATTACAAATATGAATATTTCAAGGATTTAAATTCGATAGGTTAAATGGACGTAGTCCCGGCCTGCACGTGAACGGGGACCGTGGTTGATTCCCGCATCGTGACGTTTTAGTCCAGTTTCTCAGCCGTTGGAATAATCCTTCCTTTTCGCAGAATCATTTCCGTTTTCCTTTTAATATTACATTCTACTCGTACTCTGTCTTAAAATGATGTTCATGTACCGCACAGAGAAAGTGAGGGAGCGATATATGGCAGAACAACACATTTCCTTTGGCTCCGACATCCACCTCACTTTAGCGCCAGCACAGGATGTTAGTCGTGACTTGATTCACTGTGACGGACACAGGAAAGGGAATATCGTGACAGAATGCGCGGGCTGTAATATACAAATATCTGAGCAGCACCATGATCGACCAATGCGCTCAAGTTTTCTTTTCTTTTTTGTTTGCTTTTGTTTATGCCAGTCTGTAATAAGAGGTAGCCCATCACTTACAGGCCTTGTTTTCCCGAAACATGGGAGGCAGAAATTGACCTGTGCAACCATCTCGTCTCAAATTATTTCAATGGATTGTCATCAGATTTACTATGCTTGCATTTTTGATGCGTTATTTTAATTATTAAAGTGCCTTGCAGCTCCCTTTTCTAAATAAAGGTTGAATCATGGCAGGCAATTTTTACATCTGTGAGAAAGAAACGTGACATGGGAAATTCAGTGCTAAGACACTGGAAATGTCCCGGAGAGGAGAAAACGGCAACATTTGCATGCAAAATCACGCCGAATCAAATGGGAATGAAAAATGAAATTTTCCAATAAAAGTTATGGCAATTGTATCGTAAATTGTTTAAATTTTATGTGGACTATTGATCTATTAATCATAACGTCAATAGTGGACAATATAGTAAGACTAAGACTAGGAGCCTACTTGCGTTTATAATTTAGTCGAGGCGACGATGACTAATAAAAATGTATAGCCTACTATCATTAATAGCATAGTATAATGTAACTTTTCTAATAATAATCATTTTTATTTAGGCCACACACTTTTTCTAAATGAAATGAGGCCGTTAAGGATACGACTGGTGGGGAGAAGCCTCTGCTTTAGGAACTGGGACATTGCTGCATGCAGGCTCTTGCGCGCGGGGGCACAGGAACGGTTCCCAGTTACCCGCTGCCGCGCTCCACGCGCACGGCACTGATATGGTCTTATCGGTCTCCGCAAGCTGGTCCTTTGAGGGTTAAGCCAATTCAGCACCCACTGCTGAAATCGCCCAGGAAAATCTGGGAGAATAACTTGCTACCACAGAAGTCCTTTATTGAATTCCATTTTAATTATTATATTCATGTTGCTCCTTAGGCCTAGGCTATTAACAGGGCACGACATCAATGGCCGTTTATTATTATTATTATTATTATTATTATTATTATTATTATTATTATTATTGGGTAGCCTATAGTTGCATCAGTAATAGTAATGGTAGTAAATACAATAATATACGATAGTAACATACAATAATAACTGGTTTACACTGCTACTAGTCTATATATTTTAACATTTGGTGCGGTTCTAGAAAATAAATAAATAAATTTCCAATATCCAGAAAGTCATAGTAGCCTACATGAAAAAACACAGGTTTGAAAAAGAGAAAATAATAATCTTTCAATCAGACCTAGCCGCCTTTTCAGTTTTGACACTCGTCATCATTTATCGTTCTACGAAACGTGAAAATTGATGAAGATATTCTTAATTTGTATACTACTGTTTTCATAATGTCACATACTAATATATGGACACTCTCCAAACACCCCTCCTCCGCTGTTTCCCACAGAGACTCGTGTGAAATAGAATTCTCATGAGAATAGTGCTCTGGCGACGGTTTGCGTTATCAGACCCAAATTCTAATTCATCATATTCAAGATGGCTTTCGCGCTGTGGGGAAATGTGCGTCAATCTAGTGCAGTATAGGCTGCGCGGTCGCTCTCGTGCAGTCGACTGTGTGCGATTCACTTAATTGAAATGCGACGTGACCCAGAGACAGCGTTAAGATTGGCTTATTGCCTGTGCACAAACCAACGCAGGCGTGTCGTCCTCGCGACTCCAATGCAGAAATAGCCTACTAAACCACCAAATTACACCATATAGGCCCACATAGTCAACAATTTGCACGACCATCGCGTCCTCACCAGTGCTGACAGTCGCTACTCATGAAACAAAATTAAATTGACGTTAATAAGGGACGAATCAATCGAACCGCATCCAACCACAAGCCACAAGCTAACTGACTTTTTACATTTGTACCTTTTTATCAGTTACAGCGTGAAATAACAGAGATTCACGAGCTCTTCTATCTTCTTTAATTATTACTGAAGGAAATACCATGCTTCTGACAGACATTCTATTATGCATATTTATGTGTCCTCTTTTCTTTCCACATGCCAATCATAGCTCAGTCGGAAAAATATACCAACATTATTATTATATTTCAAATATGGGTAAAACACACATAAGTGTAGGTATATTCTCTAAATATTTTCTATAGTCCATATTATTAAAATCGCAGTTTTCCGCATGTTATACTTGATGATGCCTCCAAATGTTTTAATATAAAAAAATAGAAAATAATTCAAGTAGCTAGTCTAACGTAGGCTGTTCTAAATTTGTCCATATGCATGTTCCTGCTCAATAAACCTATATATTTTAACGTTTTTTGTCCTCTGTGGTGAAAAAAAGACAAATAATAATGAATCATTTCATAAATAATGGGTTTAAGTGCTTATCGAATACGAAGTGGCCGCTGTCGCACGCTTATCTCTCCTGGCCACATTGCACGCGTGTTCCGCTCCTCATACGAAGCGGCGCGCGGGACGTGATGTGGGATTATATAGACCTCACTTCCAGCTCCGCACAGCACTCCACTGAATCTAAAAGCTCAGACATGGATGACCCCTCACAAAATGGCTCCACACACAGACTAATATCAACAACACTCAGCAGACGGTAAGCAAACAATAATAATAATATTAAAAACATTTCACTGCAATCTGGGTTTAATTGAATATTCTATTTCATTAAAAAAAAACGAATTTAACTGTATTTCTGCTCATTACTTCGATATGCTTTCATACTGCGGACATTTTGAATGTTTTCTGGTTTGCTGGAAGAACGAGGCCCGTTTCCCTTCGATTTTTAAAAGGAAGAATTCAGGACGAATAGCATTACCTCGCCGATTTACTTGTCCTCACATGAAATATTAAATTATTGGATACATTCCACGAAGAAGTTCAAATAAAAAGGTTAGCGCATTAATACGTGGTAAAATATTTGAATGTTGGTCTTTAGATAACTACATTTTTTACATAATCTATTTTCAAAAGACGAATGAACGACGGACAGTAGCCTAGAGTAGATATTTTATAACGTATTATTATTATTATTATTATTATTATTACTTTAGGTATTTGTTTAAGAATACAATTTTATGAATACACATATGGTGAGCGTAAACTGTTGAAGACAATGCTATTGTGATCCAATGATTTCGTATTAGGCTATAGCTATTTGAAGCATGGTTACATGCACATATTTTCTATAGCAGAAATGGAAAGCACCAGGTTTAAAAAAATTATTCTGCAACGGACTGTGAAGGATAAAAGTTGGAAATGGTAGATTTTATTTCCCACAGCTCCAGGTGTTTCTCAATCTCTTTTGTGAGGAAAAACTCAGCTCCAAGGAAATAAGAGAATGCTCACTTAAATCCCGTTGAACGACGAAAAAAATCCCCAACAAAAACGAAATAGCCTAATTAAAATAATGTAGCCTAGGCCTATGTGTTTTTTCTTTTTAAAGATTGCTTTAACGCCAAAGTTTTAATGTGTGAATTACTAACCTAAAGTAAATAAATATATATGACATTTTATTTAAATTATTTATTTTTATCCCTGCTGACTAAATGTTACCGAAATGTTATCAAAGCAAGAGATTAAATTATATTCTCGGACAACAGAAACCGTTTCGACTATGAGCGCCAAAGTCAAATGAAAAAGAGACATTTTCACATGCTATATAAATCAAACAGGAAAATGTTAGCAATACATTGTCAGCATATCGTCAGCTATAAGTAAAATCACGTTTGGCATTCATGCATTTTTCCCAGGGAGGGTCAATTATTTTGCTGTTGCATCGCGTTTTATATATTTTTATATGCTGCATATTCAGAATTAAAATTTCGATTTGACACTATAACTTCGCAATAAGGAACATTTGCAGTCCTCTAGACGCATTTTGGTCACTAGCGTACATGGCCTTTATCATGCAGGAACAGACACATTAGCTAGGCTACTGCCACACAATGTAGCCTAATGTTTTTTCTTTTTTAATATGACCTTCACAAAATGGTAATAGCTAGTTAGGCCTAATTTCAGTCACAAATCTCTCTCCAAAAACATAGCGTGCAACATTTTCAAACCTGAATGAAACTGCATAGTTCCAACATTTAACAATATAGCCTAGTAGATCATACGAGTCGTATCATACCACAGGTTATTTGTTTATCGTGAAACTATAGGATATGCTGTCCGATTTAGTGTCAGATATGTCGCAGGACCGACACCTATGGTCTACATTATCTGATTATCTGTCGACCTCTGAAAAGTAGGCTAATAGTGCGACTTTCCATAAAAAAAGACCACCCGAAACACAGGTTTCTAAGAACGCCGTGCTTTGAGATAGACGAAGTCTAACCGTTAAAACGGTTTCGTGTTCGTGGCTGATAAAGACTGCGTGCGCGTGCCTCACCTTCGAGTGATGGGTCAAGTCCAAGTGAGACAACGTGACATGGGCTCATTGTTACACGCACTGTGAGATGAAATACCAACATCTATTGTGGCACAGCTAATATTCTATAGCCTAACGTACAACTGTATCTTAAATCTCATTCTGTGATATTTAGTCAATATTATTCATATGATTCTTGCAGTAAAATGTAATAGCTACATTTGACCTCATGAGTAGGCTAGGCCAACGCGCTAATGCAATTTACGTAGCCTATGGCATAGGCTATAGCCTAAGCATATAGGCTAGGCTATACAACACCGTGGGAATTGCAAAAAAAGAAAAAAGTATGAAGCAAACCTACAAGATGGAGTCATTTCAGATTTTAAAAAGGAATATCCAGCTGGACCCCGCATTCTATGAACGTTTTAGGCTACCACCCCGCAAACAATGAATCTGACTGGACCCCGAATGGCGTGCGTATCACCGCGACAGTTAAATTACAACTAGCCTATATACAGGCCAAATTGAATGGCCCCAATGGCCATGTTCGTATTGGAGAGGTCATCGCATAGACTACCATTTTTCTGGTGATTATTTTAAACGACCTAGCCTAATATATACCGAAGAGGCGCATGCGTAGCTAAAACATGCGCTCTTTTTCATGCAGGTGACACAATTATAGGCCCGTATTAGCCTATATTGGAATAACTGGGACGGAGGTGTGATTCGTCCCTATGGGTCGTGTTTCTCGTACATTCCGTACAGAAGCCTCGGCATATGCTATTTTATATTCACTCGCATCCTACTATCATGATGGAAAAACTGGAAGCGGAGCCGAGCCGGAGCAGTCCACGCGAGGAACCGTGCGGCTCGCTTAGACTGGACCCTACACACGACGGACCGGTCACCGAGCAGCGGGAGACCACGGCGGCGGTGGCAGCGGAGGCAGACTCGAATGAGAACCAGGGGAGGGGGGAGACGGTCACCGCCGATCACTGCAACGGGACTGTCATCGTTAATGGCGTTCCCAAGGAGACGGCGTATGACGCCATCGAACTGAAAAAGGAAGTGGCGGTGATCGAGCTCGGGAGGAGGGGAGGGGCCGCCGATATAAAAGGCGGGGAGCAGAAAGAGGACTGTCACGCAGTGCAGACCACAGAGCTCTGTAGACCGCCGCTACCCCTGCCGCTGCCTCGCCGGGACACGCTCAACGAAACCCGCATGGTGCAGCTCAGCCCCCCGGCGTTCCCCCTGCCGGCCCGAGCGATGCTGTACAGCAACGTCGCGCCGCCGCTGACCGCAGTTAACAGGTAAAGTGTACTTTATTTTGTAGGCTATGTGTAAAATATGTGGATATATTTTGAAATGGTTGGGCCGATGTTTGTGGCTTATTTAGGCCTACTGGTTAAGCACGACTATAATCTAATCGTGGACCAACCCATATGCAAAAGGTCTGTAAAAATCACATATGCAAAACTTATAAAATAAATATGTTGTAGAGAACTAGCATAGGCTATACATTTCAGACTAAAATTAAATAGTCCCTATAAAAACATTGAGAGATTGTATAAGAATTGTATACACATATATAATGTTATACTAATCAACATATATCATTTTTTATAAAACTTTACAAGTATGATGATATATGATTACGTATCAAACAAGCCGTAGATATGGATGGATAACTTGAAGGGTTTCTTCTCCTGACTACTTTTTCCATAGAGTTCAATAGGAAAATTTGTCAGGAGAAACAACCCTTCGTGATCCATCCATATCTGGCAGTAGAGTGATGGTTTAAGGGTTGTTTGACACACCAGACCCTTGATGACTTACAGCCATTTTACCATCACTCTGCTGCCAGATATGCAGTAGATATAGATGGATCACTTTAAGGGTTGTTTCTCCTGACAAATTTTCCTATTGAACTCTATGGAAAAATAAGTCAGGAGAAGAAACCCTTCAAGTTATCCATCCATATCTACTGTATTTCTGGCAGTAGAGTGATGGTTTAAGGCTTGTTTGATACGTCAGACCCTTGATGACTTAGAGCCATTTAGCCAACCATGTGTTCCACACTGTTCCAGTGTAATTTAAAGCTAAATCTAGTCCCACCCCCAATTCCCATAGAGATCCATTCAAATGCAGAGGTTATAGTATCGCTTCGAAGAGTACCTGGAAATAAGATATCAGGAGTCTTTTGATATCCTTTTATACAGTCATGATGGCATCACCTTTTTTCCTGTGGAATACCTGTTTACCACAGAAGTTGTTTGAGAGAATGGCAAGAATGTGCAAAGCCGTTATCAAGGCAAAGGGTGGCTACTTTGAAGAATCTAAAATATAAGACTTTTTTTTATTTGTTTAACCCTTTTTTGGTTTTTGCATAATTTAATTTGTGTTATCTCATAGTTTTGATGTCTTTACTATTCCAAAATGTGGAAAACAGTAAAAATAACGGAAAAAAAACATCTATGAGTAGGTGTGTCCAAACTTTTGACTGGTACTGTATATATATATATAATATTCCACCTGTTTTAAAAAAGACACCATAAAAGGTAAAAGGACACACATGGATATCAATACAATATGAATATATCAATACAATATGAATATATCAATACAATATGAATATATCAATACAATATGAAAATCTAAATTCTAGTAGGTAATTGTTTTATTTAATTTATATGTGCTGATGTGTACTTGTGCATGCCTGCCCGTGTGTGTGTATGTGCGCGTGTGTTTGTGAGTGTGTGTGTTTGCATGTGTGTGTGAGTCTGTGTGCATGTGTGTGTGTGTGTGTGAGTCTGTGCATGTGTGTGTGAGTGTGTGTGTGTGAGTCTGTGCATGTGTGTGTGTGTGTGTGTGTGAGTGTGTGTGAGTCTGTGCGCGTGTGTTTGTGAGTGTGTGTGTTTGCAT
>JAINUF010000025.1:1670758-1683258 GCA_029718625.1 Synaphobranchus kaupii
AAGTACGGTAAGGGTAGGCACATTTTATATCTTTATAAGTACGGTAAGGGTACGCACATTTTATATCTTTATATGTACGGTAAGGGTAGGCACATTTTATATCTTTATACGTACAGTAAGGGTACGCACATTTTATATCTTTATACGTACAGTAAGGGTACGCACATTTTATATCTTTATAAGTACAGTAAGGGTACGCACATTTTATATCTTTATAAGTACGGTAAGGGTAGGCACATTTTATATCTTTATACGTACAGTAAGGGTACGCACATTTTATATCTTTATACGTACA
This sequence comes from Synaphobranchus kaupii, assembly GCA_029718625.1. Taxonomy (NCBI): domain Eukaryota; kingdom Metazoa; phylum Chordata; class Actinopteri; order Anguilliformes; family Synaphobranchidae; genus Synaphobranchus; species Synaphobranchus kaupii. The sequence continues at coordinate 1,671,054 of JAINUF010000025.1, forward strand.
GTAAGGGTACGCACATTTTATATCTTTATAAGTACGGTAAGGGTAGGCACATTTTATATCTTTATAAGTACGGTAAGGGTACGCACATTTTATATCTTTATAAGTACGGTAAGGGTAGGCACATTTTATATCATTATACGTACAGTAAGGGTACGCACATTTTATATCTTTATAAGTACGGTAAGGGTAGGCACATTTTATATCTTTATAAGTACGGTAAGGGTACGCACATTTTATATCTTTATAAGTACGGTAAGGGTAGGCACATTTTAAATCTTTATAAGTACAGTAAGACACGCTTCTCACGTGTGAAAGAAGCCGGATTTTTGCAAAAAAACTGCATTAAAATGAATACAGATTTGCAATAATCCATATCTAAGATGATTTTCTAATCATTCTGTAAAGTAAAACAACAGCCAGCTTTGTCACAAAATGATTTATTGTCGTCCTGCTCTGAGTGTAGAGTGTAGAGTGTAGAGTGTAGAGTGTAGAGTGTAGATTGTAAAGTGTAAAGTTTGTGGCTCTCCGGGACCAGGGTTGAAGACACCGGTTAGTCTGAGCTGCACACTGCCTGTACTTGCTCACTCTGGGCAGGGTTCCAGGTTCTCCCCGGGTTCCACATTAGAGACCCCTGCAGGCTCACATCAGTCTCCCGGCAACAGGTACAATGAACTGAAATAACAAAAAAACAGTAAAAATGTTCACTCACTTCTCTCCACCTCCTCTCTCTCTCTCTCTGCACCTCCTCTCTCTCACTGCGCCTCCACTCTCTCTCTCTGCACCTCCTCTCTCTCACTGCGCCTCCTCGCTCTCTCTCTCTGCACCTCCTCTCTCTCTCTCTGCACCTCCTCTCTCTCACTGCACCTCCTCTCTCTCACTGTGCCTCCTCTCTCTCTCTCTCCACCTCCTCTCTCTCTCTGCACCTCCTCTCTCTCTCTCCACCTCCTCTCTCTCTCTCTGCACCTCCTCTCTCTCTGCACCTCCTCTCTCTCTGCACCTCCTCTCTCTCACTGCACCTCCTCTCTCTCTGCACCTCCTCTCTCTCACTGTGCCTCCTCTCTCTCGCTCCACCTCCTCTCTCTCTCTGCACCACCTCTCTCTCTCTGCACCACCTCTCTCTCTCTGTGCCTCCTCTCTCTCTCTCTGCACCTCCTCTATCTCACTGCGCCTCCTCTCTCTCTCTCCACCTCCTCTCTCTCTCTCTGCACCTCCTCTCTCTCTCTGTGCCTCCTCTCTCTCTGCACCTCCTCTCTCTCACTGCACCTCCTCTCTCTCTCCACCTCTTCTCTCTCTCTCTGCACCTCCTCTCTCTCACTGCACCTCCTCTCTCTCTCCACTTCCTCTCTCTCTGCTCCTACTCTGTCTTTCTCTTCACCTCCTCTCTATCTCTCCTCCTCCTCTCTATTTCTCCTCCTCCTCCTCCTCCTACTCCTCTCTCTCGCTCCAGCCGGGCAGCCAAAGATCGTGCGCAGGATTTTCACAAACAGCCGGGAGCGCTGGCGGCAGCAGAATGTGAATGGCGCCTTCGCGGAACTGCGCAAGCTCATCCCCACCCACCCGCCGGACAAGAAGCTGAGCAAGAACGAGATCCTGAGGCTCACCATGCGCTATATCGGCTTCCTCTCCAAGCTGCTGAGTGACCAGGACCACGTGGGCGGGACTGGGGGCGGGGCCCAGGGGCGGGGCAGCTGCGAGGAGGCGGGGCTTGGCGGGGAAGACCTTCTCCTCCAGGGGGCGCTGTCTCCAAACTCCAGCTGCGGTAGCCTGCTGGACGGGGATGGCAGCCCGGAGAGCTTCGCCGAGGACCAGGACTCTCCCAGCGCACTGCACCACAGCAACCCGCCACTAGAGGGAGCCCATCACCGGTGACCCACAGCCAGGACTCCCCCAGCGCACTGCACCACAGCAACCCACTACTAGAGGGAGCCCATCACCGGTGACTCACAGGGGGGATGTGCGGGGAGCAGAGGGCGGAGACGGAGGGGGGAGGGAGGCAACGGACTGACGGACAGACAGAAAGGCTGGCAACTGGAGGAAGAACCCTTAGACACCTCCCTCTCTCTCTCTCTCTGTCAGTCTGTCTCTGTCTCTCTCTCTCCCTCTGTCTCTCTCTCTCCCTCTGTCTGTCTCTCTCTGTCTGTCTGTCTGTCACTCTCTCTCTCTGTCTCTCGTAGAGTCCCCTCCTTCGTTGCCCCCCCCCCCCCCATCCCCATACAGGAAGTCCTCTTGAGCTCCTCCTGCTGGAGACTGTGGTGCAGTGCAGGCACTACAGTGACCGTCGCTCTCTGTGGGGCTCAGGGGACTTCTCTCAGTGCTGAGCGGAGGACATGGATCTAAGGGACCTATCATTTCCGCTCCCAAAGAACTGTGTGCGTTTGCACACGCTCCCTAGCAGGACTGAACCAGGGAGCACGAGGATCTCTGGGCTACTGGGGAGGACTGCAGACCAACATTTATACAATATTTAAACTCTGCAGTGTGTAAATATACTACACTCTCTGCTGTGTGTAATTATACTACACTCTCTGCTGTGTGTAAATATACTACACTCTCTGCTGTGTGTAAATATACAACACTCTCTGCTGTGTGTAATTATACTACACTCTCTGCTGTGTGATTATACTACACTCTCTGCAGTGTGTAATTATACTACACTCTATTCAGTGTGTAATTATACAACACTCTCTGCTGTTTGTAATTATACAACACTCTGCAGTGTGTAATTATACAACACTCTCTGCAGTGTGTAAATATACAACAATATCTGCAGTTTGTAATTATGCAACACTCTTCAGTGTGTAATTATACAACAATCTCTGTGGTGTATATTTATAAAATACTCTGCAGTGTGTAATTATAAATCTCTGCGGTGTGTATGTGAAAATGTCTTTTTGGTTGTAAATATCCATATTGGGAGAATAACTGTAGAAATCGAGAGATCATTACATGGTATGTAAAAATGAAAAGTACAGTGGTTTATGTTGACATTTTTTTGTTCTACTGTTAAGGGTAGGTCTGGACCTCAGATTTTTTTCATAAATGTGCAACCCATTTATATTGTTTCTTTTTATATAATTGTCATGGATGTGCACCCAGGAACAGTGTGTAGAACACCCAGTACCACACCCAGTTCCACACCCAGTACCACACCCAGTACCACACCCCTGTGCCACATCGCTAGTCCACACACCTGTTCTACACCCTGCAGTCCACCAGCAGAGCTGCTGCAGAATAAAAAGTCTGTGTAGGTTCAGTGCCCTCCTCTCCCATCACCTGTTCTACCTGCAGGGACCCACACCTGGGTGCTGCTCAGGTGATCTCTGCTTCGCTCCGAGCGTGTGGCCAAATTCCACACGATTCCTCCCTAATTTTACACCTGCAGAACCCGTGCTTATGATTCTGTCTTTCACTGTTTCTGTGATATGCATCATTACCCACAATCCTTAGAGACATTACACATCATCCTTAGTGCCATCCATTATGACATTACCCACAATCCTTAGAGACATTGCACATCATCCTTAGTGCCATCCATTATGACATTACCCATCATCCTTATTGCCATCCATTATGACATTACCCATAATCCTTAGAGACATTACGTGGTCATCCATTGTGGTATTGAGTGTAATCCCATTCCAATGTGTTCCTGTGCTGAAGGGTCCTTGTCTTTGTTCATAAAGAGTGTAAAACTAAGAAATTAAATGAAACTAATGTAAGAGGTACAAGTGCTCTTTGCCTAAGTGTACAAAACAATTCAAGTGGTGTAAGGTTTTCCATTTGTACTTGTTTTTTTAAGGTGGTAGAGGCTGTAATATGGTACATTCAATTTACCAGCTCCTGACGTCTGTTGCCCCCACCCCCCACCCCCCTCTCTCCTGCTCTGCCCCCCCACACCCCCCACCCGCACTCTCTCCTGCTCTGCCCCCCCCCACCCCACCACCCACCCGCACTCTCTCCTGCTCTGCCCCCCCACCCCCCACTCTCTCCTGCTCTGCCCCCCCCACCCCCCACTCTCTCCTGCTCTGCCCCCCCCACCCCACCCCCCACTCTCTCCTGCTCTGCCCCCCACACCCCACCCCCCACTCTCTCCTGCTCTGCCCCCCCCCCACCCCCCACTCTCTCCTGCTCTGCCCCCCCCACCCCCCACTCTCTCCTGCTCTGCCCCCCCACCCCCCACTCTCTCCTGCTCTGCCCCCCACACCCCACCCCCCACTCTCTCCTGCTCTGCCCCCCCCCCCACCCCCCACTCTCTCCTGCTCTGCCCCCCCCACCCCCCACTCTCTCCTGCTCTGCCCCCCACACCCACCCCCCACTCTCTCCTGCTCTGCCCCCCACACCCCCCCCCCCCCACCCCCCACTCTCTCCTGCTCTGCCCCCCACACCCCCCCCCCCACCCCCCTCTCTCCTGCTCTGCCCCCCCCACCCCACCACCCACCCGCACTCTCTCCTGCTCTGCCCCCCACCCCCCTCTCTCCTGTACTCCACAGCACCACCAGTGTTTATTCTGCTGTTGTTTTCATAACAGACCTTTTGAGTAACCAGTCTTGGTACATTTAACTTAAGTATTACACAACAGCAACAAATAGGCCTACAGCCACAATTAGGCTACAAAAACACTTAGAGATGATTTATGTAATGTAATGTTTAGCTGAAAAATGTTTGTAGTATGATGATTAATATATAAATATATGCACTGTTACATCATACAGAATTTTATATAAAAACAATAAATTAAAAAATTAAAAACATGAAGAAAGCCTCTTATTGCAAGAGGGTGTGTTTGTACCCGAGTGTGTAAGGGTGTGTATTCAGAGTGTGTGTGTGCTTGTGTTTATGTGTGTACCTGAGCACATGTAAGAGTGTGTGTTTGTATCGCAGTGTGTGTTTGTACCCGAGTGTGTAAGGGTGTGTATTCAGAGTGTGTGTGTGTGCGTGCGTGTGTGTGTGTGCATGTGTGTACCTGAGCACGTGTAAAGGTGTGTGTTTGTATCCCATTTTTAAAATGCAACGATTGACTTTGGAATAAAGCATGAAACGAAATTACAGAGACAATTATGTTCGGGAGCCTGCACTTTCCTCACTGCTATGTCAGTACATTTGTGTTCGTTTTTCCATTTTATCTATAAAAACATATGCAGCATGCATCAGGACGCAAGCTTGAGTGAAAAAGGCGGTTATGGGCGGGGGGTAATCACATTTCACAGCTCTCAATTACGCAAAATTCTAATTTGAGATTACAAAAAGAGGGTTTTGCAAGAGCCAGTGGTTTTAGCTGCAAAGGTGCAAAAAAACTTTAAAATAGTCAGTATATCACATTAAAACTCCAATTAAGGATATTTCCCCCACATATATGTTTATTCAATCTATCAATCAATCAATCAATTTTTATTTAAAGTGCAGAATCACCATGCAGCATGGTCCCAATACACTTTACAAATAATGCAGAAAAGAGATGAATTAAAGAAAAGGAAGAAAAGAAAAAAAGGAAAAGAAATATAATTTAATAACGATCTAAGAGATCAAATTTAAAATATAATATTTAAAACACAAAGACACTGTACAGAGTAGCAGGATAGGCCATGACCTAAAAAGAAAGTGTTCTGAGCCTCAGGGTAGGGGAGGATTTCAAATAGCTACTGGCCCTACTAGCCCTACCTGCCCTACTAGCCCTACCTGCCCTACTAGCCCTACCTGCCCTACTAGCCCTACCTGCCCTACTAGCCCTACCTGCCCTACTAGCCCTACCTGCCCTACTTGCCCTACTAGCCCTACCTGCCCTACTAGCCCTACCTGCCCTACCTGCCCTACTAGCCCTACCTGCCCTACTAGCCCTACCTGCCCTACTAGCCCTACCTGCCCTACCTGCCCTACTAGCCCTACCAGCCCTACCTGCCCTACTAGCCCTACTAGCCCTACCTGCCCTACCAGCCCTACTAGCCCTACCTGCCCTACTAGCCCTACCTGCCCTACTAGCCCTACTAGCCCTACCTGCCCTACCAGCCCTACTAGCCCTACCTGCCCTACTAGCCCTACCTGCCCTACCAGCCCTACTAGCCCTACCTGCCCTACTAGCCCTACCTGCCCTACCTGCCCTACTAGCCCTACCTGCCCTACTAGCCCTACCTGCAAATGAATCAGGTCTAACATCAGATAAACAAGTCTATCGTCTATTTGGTGACTAAATTAAATAAACAGAAAAAGAGAGACTACTATAAACAGAGAATTAGAGATGTAAAGAATGATGGGAAGAAACTATGGTCAACCCTAAATGAAATTATGGGTAGGAAGTCCAAGACATCCACTTCACTCATACAGTCAGAAGATGGGGCATATTTAACAAAGCCACTCGATATTGCCAACCACTTCAACACATTTTTCAAAGGCAAAGTGGACAAACTAAGAAATGGCTTTTTAAATAATGACAATTCTTTATCATGTAAACTGATCAGAAACCAGATCATGAGGGACAAGAATTGCCTTTTTCAGTTCAGTCCAATCGATAGGAAAACAGTTAGCGATGTACTCATGTGGTATCATTACTAATATTCATTACTGATATTACTAATATGAAAAAAGGCTATATTAGTAATGGCCTTGATACAATACCAAAATGATATTGTAAGTTAAGGTAATGATTTGAGTAAGTAAAAAGTTTGGGTGCCTTTACAGTTCAAACACTTGCTAGTCTGCTGACTAGTCAAACTAATAAACCTGACAGGAGTAGGACTGTAATGCTGTTGTAACGTTAGCTGGTTTGGCTAACTTGTGTAGCTAAGTCAATGCAAGTCATATTACTTCAATCTAAATGAATGTAGCCTACCTCTCAGGATGCATGTAGACCTGGTGTCTCACTAAATCTCTCCCCTGACACTTTGGACTCCCAAACGTGATGTGGGATATGTGTGGGATACACTTAGCACCAAATACCACTCCGAAGTGGTATTAGGGGTACGGGTGTGTTAAGGGTTTGTTAAGGGTGGGTTCAGTGTAGGCTTACTGTGTGTTGCCATTTTTACAAATACCCTGGCGAAGGGTAGAACAAAATTTCTGCAGCATCGAAGGTCCCCAAGAACACAGTGGCCTCAATCATTCTTAAATGGAGGAAGTTTGGAACCACCAAGACTTTTCTTAGAGCTGGCCACCCAGCCAAACTGAGCAACAGGGGGAGACGGACCTTGGTCAGGGAGGTGACCAAAACCTGAGGGGTCACTCTGACAGAGCTCCAGAGTTCCTGTGTGGGGATGGGAGAACCTTCCAGAAGGACAACCATCTCTGCAGTACTCCACCAATCAGGTCTTTATGGTAGAGCGGCCAGACGGAAGTCACTCCTCAGTAAAAATTTGCCAAAATGCACCTACAGGACTCTCAGACCATGAGAAACAGGATTCTCTGGTCTGATTAAACCAACCAAGATTGAACTCTTTGGCCTGACGGCCAAGCGTCACATCTGGAGGAAACCAGGCACTGGTCAACACCTGGCCAATACCATGCCTATGGTGAAGCATGGTGGCGGCAGCATCATCCCTACAGTGAAGCATGGTTTCGGCAGCATCATCCCTACAGTGAAGCATGGTGGTGGCAGCATCATCCCTACAGTGAAGCATGGTGGTGGCAGCATCATCCCTACAGTGAAGCAAGGTGGTGGCAGCATCATCCCTACAGTGAAGCATGGTTTCGGCAGCATCATCCCTACAGTGAAGCATGGTGGTGGCAGCATCATCCCTACAGTGAAGCATGGTTTCGGCAGCATCATCCCTACAGTGAAGCTTGGTGGTGGCAGCATCATCCCTACAGTGAAGCATGGTTTCGGCAGCATCATCCCTACAGTGAAGCATGGTTTCGGCAGCATCATCCCTACAGTGAAGCATGGTGGCGGCAGCATCATCCCTACAGTGAAGCATGGTGGTGGCAGCATCATCCCTACAGTGAAGCATGGTGGCGGCAGCATCATCCCCACAGTGAAGCATGGTGGTGGCAGCATCATCCCTACAGTGAAGCATGGTGGCGGCAGCATCATCCCTACAGTGAAGCATGGTGGCGGCAGCATCATCCCTACAGTGAAGCATGGTGGCGGCAGCATCATCCCTACAGTGAAGCATGGTGGCGGCAGCATCATCCCTACAGTGAAGCATGGTGGCGGCAGCATCATCCCTACAGTGAAGCATGGTGGCGGCAGCATCATGCTGTGGGGATGTTTTTCAGCAGCAGGGACTGGGAGACTAGTAAGGATCTGGGAAAGATAAACGGAGCAAAGTACAGAGAGATCCTTGATGAAAACCTGCTCCGGGGCTGCTCAGGACATCAGCCTGGGGCGAAGGTTTACCTTCCAACAGGACAACGACCATAAGCCTTCCAACAGGACAACGACCATAAGCCTTCCAACAGGACAACGACCATAAGCTTTCCAACAGGACAACGACCATAAGCCTTCCAACAGGACAACGACCATAAGCCTTCCAACAGGACAACGACCATAAGCCTTCCAACAGGACAAGGACCATAAGCCTTCCAACAGGACAACGACCATAAGCCTTCCAACAGGACAACGACCATAAGCCTTCCAACAGGACAACGACCATAAGCCTTCCAACAGGACAATGACCATAAGCCTTCCAACAGGACAACGACCATAAGCCTTCCAACAGGACAATGACCATAAGCCTTCCAACAGGACAACGACCATAAGCCTTCCAACAGGACAAGGACCATAAGCCTTCCAACAGGACAACGACCATAAGCCTTCCAACAGGACAACGACCATAAGCCTTCCAACAGGACAACGACCATAAGCCTTCCAACAGGACAAGGACCATAAGCCTTCCAACAGGACAACGACCATAAGCCTTCCAACAGGACAACGACCATAAGCCTTCCAACAGGACAACGACCATAAGCCTTCCAACAGGACAATGACCATAAGCCTTCCAACAGGACAACGACCATAAGCCTTCCAACAGGACAATGACCATAAGCCTTCCAACAGGACAACGACCATAAGCCTTCCAACAGGACAATGACCATAAGCTTTCCAACAGGACAATGACCATAAGCCTTCCAACAGGACAACGACCATAAGCCTTCCAACAGGACAACGAACATAAGCACACAGCCAAGATAACGCAGGAGTGGCTTCGGAAGAGGTCTGTAAATGTCCTTGAGTGGCCCAGCCAGAGCCTGGACTTAAACCCAATCATACATCTCTGGAGAGACCAGAAAATAGCTGTGCAGCGACGCTCCCCATCCAACCTGGCAGCGCTGGAGAGGATCTGCAGAGAAGAATGGGAGAAACTCCCCAAATCCTGGTGTGCCAAGATTTTAGCATCATACCCAAGAAGACTGGAGGCAGTAATCGCTGCCAAAGGTGCTTCAACAAAATACTGAGTAAAGGGTCTGAATAATACTTACGTAAATGTGTATTCAAAACAAAATAGTTTTTAATTTTTTATAAATTAGCAAAAATTTCTAAAAACCTGTTTTTGCTTTGTCATTATGGGCTATTGTGTGTAGATTGATAAGGAAAAAAATATTTTTTAATCCATTTTAGAATAACACTGTAACATAACAAAATGGGGTCTGAATACTTTCTGAATGCACTGTATATATATATTTATATATATATATTTTTTTTTTACATGAAAAAGAGTACATGAGATCACTATACTCAAATTACAATAAACTGTATTACAAAGAAAATAGTAAAGAAAAAATTTAAAAACAAATGATTAAATAAATAAATACATATGACATATCAAAGATAAGGTAGGCTATATAAGCTAGAGTAAACAGTTTAATCATAATGTAATTATTTTGAATAATGCTGAAAATCCACCCGTAATACACTAAACTCCTGCACTAAACAAATGTGTTTAGACAGCTGGAAATTAATATGGAGGATATTTTTTGTGTAATGCACGTCGCATAGCCTACTAAATAGTACACATTAAATGGCACACATATGCCAGTACACACGAGACAAGACGCAGTCCGACACAGCCATGGTTTCCTGAATTCTCAATTGAGAACACTCAGGAATTAGCACATCCTACAAAATTCCATAAATAGTGCACTATGAAGTGTATAGGTATAGAATAGAATAGAATAACTTTTATTTTTCCGCTAGGGAACTTCAGTTGTAGCCCAACAACAACAAAAAAGACATAGACAGTGGGGCAGACCCACAACACACAAACATATCAAACAAAGACATTCAATATAACATTGCATTAATCAAACTAATTAAGTGAATTGAAGTGGAATACAGCCATGATTAAAAATAGCCCCCCGCTGTCCCGAGATGTCCCAGTGTCATTATTAAGCAGTCCAACACACAAACTCCGCCTCCACGACTTTCCTCCATACACGCAGTGTTGCGGTCTCTGTACACTGTTGATTGTCGAAACGGAGCACCGAACTGTGTCAGCCTTCCCAGTCATCGCCTCACTCCTCCCCCGCCATTATCTTCTCCTTTCTCTTCCCTGGTGGCCTTTTGTAGATTGCCTGCAATCCTAGATCAGTCCCGACATCTTCAACTCCAGTGAAGAACGATGGTAAACTTTGTAGCTGCAGATCCAACGGACATTCCCGAGCATATGTTGTAAATATATAATCGTCAATATTATCAAAACGAGCAGCATGAGCGCCCTGAACAATCTCCAGCCCGCTTCCCCGTCCCACAACAGACACACAGCGCATGAAAAAACAAAAGACAAAAGCCCGACACAACACAAATACATTCAAATGAACAGACACAAAACCGAGAGACAACTGGACTACTGTGGCCATTACAGCGCCATGTGTGGAGCTGTAGGGAGTCCACCCGTTGATTCCCGAGATGATCTTGTGCTTGGATGCTTGGTGCGGTTTAGCTATTCCCATGGTTAGCAACATGCTAAGCTAAGTGCTTAGTATTGCCCCATTGAGCTTCCCAATGAATGTCACTGTGTTGTTGCAGTGTGTTGCCTTTTTTAAATAAAGAGACAGTCTGTATTTATGCATTTTCAGGGACAAAGCAGAAAGGGTTTCAGGTAGAGATGGGGTCACAGTAGCCTACAGAAGGTCCAGACAGCACTGAACCCCCAGCCATATCGATTTAAGCACGGCAATATTTAAATATGTGGTCCATAGTTTGGCATATGGTGATAAACCTCCATAGTGCATTCCAGTTACAGCTTTGCTCAAGTTATGTCACAGTAAAGTTCTGTGCTCTTTTGTGTGATGTCATAGTAAAGATCTCTGTGAGTCTGTATGGTGTCACAGGGAAGGTCTGTGTGAATTTGAGTGATGTCAGCATAAAGGTGGGTGGCTGTGTGAATTTTAACCATATGGGCAACCTCAAGTGACCCCTGAATGTCCAAACTGTGACAACTTCCTGTGTGGATCAGCCACTTCCTGTGGGGTTCAATGCGACCTTGTGACCTGCAGGATTTCCTCACATTGTCAGGCTGCATTCTGATTCACAAAGCTGTCATGTGACACATCACATATTGCATCACATGATCTTTAAAAAAAAAACTACAATGGACAAAAGTGTTTTAAAATCTTTTTATTGTGGTTCTGAAGGAAACACACTGTGTGCACAGAGACGTCTCAGAGTGACTACAGTGAAAGAGAGGGGGGTTGTGTTGATTGTGGCTCTTCATTGCCCTCCAGTGGAATAATCAAGAACTGTGTGTGTGTGTGTGTGTGTGTGTTTGAGTGTGTGTGTGTGTGTGTGTGTGTGTGTGTGTGTGTGTGTGTGCGCGCGCCTATGTGAGTATGTGCATGTGTTTGAGTGTCTGTGTGTTTATATGAGCATGTGAATTTGTGTGTGTGTATGCTTGTGTGTGTGTGTGTGCGTGCATGCGTGTGTGTGTGTGTGTGTGTGTGTGTGTGTGTGTGTATGTGACTGAATGTTGTTGCCAAACCATCAACGGCTCTTTATTCCTCTTATCTCCTGCCGACACATTCTCCAGGCTGGATTTCAGGGGAGGGCTGGAAACCACCCAGCTGAGAGATGGAGAGAGAGAGAGAGATAAAGAGAGAGAGAGAGAGAGAGAGAGAGAGAGAGAGAGAGAGAGAGAGAGAGAGAGATAAAGAAAGAGGGGATGGACAGCAAAGAGCAGAGGAACACGTAGGAAAGGAAGAAAAATAACTTATTTTCTAATTTCATGATACAGAAATGATATTTCTCTGTGCAGATGAGCTGTAACCTGCAGAACCTGCT
>JAINUF010000025.1:1688258-1868258 GCA_029718625.1 Synaphobranchus kaupii
TTAACAAATAATCCTCATAAGTATACCTCGACAGGCATCTTTCCTAATGACGTGTGACCACTGTGTTATTGCGGGTGTCAGGGATACAAAGATCCCAAAGTCAAAACCTGGCTACATTATTAAACATTATGATATGAAGCATTTTTTCGAACAGGGCTTTTTGCAAGATATGTACCTAAATAATTGGGGCGGAGTCTCCTTAATACCTGACGTTGAATCGGCATGGAATTTCTTTCTGGATATGTTTCTGCCAATTGTAGACAGACACGCCCCTTTTAGGAAGTATAGAGTTAGGGGCAGGGATAACCCATGGGTTACTAAGGATTTATCCAATCGCATACGAGAAAGGAATTACTTCCGGGCCAAGGCAAGGAAGGCAAACTCTGAAGCGCTCTGGACCACTTTTAGATGTTTAAGAAATAAATGTACTTCCTTAGTAAAGAAGGCCAAATCAAGTTATCTCACTTTCACAACAGAAAATCTGAATAACAAACGGAAATTTTGGTAGACAATCAAATCTTTATCCCCAAATAGCACATCGGGTCTCCCACCTTGTATTGTATCTGGTTTATCTACTGTGCATGAGAAAGTTGACATGCTCAATTGTTTTAACAAACACTTTGTCTCTTCTGGTTTTCTCTTTGATCAAGTAACAAACACTACTGCTACACAGGTCTCATCTGAATTTCAGCCTCCATCATATAATGAATTAAATCTTCAGCCCTTTTCTTTTAGTGAAGTGCATAAAGCGCTTAAGAAATTGAATCCTAAAAAACTGGCAGGGCCTGATAAACTGGATCCCTATTATTTAAAACTTTCCGATTTTATTGCAGAACCTTTGACCCATATTTTTTATTTAACCCTGACTTGTAATAAAATCCCCAAGATTTGGAAAAAGGCTCACGTTCTTCACTGTTAAAAGGTGGTGAACCTTCAAACCTCAACAACTATAGGCCAATTTCTAACTTATCAGCTCTAGTCAAGTACTTGAAACTCTGGTAAGTAACCAGCTGAACGAGTTATATAACAATGCTATTTTATCTTGCGATCAATCTGGTCTTAGGAAATGTCACAGTACAGTTACAGCAGCAACAAAAGTAGTAAATGATATAATTGGGGCTTTAGATAGGAAGCAACATGTTGCTTCCCTTTTTATTGATTTCTCAAAGGCATTTGATACTGTGGACCTGTTAGGAGTTGGTGGGGGAAGGACCCAAACGCAGGCAGGAGTTCGCAAAAACCGAAGTTTAATAAGGGGCAAGGCAGCAATCCATGGTGAGACAGGCTGGGTCAAAAACCAGGGAGACAGGGCAACGGTACAAAAAGTCCAAAGAGAAGTCACAGAACAGGCAGGGGTCAAACCGGGAAGGCACAGCAAAAGCACAAAATCAGGATCCAAAGACAGGGTTGCGAGAACACAGGCAGGAGTCAAAAACCGGGGAGGCGTAGAAGGAACACAAAGAAAACAAAACAGACTGGATACAAAACAAAACAACAATAGGCAAAGGACTTGGGAAACAAAAACTAGAAAACAGAATAAACAAAACAACTCGGGCAGAAACTCAGAAAAACAGACGGTAACACAGAAGCAGGATATCATAAGAGGAACTCGCGAAGAACACTGAAATGACAAGGTATATATACACAGAGGAAGACAGACATAATGGGAATCAGGTGTGTAGAAGCAGGGAGGGGAGATTGCTCACAGGTGAGAACAGTGAGGGTTAACAGGGACCAATAAAACAATGACAGGGGAAACGTAAGACACGGACTGGAATACACATAGACACAATGATAACAAACGGCCTGGAGTTAGCAGGTAAACAAGTGCACAGCTCCGATTGGAGGAACACGAAAGTGGACACGTGCAGAGAATGCAAAATCACAGATTGATGCAGGGATAGGATAACGAGGAGGGAAATGACAGCTGCAGGTAGAAACTCAAGATGAATTAGTAATGTTAGTAGTGAACTCTAGAACCCTAATGTTAGTAGGTTAGTATTATATACACATGTTAGTTTGTTAGCAGGTTAGTATTAAATCTAATCTAACAGTTAGTATGATTAGTACATTAGTATTATATACAAATATAAATAAAGTCAGAAGGAAGAAAACGAGATATACGAAATACAGAAGAAACCTGAATGTTCCCAAAATCACCCGAATAGTGCAATGACAAAGACAGGGGGTGGAATCTCAGAAACATGGAACGCGGACTGACAATCGCGAGGGAAAGAAAACAGGAAAAATAATAAAGAATAAACACAGATTACAGGATCCTAACAGGACCATAATGTAATGAAGCATAGGCTAATTAATATAGGACTGTCTGACTCTGCTGTTGGTTGGTTCTGTAAGTATCTGGCTGACAGGACTCAATGTGCTCAGGCTGATGGTTTTTATTCTGATGTTTTATATGTCCACAAGGGGGTGCCACAAGGCTCTGTTCTAGGGCCATTGTTATTTACAATTTATATTAATAATCTAGGCAAAAGTGTTCCAAATGCAAACTTTCATTTTTATGCTGATGACGCTGTCATTTACTGTTGTGCTACTGCTTTGACAAAGGCTCTGGAAAATTTGCAAAATGCTTTTAAGGAAATAGACCAACTTCAGCAACTAAAGCTTCAGCTTGTCTTAAACCCGGAGTCTAAAATAAAAGCGCATAGTCTTGCCTCTATATACACATCGCACGGAATTCCAATCCAGATTGTATCGACTTTTAAATACCTAGGCTTTTTACTTGATGACAGCTTGTCTTTTAAACCATACGTTGAAAGTCTGGTTAAGAAACTAAAAGTGAGGTTGGGTTTCTATTTCAGAAACAAGTCGTGTTTTTCTTTTAATGCAAAAAAGAAATTAGTCGCTGCCACTTTTTTACCAGTATTAGATTATGGTGATGTTTTATATATGAATGCCTGTTCCACCTCATTGCACATGTTGGACACTGCTTACCATGGTGTATTAAGATTTATTACCGGTTACAGATCACTTACCCATCATTGCACTCTGTATTCTAAAGTAAACTGGCCATCCTTGACTGCCTGTAGGCTGCTTCATTGGTACACTTTCATTTATAAAGCAATCATTGGTCAGCTCCCTTTTTACCTCTGTTCATACTTCACTATCACATCAAACCCATCTTACAGCTTGTGATCACAGGACTATTTATATGCCTCAGTACCCAGAACCCGCACTGAGTATGGGAAAAGCAGAACCCACACTGAGTATGGGAAAAGCAGAACCCGCACTGAGTATGGGAAAAGCAGAACCCACACTGAGTATGGGAAAAGCAGAACCCGCACTGAGTATGGGAAAAGCAGAACCCGCACTGAGTATGGGAAAAGCAGAACCCGCACTGAGTATGGGAAAAGCAGAACCCACACTGAGTATGGGAAAAGCAGAACCCGCACTGAGTATGGGAAAAGGGCCTTCATGTTCTCTGCTCCCTCTGCCTGGAATGGACTTCAAAAAATATACAGTATATGAGTATGTATTTCACTTCCTGTTTATAAAGGGAATGTACCTTTAGCTGTGTGTTAGCTTTCAATGCTGTGGGAAGTTTGTCACAGTTAAAACCAAAAGTAAAGAATCACAGGATAACTCACTGGCCACTCTGAGAGATGTGTGTTATCTTTTACATCTTTACTTTTGGTACTAGCTGTGTCAAACATCCCACAGCATTGCAAACTAACCCACTGTCCACTCTGAAAGATGGCAGCTGCACTTCTGGGATGGGATGGGAGGGTTAACCCAGAGAAAAGATCATAGAAAAGGTAGATGGGCCCTAATTCAGAGAACTTACAGTATAAGAAAAGTGCCCATTTGGGTCAGAATTACATCTGTAGAACTATCAGAGTTCAGTCCAGCAGGACGTCTAATTCTCAGGTCCAAAGTGCTGCAGTTGGAGAGTGTAGCACATCTTCCTCAGAGCATCGTCAACCTTAAAATCCTCAATTTCACTCTTCATCACTGAACACTATTATTGTTATATTTCAAATGATACATATTTTATATATACCTTACCTAATATTATTATGCTATAATATATTAACTCTTCTAATGCAGACTGAACAGCTGTGACCTCACAGAGAAGTCCTGTGATATTGTGGCCTCAGCTCTCCAGTTATCAAACTCACCCCTGAGAGATCTGGACCTCAGCTACAATAACCTGGGAGATTCAGGAGTGAAGCTGCTCTGTGCTGGACTGATGAGTCCAAACTGTAAACTACAGAGACTGGGGTGAGCAGTGTTGTGTACTGTGTGACCTTAACTAAATAAATTAGTAATTATTGCTGTTCAGGGCTTGGAGGCAAGACAAAATATTGGATACTATGCTAGAATAAAATAAAGGAAATAAAACAGATAAATAACACAAAGAAATTGTGATGCATACCTAAAATTCTCATATGAAATGATTATGGTACCTGGATAATTAAGTCATTTGTTCCCTTAAATACCATCCCGAGAACATCTCCCACATTCTACACTATTTAACAAAATAAGGTCTGACCTGAGCAGAACTGTAGTACCTACCGCCATCACTAACAGACCCCCCTCCTACAGGGACAGGGGTGCTGCATGGTAATTATACCCCCCTCCTACAGGGACAGGGGTGCTGCATGGTAATTATACCCCCCTCCTACAGGGACAGGGGTGCTGCATGGTAATTATACCCCCCTCCCCCAGCAGGCCTCTATTACTTATAGATCATATTTTGAATGCGTAAGTAACTTGGGATTTTTTTTTTTACGTTGAAGACCTTTTCTGTTGAGATATCATTTGTTTTTGTACTGTGTTTGTTATGAGTTATTGATAATAATAATGCATATACATTTGTGAACCATAAGATGCCCTAATTAAATCTAGAGAGAGACATGCGTACACACATACAGTGCATACATGCAAACACACATACCTTCCAATTAATGCCTGAAAAGGTCTCAAATAATCGCCGGTCACTTTTAAAGCCGGGAGGGGAAGTCACTTCTGCAAATAAACGCCGGATCTCCAATAAACGTGAAAGAAAGCATCATAGCCCACTGTACGTATGAATGATCTGATGATCATATTCTTGTTGATCATATTCTTAGTTCATATGATTTAAACTAGCCAGCTCGCCATTTCAACAGGACAAGGGAGTTTCTAGCCAGCCATGCAGCTGGTTTAATGAAGCTGTGTAGCTAGGTAGCCATGCAGCTGGTTTAATGAAGCTGTGTAGCTAGGTAGCTAGCCAGCTGTATGAATGAAACAAACATTCCAGACAGCACAGCTATAAAGGGAAATAAACGTCGCTTGGAGGTAGCGACCATCTCCCAGAGATGGAGTGACTACGTTGGTGGTGTAGCAAGCGATAGGAAAATGACATCACTAATTGAATCTTGGCTGGTTCATGTGACTTGTGTGAAAGGGGTGTGGTCTCACCTGCTAGCAAGAGGCAAGTGATTAAATGAGGTGATTACACACCTGGAGGGCGTGGGTGTTTTTCGGCTGTGAGGATTGCGTAGGGCCAGGGGCTCGGTTTCACCTAATACCGTTTGCGCGAGGTTTTCGCTTTTCTTCTTTTTGTTACTGTCAATATTGTTTCCTCCAAAAACTTAAAACAAAAACTTACCTGTTGGGTAAAGAGGCCCAGCAACAACAAGTGGAGATGGCTGCAGATGCTACAGACTGCACTGGCCAGAGACCGAGCGGAGTTAGCGGCACTCTGACTTCACCTGTTCCTCAACCAAGCCACAGTTAGGCTATTAGCCTCCTGTAGCTACAGCGCATCTTGTATGAACCCAAATGCTTACATCGGAAATCGCTCTTGTTGTTCGCTTGACTTTGGTTGTATGAGCCTATATATCATTCCACGTAACAGCTTTGAGGTATTTTTTTAACGAGAGGATTAACCGGTCGTAACAGCTTTGAGGTATTTCTTTAACGAGAGGATTAACCGGTCGTAACAGCTTTGAGGTATTTCTTTAACGAGAGGATTAACCGGTCGTAACAGCTTTGTGGTATTTCTTTAACGAGAGGATTAACCGGTCGTAACGGCTTTGAGGTATTTCTTTAACGAGAGGATTAACTGGTCGTAACAGTGGTATAGGCTATAGCTGAGCTCAGTGTGCTGTCTGGGGTTACAGTTACAAATTGAGTCTGAGGTTTTATGGCCTACCTTGTAGTCATGTAGCTATCTGAGTCATGAAAGGATATTATGTGGGGTTTGCATGTGAAATGATAGTAATGCATTTTGGAAATATAAATTCCCACAAAGATTATACACCTCTAAAAGCAATAGTTTTAATGTTTTGGCAATTATTAATTAGCAAGCAAGCTAGCTTCCACACAAAACAAAGATGGTGACGACAAAGTTTAAATGCTTTGTTGGAAAAAGTATGTATATCATACGTATTTTTAAAGTATCATATTTAATATTTGGTCACATATCTTTTGCATGCTGTTACTTCCTGAAGTCTGTGACCCATCAATGTCAAAAGACTCTCAATATCTTATTTTCAGGTACTGTTACAAGCGATACTATAACCTCTCTGCATTTGAATGGATCTCTGTGGGAATTGGGGGCTGAGACTGGATTCAGCTGTAAATTACACTGGTACAGTATGGAAACACATGGTTGGCTAAATGGCTGTAAGTTATCCAGGGTCTAAGGTATCAAACGAGCCCCAAACCATCACTCTGCAGCCAGATATGGAGTAGATGTGGATGGATCACTGCAAGGGTTATTTCTCCTGCCTCATTTTCCTATAGAACTCTATGGGGAAAAAAGTCAGGAGAAGAAACCCTTAAAGTGATCCACATCTACTCGACCCTTGATGACTTACAGCCATTTAGCCAACCATGGGTTTCATACTGTTCCAGTGTAATTTACAGCTTAATCTAGTCCCACCCCAAATTCCCATAGAGATCCATTCAAATGCAGAGAGGTTATAGTATCGCTTGTAAGAGTACCTGAAAATAAGATATCGAGAGTCTTTTGATGTTGATGGGTGACAGACTTCAGGAAGTAATAGCATGCAAAAGATATGTGACCAAATATTAAATATGATACTTTAGAAATACGTTAAAGCAAATGGTATGAATACTTATGTAAATTAAAGATTTCAGTTTATGATTTTTAATAAATTTGCAAAAATTTCTACTAACATGTTTTCACTTTGTCATTATGGGTTATTGAGTGTTGATTGATGGGCAAAAATGGTAATTTTATCCATTTAAAATTAAATCTACGACACAATAAAGTATGCAAAAAGTGAATACTTTCTGAAGCCACTGTATATAGTCCATGAGGTGTTTGATGTCCTCTACTCCATTCTCTAAGTGTACAGAACCCTGGGACTGAGAGAACTGGAGTAAAACATGGGACTGATTATTGACGTTTTTCCGGTGAATTCTTTTTGAGAGGTCCGATTACATCCAGACTACATGCAGCCGAGCGATATTGGATGTTAGAAGTCGCATAGAAGTGACTAGTGTAACTGTAGCCTTAGACCTTTGTGGATTAGTGGGAATACTTTATGAACCTAATTTACACAACCTCTCCCTGTTTTAGTATGTACATCCCAGGATCAGCATGAGCAAATAGGAAATTACAATCAGCAGTGCATTTCATGTGTGTGTGTGTGTGTGTGTGTGTGTGTGTGTGTGTGTGTGTGTGTGTGTGTGTGTGTGTGTGTGTGTGTGTGTGTGGTCTCTCCACAGGCTGGGTTGGTGTAATCTCACAGAGGGCTGCTGTGATGTTCTGGCCTCAGTCCTGCGTTCTCCTCACTCAGAGCTGAGAGGTCTGGAGCTCAGAGACAATGGAGCTGCAGGATTCAGGAGTGAGAGCGCTCTCTGCTGGACTGGAGGACCCACACTGTAAACTGCAGACACTGGGGTGAGTACAAACACAAACCCCTTCAATCAAAAAGGGCTCCAATGTGACTAAATATAACACGAATGTTAATGTTTCTAATGTGAAAACAGACAAAAGAGTTGTGTACACTCCACAGAACTAAAACAGCATGTTCTTCTTCCTCCTCTTGGTAGAATAAGACTATATGCCACATTTTTAAAAGTCAGATATTATTTTTTAAATTATATCAATTGGACAAAACATCTTTTTTACAAATTGATGTCAGATTTGATTTTTTAAATATTTTTGTATAACACACTGCTATGTGTTTGAAACACACAGCCCTGTTATTTTATATTCAGCTGTATAAGGTGTGTAACACACTGCTACAGTTGAAGTCGGAAGCGATCCTATAATGTCTCTGCATTTGAATGGAAACACATGGTTGGCTTAAAGTCATCAAGGGTCTGACGTATCAAACAAGCCTTAACTCATCACTCTGCTGCCAGAAATACAGTAGATATGGATGGATAACTTGAAGGGTTTCTTCTACTGAAGTTCAATAGAAAAATTTGTCAGGAGAAACAACCCTTAAAGTGATCCATCCGTATGTAATGCATATCTGGCAGCAGAGTGATGGTTTGAGGCTTGTTTGATACTTCAGACTCTTGATGACTTACAGCCATTTTACCAATCATGTATTCCATACTGTTCCAGCATAATGTACAGCTAAATCTAGACCCACCCCCCAATTCCCATAGAGATCCATCCAAATGGAGAGACGTTACAGTATCGCTTGTAAGAGTACCCGAAAATAAGATATCAAGAGTCTTTTGATGTTGTTGGGTCACAGACATCAGGAGGTCATGGCATGCAAAGGATATGCAACCAAATATTAAAAGTTTAAAGGCACAGTCAACTTAGTGTATGTAAACTTCTGACCCACTGGAATTGTGATATAGTGAATTAAAAGTGAAATAATCTGTCTGTAAACAATTGTTGGAAAAATTACTTGTGTCATGCACAAAGTAGATGTCCTAACTGACTTGCCAACACCATAGTTTGCTAACATAAAATCTGTGGAGTGGTTAAAAATGAGTTTTAATGACTTCAACGTAACTTCCGACTTCAACTGTACTATAAAGCTGTCAGGTTGGCAACCCATAGGTTGACGCATATTGTCCCTTGTTTTATTATGTCCTGCTTATGGAAATGTGACCAATCTGTTTTACTGGTATAGCGTAATGCTTGGAAGACCGTGAAAAGTGCACTTTACAGCAGGTGAAACAGACCTGCTCCTGCATGAAGTTAAAGCGCACATATAGAGAATGCCATTAAAATGAATTGTGAATTAATTGTGTAATGCGCTGCGTTTCTAATTAGACCCTTAGTTCTCTTTAAAATCATTTTGTTCAGTTATGGAATAACAGGTGAAATTTTAATTTTTTTATTTATTTTTAATAAGCTGAGAGTATGGAAACCTTGTCACTGTAATTTAAAAAGTATGAAAGACGAAGTATATGGTTCAAATTCAGTTAACATCGTGAAATTTACCTCTGTTTTTTAACCGTAGGCTATCCAGAAAACCTTATGCACAGCTAATCCTGGGGACTGTAGCCTAGGCTATTTGAAAAACAATAAATGCAATATTCACTGGACAAGGTTTTAAACTTTTTTCGGTCAAAACCATTCTATTTACTTACAGGCTGTAGGCCTAGAGAGCTGTATTGTAATGACATCTGAAGCGCATTTTCAGAACTCAAATGTCCTTCTATTGCAGTGTGCGAGTTTTCCATTGAATGACAATTCACGCATTAGGTGTAAATGACAATTTGCGCAATAGCCTTGATATAGACGTTATCAGCAAAGTTTTTAATGGATAGCCTCTATCCCGTAACAGAAGATTGTCCCCCCAGAAGATTACAGGTATTATTGGCAAATGTAGGCTAAGTCATAGCTTGATCCAGGATAATTGCGAAGTCTATACATGTAACCTTACACGTACCATCACACATTGCCTGGATGTTGATGAAGTGGGCTCAAAGCAATTTAATGCGGCATTCCCCTTCGCTGAGGGACAGGTATGTGGTCTTTGACCTATGGACCCTTTTATTATTATGCATTTTTTGATATAGCCTACACAATAATAATATTTCACATTGTAATCTTGATATTTTTAGTCATGCTTGTGCGCGCCCCTGTGTGAAACAGACAGGAGGGTGTACGCGCATTGTGCACGCGCCTATGTAGACGCACTTATTTGCGCCGTTAAAATAACATGTAAACAACTGCGACATGACTTTAGACCAGTTTTGTGGTGGTTTTAGCGCAATCGCTTTCTGCTGGCTCAAGATAGCAATATGCCAAAAATAACCCTGGCCACTCCTCATCTTAAGACCAACATGCCCAGTTCACTTGCTATGGGCGCAAAATCACTTGTTATTTAAACGACGTGAGCGCTAGGGGCTATAATGAACCATGCGCCGGGTGTAAGATAGCAAAGACGCTTGCGTTTGAGTTGGCACCGCTTATTGCCGGGTGTAAGATAGGGCCCTATGTGTTTGATACACACAGCCTTATTATTTCATATTCAGCTGTATAAGGTGTGTAACACACTGCTATGTGTTTGATACACACAGCCCTGTTAGTTTATATTCATGTGCTGTAAGGTGTGTGTGTCCTTCTCTCTGCAGGCTGTCAGGCTGTAGAGTCACAAAGAGAGGCTGTGATTCTCTGGCTTCAGCTCTGTGTTCAAACCCCTCACAC
Source organism: Synaphobranchus kaupii (assembly GCA_029718625.1). NCBI lineage: Eukaryota > Metazoa > Chordata > Actinopteri > Anguilliformes > Synaphobranchidae > Synaphobranchus > Synaphobranchus kaupii. Next base: position 1,698,862 of record JAINUF010000025.1, read on the forward strand.
CTGAGGGAGCTGGACCTGAGATACAATCACCCAGGAGACTCAGGAGTGAGAGCGCTGTCTGCTGCTAAACTGGACACACTCACACTGCTGTAAGTACAGGGAGTTTCCACACTGCACCTCACACACACACACACACACACACACTCACACACTCACACTGCTGTAAGTACAGAGAGTTTCCACACTGCACCTCACACACACACACACACACACACACACTCACACTGCTGTAAGTACAGGGAGTTTCCACACGGCACCTCACACACACACACACACACACACACACACACACACACACACACACACACACACACACACACACACTCACACTGCTGTAAGTACAGAGAGTTTCCACACTGCACCTCACACACACACACACACACACACACTCACACTGCTGTAAGTACAGAGAGTTTCCACACTGCACCTCACACACACACACACACACACACACACACACACTCACACTCACACTCACACACACAGTGTCTTTCTTGCACACACACGGTCTCTCTCCCTCTCACTCGCTCATTCTCTCTCTCTCCTGCTGTTCCTACAGTGTGGACCATGGAGGAGAGAACAGGACCAAACCAGGACCCAGGAAATGTGAGTGTGTATCGACACAGAACACTTTCCATAGATACACACTCTGCTGTGTGAGTGTATGTGTGGTTACAAAAAAAGTCTCTTACACACATACACACACACAAACAGAAACACACATGTACACAAACACACACGTACACAAACACACACAGGTACTATCACAGCTTTCTCTCTCACACACATAATGAGGTGAATATTAATAATTATATTAATCTCATTAATGACTCTGGTGTGTAGACGGCTGTCAGCTCACACTGGATCCAAACACAGCGGACAGAGGGCTGTCTCTGTCTGAGGGGAACAGGAAGGTAACACGCACACCGGGGAGAGAGGAGCCATATCCTGATCATCCAGAGAGATTTAAGTCTAAGTGCCAGGTTGTGTGCAGAGAGAGTGTGTGTGAGCGCTGTTATTGGGAGGCTGAATACAGTGTGTCTCAGGGGGGAGAGTACAGTGTGTCTCAGGGGGGAGAGTACAGTGTGTCTCAGGGGGGAGAGTACAGTGTGTCTCAGGGGGAAGAGTACAGTGTGTCTCAGGGGGGAGAGTACAGTGTGTCTCAGGGGGGAGAGTACAGTGTGTCTCAGGGGGGAGAGTACAGTGTGTCTCAGGGGGGAGAGTACAGTGTGTCTCAGGGGGAAGAGTTCAGTGTGTCTCAGGGGGGAGGGGTTAGTGTGTCTCAGGGGGGAGAGTACAGTGTGTCTCTGGGGGGAGAGTACAGTGTGTCTCAGGGGGGAGAGTACAGTGTGTCTCAGGGGGGAGAGTACAGTGTGTCTCTGGGGGGAGAGTACAGTGTGTCTCTGGGGGGAGAGTACAGTGTGTCTCTGTGGGGAGAGTACAGTGTGTCTCTGGGGGGAGAGTACAGTGTGTCTCAGGGGGGAGAGTACAGTGTGTCTCTGGGGGGAGAGTACAGTGTGTCTCAGGGGGGAGAGTACAGTGTGTCTCAGGGGGAAGAGTACAGTGTGTCTCAGGGGGGAGAGTACAGTGTGTCTCAGGGGGAAGAGTACAGTGTGTCTCAGGGGGGAGAGTACAGTGTGTCTCAGGGGGGGGAGTACAGTGTGTCTCAGGGGGGAGAGTACAGTGTGTCTCAGGGGGGAGAGTACAGTGTATCTCAGGGGGGAGAGTACAGTGTGTCTCAGGGGGAAGAGTACAGTGTGTCTCAGGGGGGAGAGTACAGTGTGTCTCAGGGGGGAGTACAGTGTGTCTCAGGGGGGAGAGTACAGTGTGTCTCAGGGGGGGGAGTACAGTGTGTCTCAGGGGGGAGAGTACAGTGTGTCTCAGGGGGAAGAGTACAGTGTGTCTCAGGGGGAAGAGTACAGTGTGTCTCAGGGGGGAGAGTACAGTGTGTCTCAGGGGGGAGAGTACAGTGTGTCTCAGGGGGGAGAGTACAGTGTGTCTCAGGGGGGAGAGTACAGTGTGTCTCAGGGGGGAGAGTTCAGTGTGTCTCAGGGGGGAGAGTACAGTGTGTCTCAGGGGGGGGAGTACAGTGTGTCTCAGGGGGGAGAGTACAGTGTGTCTCAGGGGGGAGAGTGCAGTGTGTCTCAGGGGGGAGAGTACAGTGTGTCTCAGGGGGAAGAGTACAGTGTATCTCAGGGGGGAGAGTACAGTGTGTCTCAGGGGGAAGAGTACAGTGTGTCTCAGGGGGGAGAGTACAGTGTGTCTCAGGGGGGAGAGTACAGTGTGTCTCAGGGGGGAGAGTACAGTGTGTCTCAGGGGGGAGAGTACAGTGTGTCTCAGGGGGGAGAGTACAGTGTGTCTCAGGGGGAAGAGTACAGTGTATCTCAGGGGGGAGAGTACAGTGTGTCTCAGGGGGAAGAGTACAGTGTGTCTCAGGGGGGAGAGTACAGTGTGTCTCAGGGGGGAGAGTACAGTGTGTCTCAGGGGGGAGTACAGTGTGTCTCAGGGGGGAGAGTACAGTGTGTCTCAGGGGGGAGAGTACAGTGTGTCTCAGGGGGAAGAGTACAGTGTGTCTCAGGGGGGAGAGTACAGTGTGTCTCAGGGGGAAGAGTACAGTGTGTCTCAGGGGGAAGAGTACAGTGTGTCTCAGGGGAGAGTTCAGTGTGTCTCAGGGGGAAGAGTTCAGTGTGTCTCAGGGGGGAGAGTACAGTGTGTCTCAGGGGGGAGAGTACAGTGTGTCTCAGGGGGGGGAGTACAGTGTGTCTCAGGGGGGAGAGTACAGTGTGTCTCAGGGGGGAGAGTACAGTGTGTCTCAGGGGGGAGAGTACAGTGTATCTCAGGGGGGAGAGTACAGTGTGTCTCAGGGGGGAGAGTACAGTGTGTCTCAGGGGGGAGAGTACAGTGTGTCTCAGGGGGGAGAGTACAGTGTGTCTCAGGGGGGAGAGTACAGTGTGTCTCAGGGGGAAGAGTACAGTGTGTCTCAGGGGAGAGTTCAGTGTGTCTCAGGGGGAAGAGTACAGTGTGTCTCAGGGGGGAGAGTACAGTGTGTCTCAGGGGGAAGAGTACAGTGTGTCTCAGGGGGGAGAGTGCAGTGTATCTCAGGGGGAAGAGTACAGTGTGTCTCAGGGGAGAGTTCAGTGTGTCTCAGGGGGAAGAGTACAGTGTGTCTCAGGGGGGAGAGTACAGTGTGTCTCAGGGGGAAGAGTACAGTGTGTCTCAGGGGGGAGAGTACAGTGTGTCTCAGGGGGGAGAGTACAGTGTGTCTCAGGGGGGAGAGTACAGTGTGTCTCAGGGGGAAGAGTACAGTGTGTCTCAGGGGAGAGTTCAGTGTGTCTCAGGGGGAAGAGTACAGTGTGTCTCAGGGGGGAGAGTACAGTGTGTCTCAGGGGGAAGAGTACAGTGTGTCTCAGGGGGGGGAGTGCAGTGTATCTCAGGGGGGAGTACAGTGTGTCTCAGGGGGAAGAGTACAGTGTGTCTCAGGGGAGAGTTCAGTGTGTCTCAGGGGGGAGGGGTTAGTGTGTCTCAGGGGGGAGGGGTTAGCAGTGACATATAAAGGAGAGAATAAAGGAGAGGCTCCTGACTGTTGGTTTGGATTCAATAAAACCTCCTGGACTCTGGAGTGTGATGGTCATAGTTACTCTGTCTGGCACAATAACCACCACACACCCATACCTGCCCTCCCCCTACCGCAGAGCAGGAGCACGTATTGATGGTAGAAGAGTGTGTGTGTACAGGGTAGGAGTGTGTGTGGACCGTCCGGCCGGCACTCTGTCCTTCTACAGCGTCTCTGACTCTGACACACTGACCCTCCTGTACAGATTTCACACACACTTCACTGAACACACACCCCTCTGTGCTGGATTTAGAGTGCTTTACTCCTCAGTGTCCTTCTGCCAACTGGAGTATAGAGTGACACACACACTCAAACACACGGGCACACTCACGTACGTACGCGTAGAAGAGTGTGTGTGTACAGGGTAGGAGTGTGTGATGATGATGTAGAAGAGTGTGTGTGTACAGGGTAGGAGTGTGTGATGATGATGTAGAAGAGTGTGTGTGTACAGGGTAGGAGTGTGTGATGATGATGTAGAAGAGTGTGTGTACAGGGTAGGAGTGTGTGATGATGATGTAGAAGAGTGTGTGTGTACAGGGTAGGAGTGTGTGATGATGATGTAGAAGAGTGTGTGTGTACAGGGTAGGAGTGTGTGATGATGATGTAGAAGAGTGTGTGTGTACAGGGTAGGAGTGTGTGATGATGATGTAGAAGAGTGTGTGTGATGATGATGTAGAAGAGTGTGTGTGTACATGGTAGGAGTGTGTGATGATGTAGAAGAGTGTGTGTGTACAGGGTAGGAGTGTGTGATGATGTAGAAGAGTGTGTGTACAGGGTAGGAGTGTGTGTGGACTGTCCAGCCGGCAATCCAGTGTCTCTAACACACTAACCCTCCTGCTCACACACGCGCACACATATACACGCACACTCTTATACTCACACACACTCTCTTATACTGACTCACACCCACAGACACAGACTCTTTCACACACTCAGACCTACAGACACACTTTTACACACACTCAGACCTACAAACACACGCACTCACACACACATTTAAACACATTCGCATGTACACACAAACTTCCTTGGCCAATACCTTACCACATCCAAAATATAAAAATATAACCCAGCCTTTATACAACCGCAATTTCAGCTGTAGCCAATATTAACCTCAGTACAGCTTAAACCCTGTATATAACAATAAGATATTTTAGCAGGTTCAGGTTAGTCTAATTATGATTTAATTATTTATGTTTTAACATTTTAATAAAATGATATTGTAAATGTCTAAGGTGTCTGTGTACGTATGATGATTAACACATGAATATAACATATTAAGAGTGTGATACTGGTCATAGGGTAAAATGCTTTTGATGTAATAATTCTGTCTTCTTGATCTGCATCTTTGTATGAAAGAAACCAGTGGCAAACTCCTTTATTTACCTGCATTTTATTCGTTTTTATTTTTCCAATGTGCAAAATTCTGTGGGCAAATGCAGCTGATGGGGAGAATTCAGACTGATCACTGCAGTGCACTTATTTCCTTTCATTACTCTAAACATTAATGGATTCAGTTTCCTTATTTAGTGTGTCGTGTTTATTTAGTTTGAACCTGTTGCTGTAATTTTCTATATTTACAGACAATGACCTTCACTGATTAAACCTGAGTTCTAAAAATATTGAATATTTTGCTGTTATGATTTACTATTGTGTGATGTATTGAACTCCTGTGACATAGTAGCACTTATTTCATATTCTGTATGGGATTATGTATGGGCTCAATATGAGTAGATCAGGATGGGGCTAAAATCTGCACAGTTGAAGCAATGATGTTCATCTACAGTAGTGTAAATGAAATCCAGTATACGAAACAGAACAAGTTATGCAGTATCTGCTGAGTGGTTGCTTCTGTTACAAGGACTGTAACCACAATTCCATACATTTAGAAAAGTCACTACTTGTCTATTGAGCAGGTATGTTTGGTTTCTCTCAAAGAAATGGGTTTTCCTGTAGGTTTGAACCTGGATCTGCTGCACATCAGTGGAATGGATTAGAACACTAAGCCAAAATCAAGGCAGAAGTGTGGTTTGCATGACATCCAGTGTAGCGAGCGAGCTTTGGAAATATAATACTTAAAATAATATGGTGAGTAGAATCGGCGGTATTAAAATCATATTACTAATTGAATCTTGGCTGGTTCATGTGACTTGTGTGAAAGGGGTGTGGTCTCACCTGCTAGGAAGAGGCAAGTGATAGACTTGGGGATTTGAGACTGATCAAGCAACATTTAAACTTTTTAAAGAAACCAATTAAAGTCTAGCTGTAAAAAGCACATTTAGAGAGTCCAAGAAGGAAAGAAAAAAACATTACTGCATACATTATACAACTCAGCACATGCCCAGTACGGTCAGATCAACCAACATGAGCCGATGCTCAGAGCCGGAACTCTAATGTGTGTCTGCTTACATGCTGGTAGGAATAATCACTCAAAAAGAGAAACGCAGGATAGCTGTGGGGTGGTGGTAACTTCCTGTTGCCTGTCACTGTGAAACTGAAAGTATTTCAAACTCAAACGCCATTTCACAGACTGAGGAGAAAGAAGAGGGCGTAAAAGAAGGAATAAAATTGAATAAAAGAACGGAGTAAGTAGCCTGTTGTGGAGTGGGATGGACAGAACAGAAGCTAAAGGTGAAGGGGTGTGGGGAGGAATGGGAATCTGCTAGTATAATCGCAATAAGACGCTTAATTTCTTAAAACAGAAAACCGACAAAATGGCGCAATGTAGGTGTAATAGCCCCAGGATATATTCAATTTGGGACCAAAAACAAAAAAAGTAATTTAAAAATGTACTTTTAAAAAAGTTTTACGTTTATTTCGGTATTTTTTTCTTGATGGCGATGGCCTATTTTATGACGATTTTTTACCTCGTTGCATATGACGGAAGTCACATAGCCTAGGCCTACCATGTCGTTTGATAAAAAGAGTAGGCTCGGCTACATTTTGATAAATATATATAGCTAAATAAAGATAAAGGTAAATAAATAAAAAGTACTGCAGGAAAGCACAGCCTAATCAAAGTTTATTACTACTATTAAAGTCGGCGGTCGTTTGTGAAATGATGTGTCCGTTTGTATCCTATTGTATTGAATTCGTACTAGTTTCAATAACATGAACTGCTTTAGACAATATCATCCATCTGCAGTGTGCGGCGCTTACGGAATTCCCCTTCTTCGGGAACGCCTCTTCTATGGGAACGCCTTTTCATACGTCACGTCACTCAGAGGTAGTCCTCAGACAACTTTATTGTCTGGGTTACAGCTTAGTACACGCACACAAAAAAGATTATAAACATAAAACAATAAAAACATTATAGATGTGCTGTTCATGATTGCGTTAGAGCAAATCAGTATAAAAGTGTTGTTTTAATGTTCAAGTAAACATTGTAGGAGTGCAGGGAAACAAAAACGGAGCAAGTCATTTTGTTTGTTGCAAAGCTATTTCGGAACTCCTTTTTAATACTGTTACAAACAGACCGTTAAAAGATTATTTCCATGGCTCCGTGTGTTAACGTTACAAACGATTGACAACTCGGGTGCAGCCTAGTTACGTAACACACGCGACTCTTAAAGGAGCCCTGTGTTTTAAATAGACGTACTTCAACTAACGTTTTAGTTGTCAACGTTAACAAAGTATCCAATTAACCTTTCATTAGTTAACAGTAGTAGTAACAAATCTATTCTTTATGTATTTTATCCAAACAGGCTAATACAAAATACACAACCTAACAAATAGCAGGCCTATAAAATGATCAAAACAGGGATTAAACTTAGTTAAGTATTTTTTTTGTGTTCTTATATTGGCATTAAATAATGCAGCTGTTATTATTGCTTGTAGATTCAAGCTACCATTAATTAATGATTTCTAAATATTACAGCATGAGCTAAACTGAACAATACAGTACTTTAATGGTTCATCATTTCAATAAGGGTAGAGAATTGACTCAACCTTGAGTAGGGTATAACTGGGCACCAAAATGGGAGAGAGAGAAAAAACAGCAAGCTGAGGCTAGAGGCAGGGAGGAACCACCACGGCGAGGCACGGCTGGTTAGGGTGGCGAAGTGATCTTTCACTCGCAAGGCAGATTTTTAATCTTTTAATCTTTTAATCAGCCACTCTCAGGTGGAAGCGATTAGCTGGACCAGGGGTCGTAACAAACAGATTATATATATATATATATATATATATATATATAAAATACCCACACACACAGAGCAAATCTCTTTTCAAGTTGTATGACATGTTCGATAATAAAATGTTTTCTTGTATCATAACAAGAAAACAAAGTGCTTCAGCAAACAAACAAAACAGAATTATTTACAGTGAATGGATAACAATATACAATAACATCAGAACATAGCAAGTTATTATTACTATAATATAAAAATTGTAATAACAGATTACAAAACAAATAAAAAAATAGAGAGTGGATCTCTTCAAGTACTATAGCACAACGTGCTTCAGATTTATTTAGTGAATGGATAACAATATACAACATAAAAAGAATCAGAACATAGTAAGTTATTATTATTATAAAGATTGTAATAACAGAAAAAATATAAACAGACAGGATGTTTTTTTTAGTTTTTTAAAAAGATTTTATAAAAAAAATGTTTTGTTACAAACAAACACAAAGCAGGTTGTCGTGGTGTTGGTGGAGAGGCACAGAGGTCACTTGCCGCAGTCTGTGGTGTGGGGGGGGGGGGGGGGGGTGGGCATTAATGATGGCCAAGCCAAAAGGAACAGAAGAGAATAAAAACAATTAATAATGGGTGGGCAAACAGTTTGGGTCCAACAAACGCACAGTAAAGTAGTGGACAGCACTGCTATTGATAGCACAGTGAACTAGGAAATAGAGAAATGTGTGAGTGAAGACAATATCAAGTAAGCAAATAGTAGAAAAACCTTGCCTTCTTGGAGCTTTATATAGCCCACTCCTCCATGCAGGACTGTGAGCACAGCATTTTGGCTTGGAGGAGAACCCCTGGCAAATCCCTCTTCTTCCGTCCCCGAAATACCCTACAATTCGGACATAAAACAAAGGGATGCACAAAAATACTAGTGTCAATTCTTAATTAAAGGCTTTAAACTCAACTGGGACTGGTTACAGCCCATATCTGATGATTTGAAAACATACTGTAACTCTATTAATCTAACTCAGTTGATAAATTCGCCTGCTCACCCTAATCTTAAAGGGTAAGTTCGCTATTTTGGACCTTGGACCCTATTTGCGGTCCGTCTTCCATGAACCTGACCCATGAAGTCCATTTTTTCGCTGATCGGTCCAGTATTGAGTTCGGTACAGATTTCCTGTAGGCTCTCACTGGGCTACAATAGAAGTCAACGGGGCAATTAGAAATGTTATGGAAAAACAACGATAAATGTGCTTTTATAGCTCAGTGTGTATTCTTACGGTCTCAGTATGCTCTCCTGTGAAATGTAGGCTATCGCAAACGCAAACCGAACGTTGAAACAACAGTTCCATTTGAAACAGAACTATTTCTCCGACCGCACTACCTCGCGCTGACTTCGGATAACATTACTTGCGCAACTTCAGCCTCTCTCTCTTCTCTTGCTCTCTTATCATCCATCTCTTGTAGTTCCGTGTCCGTGTATTCTGGCTCAAATCTGTAGCGAGTAACGTCAGTCAAAATCGAATTCTTCGTCTTCGTAATCATTATAGTCATCCATCATCCAAGTTTTTTTGTGGAAATTGTAGCCTACGTTGCTGCAGGTAAAGAAACGCAGACTGCTCAACTAGATAGTTTCGTAAACGGCCGGCACACCTTCCCGCTCCCCTACCCCCAACACATAGTACTCCGCAGGAGCAGCGAAAACAAGCAACAGAGAAATGCTTACTTCCAAGCCATGCCAAGCACGTAAAAATGTTCGGATTGAGATACATTTCACAGGAGAGCATACTGAGACCGGTAACAATACACCCTGAGCTTCCCGTCTCATTTATTGTACATGAAAGCACATTTATCGAACATTTCTAATTGCCCCGTTGACTTCTATTGTAGCCCAGTGAGAGCCTACAGGAAATCTGTACCGAACTCAATACTGGACCGATCAGCGAAAAAATGGACTTCATGGGTCAGGTTCATGGAAGACAGACCGCAAATAGGGTCCAAGTTCCAAAATAGCGAACTTACCCTTTAAACATCCAGAGAGATCTACACTAATTGATTTGATTTTGACTAATGTTCCTTATACATACTCTGCTACTGGTGTCTTCTGTAATGATTAAAGTGACCACTGTGCTGTTGTTGCTATCAGAAATACTAAGATCCCTAAGACAAAACCACGCTTTGTTCAGAAGAGAAATCTGAAGCGTGTTGTTGAGCAGGGTTTCTTACACGACTTGTTTTACTTTGAATCGAAATTCAGTCTGGGCTAAGGCTAGGAAATCAGGGTCTGTTTTAGGCAGTTATGAAAGAAATGCTCTCTTATTAAGAAGGCCAGGTCAGAATTTAATTTATCTGCTACTACTGAAAATCTAAATGATCCTCAAAAGTTTTGGAAGGCTATTAAATCCATGTCTGGAAACTGTAAGTCTGCAGATTTACCATCATGTGTAATGAAAAACTCAGTTCCTGTAAATGACAAATCTGAAATGCTGAATTGTTTTAATGAGCACTTTGTATCTTCCGGCTCTCTATTTGACTCTGCTGCCTCTGTCTCTGTAACACCCTGTGCTGATGAACCGATGAGTGGTGGTCAGACTTTCAGCTTTACCCCATTTTCAGTGCTGGAGGTACACAAAGCCCTGAAATCACTAGATGCTAGAAAACCTGCAGGTCTTGATGTTCTTGACCCCTGCTTCTTGAATTAGCAGCTGATTTTATAGCAGAACCACTCATATATATTCTCAACCTGTCTCTGGAATGTAATGAATTTCCTAGGATTTGGAAATCAGCACATGTTCTCTCTCTATTAAAAGGGGGAGATCCAATGCTCTTAAATAATTACAGACCTATTTTGAAGCTGTCACCTCTGGTAATTCCGTTTTATCTACATTCCAATCAGGTTTTAGAAAAAAACATAGCACTATTACAGCAGCCATGAAGGTTTTAAATTATGTTACAGTTGCCTTAGGTTTAAAGCAGCATTGTGTTTCACTTTTTATCGATCTTTCTAAAGCATTTGACACAGTCGTCCATGGCATACTTCAGTGTTTCCCCTATATGCACCTAGCAGCGGCGTTACACCGCTGCTGAAATATGACCGCCGCTGCTGAATTTTCTTTGTCAACAAAACAAAACAATCCACTCTCTCCCCTTCAAAATGCTGGAGTATACGGCCTTGTAAACGTTTTAGAGTAACGTAAAAACGTTTTAAACGCAAAGCGCTTTCATGGAAAAGTTGCTGTCATAAACTCATTTGAAATGCGATTGTGTCCAAACTTTCTAAGCTAAGCTAACTTTCAGCAAGGTCGTATATGGCCAGTGCTAGCTAGCAAATGCAGCTGTTCTGGCGAGAGAAGGCCATCGATGTACAACATTTTGAAGTGCTGGACTGCGTTCGGATCCAAAATTTATGCTTTCTTCCTGTCATTCCCTTCCCTTGCTTCAATGTGAATTCCCTTGAATCAAGGGAAGGGAACGACAGGAAGAAAGAATTAAATTCGGATCTGAACGCAGCCCTGTAGTCATGGGCGTAGGATTATGGGGGGAAACGGGGGATGTGTCCCCGCCAATGTTGGAAAGAGTCGAATTGTCCCCCCCAACCATAATTGATCCCTCTCCCATGTAAAGCTTACAGTCAATAAAGGCTGCAACAACGGTAAAAAATTACTTAAATTTATGCGGAAAGATATGTAACGCCCGTAAACATAGTATGAATTATTGACCCACCCCCTCGCTACTTCAAACAGTAGCAATGGTTTATCTCATGGCCACGACAAGTTCGAGTTTATGAAAGCACAAATGGGATATGTAGTCAACAATTAGGGGTGATTGCGCAAGCCGATAATACTATGGACTTCAATTCCCATAACCCAGTGTTTTGTGTAACGTTATGGATATGTTATAATCAGGTTGGTTGTCGGAGAAGTCAGACCGCAAAAAAAGACGAGAAACTTCACGGAGTATGAAGTCGAGACGCTCGTTACGGGGGTAGAGCAGATGGTTTGTTGGTGTATAGGCGGCCTTTGCTACGTTTCACCTGAAACAGTCCTCAACTGAAAATCAAATCAAATTCCCCACAGTGAATAAAAGAACCGCCGACCCAGAAGTTTCCCCATTCAGGTAGGCTAGGCTACTCTATGCGCTGTTCCTAACCTAGCTAACTACTCCTTATTTTTCTACAGTCTATGCCTTATACGTATATACGTTAAAAAAAGTACATGTTTTTTCATAACAACAAGCAATGTATTACAGCCGCGAGTGCGATAACGTTAGGTAGCACTGTGGAAATGTCGACGTTCCTGGACAATTGAATAGAGAATCTCTTCTCTATTGTAGCTTCTTAAATGTAGGCTATTTGGTTCCTTAAAATGTTTATTGCCCTGCAGTGCAACATGAGAGGGTGATGTATTCGCAAGCGGCGACACTGTAAGACACTGTAATTAGCCTAATTTAGAAGTTCAGAGAAATGTGAATACCATAATTGGGATGTCGACGACTACCACTAAAGGCAGTGGTTCTTAAACTCGGTCCTGGGGCCCCCTGCATATGCTGGTTTTCGTTCCAATCACAATTGCAATCCCAGAATTTGAGCAGGTTGTTGATATTTCTTAATTAGGTGTTTTTCATGTTTAGAGGGATTATTTCCCTTCTGAAGCCACATTATGTTATAAATAGCTATGCATGTCATGAATAATAAAAGTCAAATATTCACATTGTGCTATATTGCAAACAATTACAAAAAGAGAGGTAAAAATGTTTTAACTGATCAAATTAAACAAATTAAAGACTGAGGTGAATCAATAGGCTCCGAATTGGTGAAATTGTGGACACATTGGCAACTAAAACTAGAGACTTGGTAAATAATGAACAATTCAAAAGACAAAGCAAATGATAATGAGCCAAACCTGCATTGTGTTAATAAGTTTAAGGAAAAATTAAGGAACTTAAAACACAAGTATTCAACTACTGAATTAGGAGCCTATTGATTCACCTCAGTCTTTAAATTGATCAGTTTAAAAAAATGTTACCTTGTATTATAGTTTGCAAGATAGCACTGTAAGCACAATGTGAACATGGCATAGTCTTCATGGTATGCATAACTATTTCTGACATAATTTGTCTTAAGAGGGTAAATAATCCCTCTAAACATGAAAAACACCTAATTAAGAAAAATTAACAGCTTGTTAAAATTTTGGGATTGCAATTGTGGTTGGAACGGAAACCAGCATACACAGGGGACCCCCAGGACCGAGTTTGAGAACCACAGAGTTTAAAATGTTATAAACCTATCTTATCCACTAATGTACTGAATAGCCTACCATGGCTTTAGATTTATATGAAGGCATCTCAAATCTCGCCTAGTGCTTTGAAAAAAAAAAAAAAAACTTCTCCAAAATGTTCATAAATAAAACATTTTACTATAGAAAATGCCCTGGGTGAGGTTGTGTAGAAATGCAGGAAATGAGTTTTAAAAGGCTCAAATGTTTCTGGGGGAGGACCCCCAGTCACCCCGATACTTCATATTGCTTTGCTCACGGGAATGGTTGAGGGCCTCGGTCCAACAGTCATGGTTCGCTACTGTTGGATGGTATATTATTAGTGTCCCCCTCCATTATCATCACAAAGAACATTTACTGTTTGTGGTCCCCCCCCCCCCAATGTTCAAATGAAACCTACGCCCCTGCCTGTAGTTGTCCTTGACTGTACTGTATGTACTTAGGCCTCGAGAGCCCCTCTGGTGCCAGCAGACACAAAGAAACCTCCCGGCAGGGTGCGCTTTGTGAGTGCACAAAGATTTTTTTATAGGAATTTTTAAAAAAATGATATATATATATATTAGGGGTGTCACGATTCTCCAAATCCGCGATTCGATTTGACTTTCGATTTTAAGGTCACGGTTCGATTCGATTTTCAATTTTTTTTCAGCACTATTTTTTTTCCCAGCACTATAGTCTAACTAATGGCTATGCCATTGTTAGACTATCGAGTCTTGATTTGTAAAGAAAAATACTTGTTTCTCAATAAGTAACTTTTATTTGAATAATAACAATTATAAATAATAACAAAAATATGAGAATATTTAAACACACCTAAACAGTTAAGAGCTTTATCAAAACTAGACTCTAGAATAATAAACAGTTGAACATTTACCACGCTATTAACAATTTACACATTGGTTTTATGCCCTGACAACGGTCATTTACATTTACATTGTCGTCAAGGCAATTCTGCATTAAATGCTTAAATCCAGCGTTCTCCACCACCGAATAGGGTCGCATGTCCAGTGTTTCCCCTACCATTATCTTGGCCGGGCGGCCAACTCACGTGCCGCCCGGCTTGGACAAGAGGGAAAATAAATAATTTTAATGAAAAAAAGAAATAATTTATATTATTCTTTTTTAAAAAATATATAATCTTTTTTTCTTTTTTTTAATGTATTATTTCCCTTACCGCAGAATGCGGGAATGATCAAAATAGCATCTGGAAAAACCCAAAACACCTTCGGTTTCCCGTTAGGCCTAATTAAAATTTTCAATGGCAGCGCTGATATTATGAGGGTGTAATTATAGTTTCCGCCTCTACGCAAAATGGCGCACTTTCACCGCCCGGCCTGAAAAAAAAACTAGGGGAAACACCATGTCTGATGCTACAAACACTCCTATTGCGCTAGTTATTTCTTTAGCGCAAGTTGAATTTTGTGGAAGCTTGGCTCTAAATGAGAATGGAAGAGTTGCCTGTGTCAATGTTTTTTTCCCAGTCAAATCTATTTCTTTGTGATGCCTGCGAATGTGTCCTGCCATATTTGACGTGTTGCCTGAGGTGGCGTATGGTACTCGCGTGTAGCATAGCCGACAAACTGTCGTTTTTTTGTCAATGACGCGTTCGTTGTTTATATAACTCACGGGGAAGCTCAAACTGTTGCCACACCGGTGACTTGAGGGAAGCAGGAGGATTTTGCAGTTCTGTTTCTCCATCTCCGACTCCGGCAGTGGCCATGGTGTGTCGAAAAGTAATGCAGGCTACCGGTAAGCTAACATTAACTAGCAGCTGTGTCTTCTTTGAAATATCGTTGTTTTTTTTTCTTCGGACGCAAGCCTGCGTGGACGAACAAAATGCAGTGGAAGGTGTCAAGTTTCGTTTTGTCGGAAACGCTTACATTAGAGATGGCCAAGTAGGCTACTTTTTTTTACATTTTACCCATCACATGAAAGGCTAAGAAGAGCGCGCGGGGGGCGGGGGTGGAGAGAAAAAAAAAAACTTGGAGAATCGCAAACCAGCTTGTGATTTCGAAGTTCGAAATCGAACGCTCATTTCAATCGATTTTCGATTTCGAATCGGTATCGTGACACCCCTAATATATATATATATATATATATATATATATATATATATATATATATATATGTATATAAGTGCTTCACTTCCGCTGCTACAACTCCATCCTAGGGGAAACACTGTACTTAAACAGAGATTATTTAATATACGTCTTTCTGAGCATGCAGTTGCATGGTTTGCAAACTACCTAACAGAAAGAACATTGAACACGAAGTATCAAACGGATTCTCTGCCATTAACTAACGTTAACGTTAGGCTAACGAGTTGTCCGCCATTATCTAGGCTAACATCTAGCTAACAAGACCAATGTACACAGACAGTTAGCAAAAATCAATAATATAAAACTGACGGTTTTGTAAAACTTTTGTACACCAAGTCGCTTACCGTTTCACGCTGCGCTATTTTTCTGAGTGACGTCCTCTGAGTGACGAGTTAGGCGTTCCCATTGAAGGGGCGTTCCCAAAGAAGGGGCATTCCCAAAGAAGAGGCGTTCCCAAAGAAGAGGCGTTCCCAAAGAAGAGGTGTTCCCTAAGCGCCTGCACAATGTAGATAGACCCTTCTCGATTTAGTTGCAAAAATTGAATTAAAATGTAGTATCTTTTTGTACCACAAGTATTTAGCTGTAGCCTACATGTAAAAAGCCTGTAATCTCAAAGCCACTGAAAAGCAGCACCATGTCAATGCGAGTCTCAGCTACATTATTCAAACATAAAGCACCGATAAAATTTCTCTTGACATGTTAAGATAGAAAACCGCATTCATGGACATAACAGCTATTTTGAATAATAGCCAGACATAGACGCACTACGAAGTCACTTTGCTAATATGGGGGATTAGGGTCCATCTCACTGAACTCTATGGTCCATCTGTTATCACACTAAAGAAGTTTCAATCAATATATAGTTTAGCACTGGCATTATTTATATAAAACAGTTGTTCACCTTTACCAAGGGTGCCATAGATTTTCGAGGAGAGTATAGTACATGTTTACAGTAAATTTTTAATTCCAGATTACTTCTTGTCACCACTAAGATGTGTATGTGTGTGTGCATTACTGTGTAGTGTTACCTATACCCTTAATGAGTCTGCAAGTGTCCATAGCATTTATGTGTACTGTTATCTATACCCTTAATGAGCCTGCAAGTGTCCATAGCATTACTGTTACCTATACCCTTAATGAGCCTGTAAGTGTCCATAGCATTACTGTGTACTGTTACCTATACCCTTAATGAGCCTGCAAGTGTCCATAGCATTACTGTGTACTGTTACCTATACCCTTAATGAGCCTGCAAGTGTCCATAGCATTACTGTGTACTGTTACCTATACCCTTAATGAGCCTGCAAGTGTCCATAGCATTACTGTGTACTATTACCTATACCCTTAATGAGCCTGCAAGTGTCCATAGCATTACTGTTACCTATACCCTTAATGAGTCTGTAAGTGTCCATAGCATTACTGTGTACTGTTACCTATACCCTTAATGAGCCTGCAAGTGTCCATAGCATTACTGTGTACTGTTACCTATACCCTTAATGAGCCTGCAAGTGTCCATAGCATTACTGTGTACTATTACCTATACCCTTAATGAGCCTGCAAGTGTCCGTAGCATTACTGTGTACTGTTACCTATACCCTTAATGAGCCTGTAAGTGTCCATACCATTACTGTGTACTGTTACCTATACCCTTAATGAGCCTGCAAGTGTCCATAGCATTACTGTGTACTATTACCTATACCCTTAATGAGCCTGCAAGTGTCCGTAGCATTACTGTGTACTGTTACCTATACCCTTAATGAGCCTGTAAGTGTCCATAGCATTACTGTGCACTGTTACCTATACCCTTAATGAGCCTGCAAGTGTCCATAGCATTAATGTGTACTGTTACCTATACCCTTAATGAGCCTGTAAGTGTCCATAGCATTACTGTGTACTGTTACCTATACCCTTAATGAGCCTGTAAGTGTCCATAGCATTACTATGTACAGTTACCTATACCCTTAATGAGCCTGCAAGTAAATGGGGCCTGGGTAAAAGCTGGAATGGAACAGCGGAATGAAGCTCGGAATGGCCAATAGTGCTCTGTGCCAAAAAGAGTACAAATATGTACTTTCATTTGAACATAGAATTTTCATGAAATATAAATTTGAAATATCTGAGAAATGGATCAAAACTAATAGCATTATCAAACATATTTCAGAGTCCCTCATCACCCTTTCGGAATAAGACATCAAGATAAGGATTTCACCTTTTGAAAGTGCAGAGTCTTTTGTTTAAAATTAGTATATTCAATCCTTGATGACTCAATTATAAGTGGATCAAAATTATATTTTGATGGAAAAGGCCTGTTGATGGATAAGGATATATTTCAATATCAAGCCCCAAAAATCTCATTCCGCATTAACACATCAAGGCATGATGTATACCAAACGAAAGCTCTGGATCTTCCCTTCGAGTACGTGTATATGATGATATGGGTTCATGCAGAAATTGTGCATTATTTGGACTGCAATCAAGTCTGACCATTACATCTACCATAAGTCAGTTATCATTCAGAGCCCCTTATAACGCTAGCGGAATAAGACATCAAGATGGGATTTTCACCATTAGAAAGGACTGAGCTCTCAGTTTAAGATGAGTACCTCCAGTCCTTGATGCCTCAATGATAGGTCAATCAAAATCATGTTTTAATGACATCAGTCTGTTGGAATGAAATGGTGTCCATTTCTTCTGCAAGCCCCCAAAATAACATTCCACTTTCACACATCAGGGCATGATGTATACATAGCATTGTATGTATATATAGCATTGTCACTTTGCATTTCACTACACACCTCGTGTGTGTATGTGACAATTAAAATTCTTGAATCTTGAATCTTGAATCTATACTGAATGAAAGCTCTGGATCTGCCCTTCAAACATATGTATATGTTGTTCTGGGTTTGTACAGAGATCATGCGTTATTTGAACTGCAATCAAGTCTGACCATTACATCTACCATAGGTCAGTTATCATTCAGAGCCTCTTATAACGCTAGCGGAATAAGACATCAAGATGGGATTTTCAGCATTATAAAGGACTGAGCTCTCAGTTTAAGATGAGTACCTCCAGGTCTTGATGAGTCAATGATAAGTTGATCAAAATCACGTTTCAATGACATTAGTCTGTTAAGATGAAATGGTGTCCATTTCCTCTCCAAGCCCCAAAAATCATATTCCGCATTCACAAATCAAGGCATGGTGTATACCAAATGAAAGCTCTTGATCTGCCCTTCGTGTACATGTATATGATCTTATGGGTTTGTACAGAAAATATCTATTATTTAATGACGGAAGACTTATATGTCCACTTGGTGATGTATGTGTCCTAATTCCACTCCAAACCCCAAAAGACTGTGTTCCTATTTACTCCCCACAAAGCGTTACACATCAAATTAAACAGCACAAATTTCTCTTTAAAAAGAGTCCAATCAAACTCTGGGTTCTTACTGGCTCTAATAGTGATTCCAGTTTCAATCTACAGATATTTAGAGAAATGAATGGTCCAGTGTGACTCCAGTCATGAAATAATATATTTTATTTGTGAAAACCGTAACATCATATGCATGTCCTCGAAGGGTAGATCCCGAGCTTTCATTTGGTATACATCATGCCTTGATGTCTGAATGCGGAATGTGATTTTTGGGGCTTGGAGAGGAAATGGACACCATTTCATTCCAACAGACTGATGTCATTAAAACGTGATTTTGATCGACTTGTCATTGATTCATTAAGAACTGGAGATACTCATCTTAAACTGAGAGCTCTGCACTTTCTAAAGGTGAAAACCTCATCTTGATGTCTTATTCTGTTAGGGTTATAAGAGGCTCTGAATGATAATTGACTTATGGTAGATGTAATGGCCAGACTTGATTGCAGTCCAAATAATGCACAATTTCCGTGTGAACTCATAACATCATGTACACATTCTCGAAGGGCTGATCCAGAGCTTTCATTTGGTATACATCATGCCTTGATGTGAGAATGCACAATGTGATTTTTAGGGCTTTATATTCAAATATATTCATATCCTCTCCAACAGGCTTTTTCCATTAAAATATAATTTTGATCAACTTATAATTGAGTCATCAAGGATTGAATATACTCATTTTAAAGAAGAAAATCTGCACTTTCAAAAGGTGAAAACCTTATCTTGATGTCTTATTCCGCAAGGGTGATGAGGTGCTCTGAAACATGTCTGGTAATGCTATTAGTTTTGATCAATTTCTCATATATTTCTAATTTATATTTCATGGAAATTCCATGCTCAAATGAAAGTACATATGATGCCCATTCAGAAACTGTTAAGATTGTATTGATGCGCATTCCACAGCGAGTGCTGCAAGCATTTGAACAGAAGTATTTTTTTGGCATAGATCACTCTTGGCCATTCCGAGCTTCCTTCCGCGGTTCCATTCCGGCTTTTACCCAGGCCCGTAGGGCTGTGTTAACTTCCTGTTGCTTGTCATTGTGAAACTTAAAGTATTTCAAACTCAAACGCCATTTTACAGACTGAGGACAAAAGAAGGAATAAAAATTGAATAAAAGAACGGAGTAAGTAGCCTGTTGTGGAGTGGAATGGACAGAAGAGAAGCTAAAGGTGAAGGGGTGTGGGGAGGAATGGGAATCTGCTAGTATAATCGCAGTAAGACGCTTAATTTCTTAAAACAGAAAACTGACAAAATGGCGCAATGTAGGTGTAATAGCCCCAGGATATATTCAAATGTCCCATTTGGCACCAAAAACAAAAAAGTAATTTCAAAATGTACTTTTAAAAAAAGTTTGACGTTTATTTTTGTATTTTTTTCTTGATGACGATGGCCTATTTTATGACGATTTTTTACCTCGTTGGATATGACGGAAGTCACATAGCCTACCATGTCGTTTGATTAAAAGAGTAGGATCGGCTACATTTTGATAAAGATATATAGCTAAATAAAGATAAAGGTAAATAAAAAAAAAAGTACTGCAGGAAAGCACAGCCTAATCAAAGTTTATTTCTACTATTAAAGTCGGCGGTCGTTTGTGAAATGATGTGTCCGTTTGTATCCTATTGTATTGAATTCGTACTAGTTTCAATAACATGAACTGCTTTAGACAATATCATCCATCTGCAGTGTGCGGCGCTTACGGAATTCCCCTTCTTCGGGAACGCCTCTTCTATGGGAACGCCTTTTCATACGTCACGTCACTCAGAGGTAGTCCTCAGACAACTTTATTGTCTGGGTTACAGCTTAGTACACGCACACAAAAAAGATCATAAACATAAAACAATAAAAACATTATAGATGTGCTGTTCGTGATTGCGTTAGAGCAAATCAGTATAAAAGTGTTGTTTTAATGTTCAAGTAAACATTGTAGGAGTGCAGGGAAACAAAAACGGAGCAAGTCATTTTGTTTGTTGCAAAGCTATTTCGGAACTCCTTTGTAATACTGTTACAAACTGACCGTTAAAATATTATTTCCATGGCTCCGTGTGTTAACGTTACAAACGATTGACAACTCGGGTGCAGCCGAGTTACGTAACACACGCGACTCTTAAAGGAGCCCTGTGTTTTAAATAGACGTACTTCAACTAACGTTTAAGGATGTAAGGTTAATGTTAGTTCTCAACGTTAACAAAGTATCCAATTAACCTTTCATTAGTTACCAGTAACAAATCTATTCTTTATGTATTTTATCCAAACATGCTAATACAAAATACACAACCTAACAAATAGCAGGCCTATAAAATGATCAAAACAGGGATTAAACTTAGTTAAGTATTTTTTGTGTTCTTATATTGGCATGAAATAATGCAGCTGTTATTTTTGCTTGTAGATTCAAGCTACCATTAATGAATGATTTCTAAATATGACAGCATGAGCTAAACTGAATAATACAGTACTGTAATGGTTCATCATTTCAATAAGGGTAGAGAATTGACTCAACCTTGAGTAGGGTATAACTGGGCACCAAAATGGGAGAGAGAAAAAACAGGAAGCTGAGGCTAGAGGCAGGGAGGAACCACCATGGCGAGGCACGGCTGGTTAGGGTGGCGAAATGATCTTTCACTCGCAAGGCAGATTTTTAATCTTTTAATCAGCCACTCTCAGGTGGAAGCGATTAGGTGGACCAGGGGTTGTAACAAACAGATTATATATATATATATATATATATATAAAATACACACACACACACACACAGAGCAAATCTCTTTTCAAGTTGTATGACATGTTCGATAATAAAAATGTTTTCTTGTATCATAACAAGAAAACAAAGTGCTTCAGCAAACAAACAAAACAGAATTATTTACAGTGAATGGATAACAATATACAATAACATCAGAACATAGCAAGTTATTATTACTATAATATAAAAATTGTAATAACAGATTACAAAACAAATAAAAAAATAGAGAGTGGATCTCTTCAAGTACTATAGCACAACGTGCTTCAGATTTATTTAGTGAATGGATAACAATATACAACATAAAAAGAATCAGAACATAGTAAGTTATTATTATTATAAAGATTGTAATAACAGAAAAAATATAAACAGACAGGATGTTTTTTTTTTTTATTAAAATTTTTTTTTGTTAGAAACAAACACAAAGCAGGTTGTCGTGGTGTTGGTGGAGAGGCACCGAGGTCACTTGCCGCAGTCTGGGGGGGGGGGGCATTAATGATGGCCAAGCCAAAAGGAACAGAAGAGAATAAAAACAATTAATAATGGGTGGGTCCAACAAACACACAGTAAAGTAGTGGACAGCACTGCTATTGATAGCACAGTGAACTAGGAAATAGAGAAATGTGTGAGTGAAGACAATATCAAGTAAGCAAATAGTAGAAAAACCTTGCCTTCTTGTAGCTTTATATAGCCCACTCCTCCATGCAGGACTGAGCACAGCATTTTGGCTTGGAGGAGAACCCCTGGCAAATCCCTCTTCTTCCATCCCCGAAATACCCTACGGTCGGACATAAAAGTCGGACATAAAACAAAGGGATGCACAAACATACTAGTGTCAATTCTTAATTAAAGGCTTTAAACTCAACTGGGACTGGTTACAGCCCATATCTGATGATTTTAAAACATACTGTAACTCTATTAATCTAACTCAGTTGATAAATTCGCCTGCTCGCCCTAATCTTAAACATCCAGAGAGATCTACTCTAATTGATTTGATTTTTACTAATGTTCCTTATACATACTCTGCTACTGGTGTCTTCTGTAATGATTAAAGTGACCACTGTGCTGTTGTTGCTATCAGAAATACTAAGATCCCTAAGACAAAACCACGCTTTGTTCAGAAGAGAAATCTGAAGCGTGTTGTTGAGCAGGGTTTCTTACACGACTTGTTTTACTTTGAATGGAAAAGGATTGAGCTTATTCCTGATGTTGAGACTGCCTGGGCATTCTTTCATGATGGATTTTTGCTAATTATGAATAAACATTCCCCCTTCTGTAGGTACAGAGTGAAAGGTAGGGATAACCCCTGGTTTTCCCCTGAGCTATCAGGTATATTTCATGAACGAAATTCAGTCTTGGCTAAGGCTAGGAAATCAGGGTCTGTTTTAGGCAGTTATGCTCTCTTATTAAGAAGGCCAAGTCAGAATTAAATTTATCTGCTACTACTGAAAATCTAAATGATCCTCGAAAGTTTTGGAAGGCTATTAAATCCATGTCTGGAAACTGTAAGTCTGCAGATTTACCATCATGTGTAATTAAAAACTCAGTTCCTGTAAATGACAAATCTGAAATGCTGAATTGTTTTAATGAACACTCTCTATTTGACTCTGCTCCCTCTGTCTCTGTAACACCCTGTGCTGAAATCACTAGATGCTAGAAAACCTGCAGGTCTTGATGTTCTTGACCCCTGCTTCTTGAATTAGCAGCTGATTTTATAGCGGAACCACTCACATATATTTTCAACCTGTCTCTGGAATGTAATGAAATTCCTAGGATTTGGAAATCAGCACATGTTCTCCCACTATTAAAAGGGGGAGATCCAACGCTCTTAAATAATTACAGACGGCTACATTAAGCACCGATAAAATTTCTCTTGACATGTCAATAAAGAAAACTGCATATCAGGGTCCATCTCACGGAACTCTACGGTCCATCTGTTATCACACTGAAGAGGTTTCGTTAGATAAAGAGCAAAACACTGACAACATTTTGTTAGCTCATTGCAGTCGTCTCTGAACATTGGGCCACACGCTGTTTGTACACAATATTATTTATTTTACGGTCTATGTGAAGCCGCCACTTTTGTTCCAATACAACAAACTATTTTGAATATCTATTTTTTTATTAATATTTTTCTTTAAAACCAGTGGATTTCTCTTGTCTAACAGCATTTTTAATTCTCACGAGGGAGGTTCTCGAAAAGGTTTATTTTACATTTGAATATTTATTTTATATGACTAGTTTGAATTCATGTGAGAGTTAATGTTATTTATTTTGTATATTTGAGTTTTTTAAATATATATTTGCCAGTCTGTATGTTGATGCTATTGATTTTTATTTATTTCAGTTGATTATTATTGTTATTACCTATTATTATTTTTGATCAATTCCATTGAATCATTAATAAAATATTGCACAATCAATATACAGTGAGCACCATAATTCATTGGACAGTGACACATTATTTGTTATTTTGGTTCTGTACTCTAGCACTTTGAGTTTGAAAAGATGCCATGACAATGAGGTTGAAGTGCTGACTGTCAGCTTTAATTTGAGGCTATTTTCATCCATATCGGATGAACCGTTTAGAAATAATAGAACCTTTTGTACATAGTCCCCCCCATTTTCAGACATCAAAAAATATTGGACAGTTTAACATAATGTAGAATAAAGTAATAGTATTTTTAATATTTGGTCACATATCCTTTGCATAACATGACTTCCTGATGTCTGTGACCCAACAATATCAAAAGACTCTTGATATCTTATTTTCTGGTACTCTTACAAGCGATACTATAACTTCTCTGCATTTGAATGGATCTCTATGGGACTAGATTTAGCTGTAAATTATGCTGGAATACATGGTTAGCGAAATACACTCTTAATTCCGAAAATATTAATGGAAATTAAATGATCTTAAAGCTCAGCTTTTGTTAGATTATTTTTTTTATTGCAGGTTGTGCTAAATAAAAATAAAAATATGTTGATTAAAATGTGCACAATTTTGCGACGCAAGTTAAAATAATTTTATTACTTGCCTAATAGCCTAATTGAGGAGAACCGGCTACATTTGATAGCATTGAGTAATTGGTGAATTAAACGCTTATGTAGCCTATTGTTAATCAAGGAAACGGATTGAAAAATTATTGAGACCATTAATCAGTTTAAAGGGAAGTGTTCCGCTGCCCCAATTTTCAGCTCAGGAGCCGCCACTGCCTATACCCTTAATGAGCCTGCAGGTGTCCATAGCATTACTGTGTACTGTTACCTATACCCTTAATGAGCCTGCAGGTGTCCATAGCATTACTGTGTACTGTTACCTATACCCTTAATTAGCCTGCAGGTGTCCATAGCATTACTGTGTACTGTTACCTATACCCTTAATGAGCCTGCAAGTGCCCGTAGCATTACAGTGTACTGTTACCTATACCCTTAATGAGCCTGCAAGTGTCCATAGCATTACTGTGTACTGTTACCTATACCCTTAATGAGCCTGCAAGTGTCCATAGCATTACTGTGTACTGTTACCAATACCCGTAATGAGCCTGCAAGTGTCCATAGCATTACTGTGTACTGTTACCTATACCCTGTGTGTGTGTGTGTGTGTGTGTGTGTGTGTGTGTGTGTGTGTGTGTGTGTGTGTGTGTGTGTGTGTGTGTGTGTGTGTGTGAGTGTGTCTCTCTGTATATGAGTGTGTCTCTGTGTTTTTGGGTATGTCTCTGTGTGTATGTGTGTGTCTGTGTGTATGAGTGTGTCTCTGTGTATGTGTGTATCTGTGTGTTCAGTATGTTGTCATTTTGTGTGTTTACAGGATGGCTAATTTGGGGCAGAAGCCACTTGAGGTCTAATCTGCTCTGACGTGTTCCAGTCTCCTGAGATAGAGGGCGCTATTTCTGAAATGAGTCTCTCAGGGAAGCCAGAGACCAAAGATGGAACCTGCAGCCCTGAGAGAAAGAGGTAAAAATATATGAATAAGAAACTTAATGTGCTGTGAGTTAGAGCTGCAGTAAGAGGATGAGGTTAACTGGAAGCTCTGTCTCCATGTGCTGTGAGTTAAAGCTGCAGTAAGAGGATGAGGTTAACTGGAAGCTCTGTCTCCATGTTTTGTTCACAGGGTCCGGGTTGAAAGAGCAGGGTCACCTGTACCCAGCTGTTTGTCTATGAAGAGCGATGCTTCAATGGTTCCTCCACTTAACTTCAGAGGAGAATTCACAGGAGATCAAAGGTAATTGAATAGGTTCATATTGACACTACTGTTTAATTATACTTCAATGTCACTGGCAACTTTCAGGTGGGTGTATTAAGACACATTCAGGACTAGCTGGAGTGTATTATTGCACATTCAGGTGTAGGTGGGTGTATGAAGTCACATTGAGGTGTGCTGTGAGTTAGAGCTGCAGTACCGGGATGAGGATAACTGGAAGCTCTGTCTCCATGTGCTGTTAGTTAGAACTGCAGTAAGAGGATGAGGTTAACTGGAAGCTCTGTCCATGTGCTGTGAGTTAGAACTGCAGTAAGAGGATGAGTTTAATTGGAAGCTCTGTCTCCATGTGCTGTGAGTTAGAGCTGCAGTAAGAGGATGAGGTTAACTGGAAGCTCTATCTCCATGTGCTGTGAGTTAGAGCTGCAGTAAGAGGATGAGGTTAACTGGAAGCTCTGTCTCCATGTGCTGTGAGTTAGAACTGCAGTAAGAGGATGAGTTTAACTGGAAGCTCTGTCTCCATGTGCTGTGAGTTAGAGCTGCAGTAAGAGGATGAGATTAACTGGAAGCTCTGTCTCCATGTGCTGTGAGTTAGAGCTGCAGTAAGAGGATGAGGTTAACTGGAAGCTCTGTCTCCATGTGCTGTGAGTTAGAGCTGCAGTAAGAGTATGAGTTTAACTGGAAGCTCTTTCTCCATTTGCTGTGACTTAGAGCTGCAGTAAGAGGATAAGGTTAACTGGAAGCTCTGTCTCCATGTGCTGTGAGTTAGAGCTGCAGTAAGAGGATGAGGTTAACTGGAAGCTCTGTCTCCATGTGCTGTGAGTTAGAGCTGCAGTAAGAGGATGAGGTTAACTGGAAGCTCTGTCTCCATGTGCTGTGAGTTAGAGCTGCAGTAAGATGATGAGGTTAACTGGAAGCTCTTTCTCCATTTGCTGTGAGTTAGAGCTGCAGTAAGAGGATGAGGTTAACTGGAAGCTCTGTCTCCATGTGCTGTGAGTTAGAGCTGCAGTAAGATGATGAGGTTAACTGGAAGCTCTTTCTCCATTTGCTGTGAGTTAGAGCTGCAGTAAGAGGATGAGGTTAACTGGAAGCTCTGTCTCCATGTGCTGTGAGTTAGAGCTGCAGTAAGAGGATGAGGTTAACCGGAAGCTCTGTATCCATGTGCTGTGAGTTAGACCTGCAGTAAGAGGATGAGGTCAACTGGAAGCTCTGTCTCCATGTGCTGTGAGTTAGAACTGCAGTAAGAGGATGAGTTTAACTGGAAGCTCTGTCTCCATGTGCTGTGAGTTAGAGCTGCAGTAAGAGGATGAGGTTAACCGGAAGCTCTGTATCCATGTGCTGTGAGTTAGAACTGCAGTAAGAGGATGAGTTTAACTGGAAGCTCTGTCTCCATGTGCTGTGAGTTAGAACTGTAGTAAGAGGATGAGTTTAACTGGAAGCTCTGTCTCCATGTGCTGTGAGTTAGAGCTGGAGTAAGATGATGAGGTTAACTGGAAGCTCTATCTCCATGTGCTGTGAGTTAGAGCTGCAGTAAGAGGATGAGGTTAACTGGAAGCTCTGTCTCCATGTGCTGTGAGTTAGAACTGCAGTAAGAGGATGAGTTTAACTGGAAGCTCTGTCTCCATGTGCTGTGAGTTAGAGCTGCAGTAAGAGGATGAGATTAACTGGAAGCTCTGTCTCCATGTGCTGTGAGTTAGAGCTGCAGTAAGAGGATGAGGTTAACTGGAAGCTCTGTCTCCATGTGCTGTGAGTTAGACCTGCAGTAAGAGTATGAGTTTAACTGGAAGCTCTTTCTCCATTTGCTGTGACTTAGAGCTGCAGTAAGAGGATAAGGTTAACTGGAAGCTCTGTCTCCATGTGCTGTGAGTTAGAGCTGCAGTAAGAGGATGAGGTTAACTGGAAGCTCTGTCTCCATGTGCTGTGAGTTAGAGCTGCAGTAAGAGGATGAGGTTAACTGGAAGCTCTGTCTCCATGTGCTGTGAGTTAGAGCTGCAGTAAGATGATGAGGTTAACTGGAAGCTCTTTCTCCATTTGCTGTGAGTTAGAGCTGCAGTAAGAGGATGAGGTTAACTGGAAGCTCTGTCTCCATGTGCTGTGAGTTAGAGCTGCAGTAAGATGATGAGGTTAACTGGAAGCTCTTTCTCCATTTGCTGTGAGTTAGAGCTGCAGTAAGAGGATGAGGTTAACTGGAAGCTCTGTCTCCATGTGCTGTGAGTTAGAGCTGCAGTAAGAGGATGAGGTTAACCGGAAGCTCTGTATCCATGTGCTGTGAGTTAGACCTCCAGTAAGAGGATGAGGTCAACTGGAAGCTCTGTCTCCATGTGCTGTGAGTTAGAACTGCAGTAAGAGGATGAGTTTAACTGGAAGCTCTGTCTCCATGTGCTGTGAGTTAGAGCTGCAGTAAGAGGATGAGGTTAACCGGAAGCTCTGTATCCATGTGCTGTGAGTTAGAACTGCAGTAAGAGGATGAGTTTAACTGGAAGCTCTGTCTCCATGTGCTGTGAGTTAGAACTGTAGTAAGAGGATGAGTTTAACTGGAAGCTCTGTCTCCATGTGCTGTGAGTTAGAGCTGGAGTAAGATGATGAGGTTAACTGGAAGCTCTTTCTCCATGTGCTGTGAGTTAGAGCTGCAGTAAGAGGATGAGTTTAACTGGGAGCTCTGTCTCCATGTGCTGTGAGTTAGAGCTGCAGTAAGAGGATGAGGTTAACTGGAAGCTCTATCTCCATGTGCTGTGAGTTAGAGCTGCAGTAAGAGGATGAGGTTAACTGGAAGCTCTGTCTCCATGTGCTGTGAGTTAGAACTGCAGTAAGAGGATGAGTTTTACTGGAAGCTCTGTCTCCATGTGCTGTGAGTTAGAGCTGCAGTAAGATGATGAGGTTAACTGGAAGCTCTTTCTCCATTTGCTGTGAGTTAGAGCTGCAGTAAGAGGATGAGATTAACTGGAAGCTCTGTCTCCATGTGCTGTGAGTTAGAGCTGCAGTAAGAGGATGAGGTTAACTGGAAGCTCTGTCTCCATGTGCTGTGAGTTAGACCTGCAGTAATAGTATGAGTTTAACTGGAAGCTCTTTCTCCATTTGCTGTGAGTTAGAGCTGCAGTAAGAGGATGAGGTTAACTGGAAGCTCTTTCTCCATTTGCTGTGAGTTAGAGCTGCAGTAAGAGGATGAGATTAACTGGAAGCTCTGTCTCCATGTGCTGTGAGTTAGAGCTGCAGTAAGAGGATGAGGTTAACTGGAAGCTCTGTCTCCATGTGCTGTGAGTTAGAACTGCAGTAAGAGGATGAGTTTAACTGGAAGCTCTGTCTCCATGTGCTGTGAGTTAGAGCTGCAGTAAGATGATGAGGTTAACTGGAAGCTCTGTCTCCATGTGCTGTGAGTTAGACCTGCAGTAATAGTATGAGTTTAACTGGAAGGTCTTTCTCCATTTGCTGTGAGTTAGAGCTGCAGTAAGAGGATGAGGTTAACTGGAAGCTCTTTCTCCATTTGCTGTGAGTTAGAGCTGCAGTAAGAGGATGAGATTAACTGGAAGCTCTGTCTCCATGTGCTGTGAGTTAGAGCTGCAGTAAGAGGATGAGGTTAACTGGAAGCTCTGTCTCCATGTGCTGTGAGTTAGAGCTGCAGTAAGAGGATGAGTTTAACTGGAAGCTCTGTCTCCATGTGCTGTGAGTTAGAGCTGCAGTAAGATGATGAGGTTAACTGGAAGCTCTTTCTCCATGTGCTGTGAGTTAGAGCTGCAGTAAGAGGATGAGTTTAACTGGAAGCTCTGTCTCCATGTTTTGTTCACAGGGTCCGGGTTGAAAGAGCACGGTCACCTGTACCCAGCTGTTTGTCTATGAAGAGCGATGCTTCAATGGTTCCTCCACTTAATTTCAGAGGAGAATTCACAGGAGATCAAAGGTAATTGAACAGGTCATATTGACATTACTGTTTAATTATACTTCAATGTCACTGGCAACTTTCAGGTGGGTGTATTAAGACACATTCAGGTCTAGCTGGAGTGTATTATTGCACATTCAGGTGTAGGTGGGTGTATGCAGTCACATTGAGATGTGCTGTGAGTTAGAGCTGCAGTACGAGGATGAGGTTAACTGGAAGCTCTGTCTCCATGTGCTGTTCGTTAGAACTGCAGTAAGAGGATGAGGTTAACTGGAAGCTCTGTCTTCATGTGCTGTGAGTTAGAACTGCAGTAAGAGGATGAGGTTAACTGGAAGCTCTTTCTCCATTTGCTGTGAGTTAGACCTGCAGGAAGAGGATGAGATTAACTGGAAGCTCTGTCTCTATGTGCTGTGAGTTAGAGCTGCAGTAAGAGGATAAGGTTAACTGGAAGCTCTGTCCATGTGCTGTGAGTTAGAGCTGCAGTAAGAGCATGAGGTTAACTGGAAGCTCTGTCTCCATGTGCTGTGAGTTAGAGCTGCAGTAAGAGGATGAGGTTAACTGGAAGCTCTGTCTCCATGTGCTGTGAGTTAGAGCTGCAGTAAGATGATGAGGTTAACTGGAAGCTCTTTCTCCATTTGCTGTGAGTTAGAGCTGCAGTAAGAGGATGAGGTTAACTGGAAGCTCTGTCTCCATGTGCTGTGAGTTAGAGCTGCAGTAAGAGGATGAGGTTTACCGGAAGCTCTGTATCCATGTGCTGTGAGTTAGACCTGCAGTAAGAGGATGAGGTCAACTGGAAGCTCTGTCTCCATGTGCTGTGAGTTAGAGCTGCAGTAAGAGGATGAGGTTAACCGGAAGCTCTGTATCGATGTGCTGTGAGTTAGAACTGCAGTAAGAGGATGAGTTTAACTGGAAGCTCTGTCTCCATGTGCTGTGAGTTAGAGCTGCAGTAAGAGGATGAGGTTAACCGGAAGCTCTGTCTCCATGTGCTGTGAGTTAGACCTGCAGTAAGAGGATGAGGTTAACTGGAAGCTCTTTCTCCATTTGCTGGGAGTTAGAGCTGCGGTAAGAGGATGAGATTAACTAGAAGCTCTGTCTCCATGTGCTGTGAGTTAGAGCTGCAGTAAGAGGATGAGGTTAACTGGAAGCTCTGTCTCCATGTGCTGTGAGTTAGAACTGCAGTAAGATGACGAGGTTAACTGGAAGCTCTTTCTCCATTTGCTGTGAGTTAGAGCTGCAGTAAGAGGATGAGGTTAACTGGAAGCTCTGTCTCCATGTGCTGTGAGTTAGACCTGCAGTAAGAGTATGAGTTTAACTGGAAGCTCTGTCTCCATGTGCTGTGAGTTAGACCTGCAGTAAGAGTATGAGTTTAACTGGAAGCTCTTTCTCCATTTGCTGTGAGTTAGAGCTGCAGTATGAGGATGAGGTTAACTGGAAGCTGTCTATGTGCTGTGAGTTAGAGCTGCAGTAAGAGGATGAGGTTAACTGGAAGCTCTGTCCATGTGCTGTGAGTTAGAACTGCAGTAAGAGTATGAGGTTAACTGGAAGCTCTGTCTCCATGTACTGTGAGTTAGACCTGCAGTAAGAGTGAGTTTAACTGGAAGCTCTTTCTCCATTTGCTGTGAGTTAGAGCTGCAGTATGAGGATGAGCTTAACTGGAAGCTCTGTCCATGTGCTGTGAGTTAGAGCTGCAGTAAGAGGATGAGGTTAATTGGAAGCTCTGTCTCCATGTGCTGTGAGATAGAACTGCAGTTAGAGGATGAGGTTAACTGGAAGCTCTGTCTCCATGTGCTGTGAGTTAAAGCTGCAGTAAGAGGATGAGGTTAACTGGAAGCTCTGTCTCCATGTGCTGTGAGTTAGAGCTGCAGTAAGAGGATGAGTTTAACTGGAAGCTCTGTCTCCATGTGCTGTGAGTTAAAGCTGCAGTAAGAGGATGAGGTTAATTGGAAGCTCTGTCTCCATGTGCTGTGAGATAGAACTGCAGTTAGAGGATGAGGTTAACTGGAAGCTCTGTCTCCATGTGCTGTGAGTTAAAGCTGCAGTAAGAGGATGAGGTTAACTGGAAGCTCTGTCTCCATGTGCTGTGAGTTAGAGCTGCAGTAAGAGGATGAGTTTAACTGGAAGCTCTGTCTCCATGTGCTGTGAGTTAAAGCTGCATTAAGAGGATGAGGTTAACTGGAAGCTCTGTCTCCATGTGCTGTGAGTTAGAGCTGCAGTAAGAGGATGAGGTTAACTGGAAGCTCTGTCTCCATGTGCTGTGAGTTAAAGCTGCAGTAAGAGGATGAGGTTAACTGGAAGCTCTGTCCATGTTTTGTTCACAGGGTCCGGGTTGAAAGAGCAGGGTCACCTGTACCCAGCTGTTTGTCTATGAAGAGCGATGCTTCAATGGTTCCTCCACTTAACTTCAGAGGAGAATTCACAGGAGATCAAAGGTAATTGAACAGGTTCATATTGGCATTACTGTTTAATTATACTTCAATGTCACTGGCAACTTTCAGGTGGGTGTATTAAGACACATTCAGGTCTAGCTGGAGCGTATTATTGCACATTCAGGTGTAGGTGGGTGTATGAAGTCACATTGAGGTGTGCTGTGAGTTAGAGCTGCAGTACCGGGATGAGGATAACTGGAAGCTCTGTCTCCATGTGCTGTTAGTTAGAACTGCAGTAAGAGGATGAGGTTAACTGGAAGCTCTGTCTCCATGTGCTGTTAGTTAGAACTGCAGTAAGAGGATGAGGTTAATTGGAAGTTCTGTCTCCATGTGCTGTGAGTTAGAGCTGCAGTAAGAGGATGAGGTTAACTGGAAGCTCTGTCCATGTGCTGTGAGTTAGAGCTGCAGTAAAAGGATGAGTTTCACTGGAAGCACTGTCTACATGTGCTGTGAGTTAGAGCTGCAGTAAGAGGATGAGGTTAACCGGAAGCTCTGTCTCCATGTGCTGTGAGTTAGACCTGCAGTAAAATGATGAGTTTAACTGGAAGCACTGTCTACATGTGCTGTGAGTTAGAGCTGCAGTAAGAGGATGAGGTTAACCGGAAGCTCTGTCTCCATGTGCTGTGAGTTAGAGCTGCAGTAAGAGGATGAGGTTAACCGGAAGCTCTGTATCCATGTGCTGTGAGTTAGAACTGCAGTAAGAGGATGAGTTTAACTGGAAGCTCTGTCTCCATGTGCTGTGAGTTAGAACTGTAGTAAGAGGATGAGTTTAACTGGAAGCTCTGTCTCCATGTGCTGTGAGTTAGAGCTGCAGTAAGATGATGAGGTTAACTGGAAGCTCTGTCTCCATGTGCTGTGAGTTAGAGCTGCAGTAAGATGATGAGGTTAACTGGAAGCTCTTTCTCCATTTGCTGTGAGTTAGAGCTGCAGTAAGAGGATGAGGTTAACTGGAAGCTCTGTCTCCATGTGCTGTGAGTTAGAGCTGCAGTAAGAGGATGAGGTTAACCGGAAGCTCTGTATCCATGTGCTGTGAGTTAGACCTCCAGTAAGAGGATGAGGTCAACTGGAAGCTCTGTCTCCATGTGCTGTGAGTTAGAACTGCAGTAAGAGGATGAGTTTAACTGGAAGCTCTGTCTCCATGTGCTGTGAGTTAGAGCTGCAGTAAGAGGATGAGGTTAACCGGAAGCTCTGTATCCATGTGCTGTGAGTTAGAACTGCAGTAAGAGGATGAGTTTAACTGGAAGCTCTGTCTCCATGTGCTGTGAGTTAGAACTGTAGTAAGAGGATGAGTTTAACTGGAAGCTCTGTCTCCATGTGCTGTGAGTTAGAGCTGGAGTAAGATGATGAGGTTAACTGGAAGCTCTTTCTCCATGTGCTGTGAGTTAGAGCTGCAGTAAGAGGATGAGTTTAACTGGGAGCTCTGTCTCCATGTGCTGTGAGTTAGAGCTGCAGTAAGAGGATGAGGTTAACTGGAAGCTCTATCTCCATGTGCTGTGAGTTAGAGCTGCAGTAAGAGGATGAGGTTAACTGGAAGCTCTGTCTCCATGTGCTGTGAGTTAGAACTGCAGTAAGAGGATGAGTTTTACTGGAAGCTCTGTCTCCATGTGCTGTGAGTTAGAGCTGCAGTAAGATGATGAGGTTAACTGGAAG
This sequence comes from Synaphobranchus kaupii, assembly GCA_029718625.1. Taxonomy (NCBI): domain Eukaryota; kingdom Metazoa; phylum Chordata; class Actinopteri; order Anguilliformes; family Synaphobranchidae; genus Synaphobranchus; species Synaphobranchus kaupii. The sequence goes on from JAINUF010000025.1 coordinate 1,732,295, forward strand.
CTCTTTCTCCATTTGCTGTGAGTTAGAGCTGCAGTAAGAGGATGAGATTAACTGGAAGCTCTGTCTCCATGTGCTGTGAGTTAGAGCTGCAGTAAGAGGATGAGGTTAACTGGAAGCTCTGTCTCCATGTGCTGTGAGTTAGACCTGCAGTAATAGTATGAGTTTAACTGGAAGCTCTTTCTCCATTTGCTGTGAGTTAGAGCTGCAGTAAGAGGATGAGGTTAACTGGAAGCTCTTTCTCCATTTGCTGTGAGTTAGAGCTGCAGTAAGAGGATGAGATTAACTGGAAGCTCTGTCTCCATGTGCTGTGAGTTAGAGCTGCAGTAAGAGGATGAGGTTAACTGGAAGCTCTGTCTCCATGTGCTGTGAGTTAGAACTGCAGTAAGAGGATGAGTTTAACTGGAAGCTCTGTCTCCATGTGCTGTGAGTTAGAGCTGCAGTAAGATGATGAGGTTAACTGGAAGCTCTGTCTCCATGTGCTGTGAGTTAGACCTGCAGTAATAGTATGAGTTTAACTGGAAGGTCTTTCTCCATTTGCTGTGAGTTAGAGCTGCAGTAAGAGGATGAGGTTAACTGGAAGCTCTTTCTCCATTTGCTGTGAGTTAGAGCTGCAGTAAGAGGATGAGATTAACTGGAAGCTCTGTCTCCATGTGCTGTGAGTTAGAGCTGCAGTAAGAGGATGAGGTTAACTGGAAGCTCTGTCTCCATGTGCTGTGAGTTAGAACTGCAGTAAGAGGATGAGTTTAACTGGAAGCTCTGTCTCCATGTGCTGTGAGTTAGAGCTGCAGTAAGATGATGAGGTTAACTGGAAGCTCTTTCTCCATGTGCTGTGAGTTAGAGCTGCAGTAAGAGGATGAGTTTAACTGGAAGCTCTGTCTCCATGTTTTGTTCACAGGGTCCGGGTTGAAAGAGCACGGTCACCTGTACCCAGCTGTTTGTCTATGAAGAGCGATGCTTCAATGGTTCCTCCACTTAATTTCAGAGGAGAATTCACAGGAGATCAAAGGTAATTGAACAGGTCATATTGACATTACTGTTTAATTATACTTCAATGTCACTGGCAACTTTCAGGTGGGTGTATTAAGACACATTCAGGTCTAGCTGGAGTGTATTATTGCACATTCAGGTGTAGGTGGGTGTATGCAGTCACATTGAGATGTGCTGTGAGTTAGAGCTGCAGTACGAGGATGAGGTTAACTGGAAGCTCTGTCTCCATGTGCTGTTCGTTAGAACTGCAGTAAGAGGATGAGGTTAACTGGAAGCTCTGTCTTCATGTGCTGTGAGTTAGAACTGCAGTAAGAGGATGAGGTTAACTGGAAGCTCTTTCTCCATTTGCTGTGAGTTAGACCTGCAGGAAGAGGATGAGATTAACTGGAAGCTCTGTCTCTATGTGCTGTGAGTTAGAGCTGCAGTAAGAGGATAAGGTTAACTGGAAGCTCTGTCCATGTGCTGTGAGTTAGAGCTGCAGTAAGAGCATGAGGTTAACTGGAAGCTCTGTCTCCATGTGCTGTGAGTTAGAGCTGCAGTAAGAGGATGAGGTTAACTGGAAGCTCTGTCTCCATGTGCTGTGAGTTAGAGCTGCAGTAAGATGATGAGGTTAACTGGAAGCTCTTTCTCCATTTGCTGTGAGTTAGAGCTGCAGTAAGAGGATGAGGTTAACTGGAAGCTCTGTCTCCATGTGCTGTGAGTTAGAGCTGCAGTAAGAGGATGAGGTTTACCGGAAGCTCTGTATCCATGTGCTGTGAGTTAGACCTGCAGTAAGAGGATGAGGTCAACTGGAAGCTCTGTCTCCATGTGCTGTGAGTTAGAGCTGCAGTAAGAGGATGAGGTTAACCGGAAGCTCTGTATCGATGTGCTGTGAGTTAGAACTGCAGTAAGAGGATGAGTTTAACTGGAAGCTCTGTCTCCATGTGCTGTGAGTTAGAGCTGCAGTAAGAGGATGAGGTTAACCGGAAGCTCTGTCTCCATGTGCTGTGAGTTAGACCTGCAGTAAGAGGATGAGGTTAACTGCAAGCTCTGTCTCCATGTGCTGTGAGTTAGAACTGCAGTAAGAGGATGAGTTTAACTGGAAGCTCTGTCTCCACGTGCTGTGAGTTAGAGCTGGAGTAAGATGATGAGGTTAACTGGAAGCTCTTTCTCCATTTGCTGGGAGTTAGAGCTGCGGTAAGAGGATGAGATTAACTAGAAGCTCTGTCTCCATGTGCTGTGAGTTAGAGCTGCAGTAAGAGGATGAGGTTAACTGGAAGCTCTGTCTCCATGTGCTGTGAGTTAGAACTGCAGTAAGATGACGAGGTTAACTGGAAGCTCTTTCTCCATTTGCTGTGAGTTAGAGCTGCAGTAAGAGGATGAGGTTAACTGGAAGCTCTGTCTCCATGTGCTGTGAGTTAGACCTGCAGTAAGAGTATGAGTTTAACTGGAAGCTCTGTCTCCATGTGCTGTGAGTTAGACCTGCAGTAAGAGTATGAGTTTAACTGGAAGCTCTTTCTCCATTTGCTGTGAGTTAGAGCTGCAGTATGAGGATGAGGTTAACTGGAAGCTGTCTATGTGCTGTGAGTTAGAGCTGCAGTAAGAGGATGAGGTTAACTGGAAGCTCTGTCCATGTGCTGTGAGTTAGAACTGCAGTAAGAGTATGAGGTTAACTGGAAGCTCTGTCTCCATGTACTGTGAGTTAGACCTGCAGTAAGAGTGAGTTTAACTGGAAGCTCTTTCTCCATTTGCTGTGAGTTAGAGCTGCAGTATGAGGATGAGCTTAACTGGAAGCTCTGTCCATGTGCTGTGAGTTAGAGCTGCAGTAAGAGGATGAGGTTAATTGGAAGCTCTGTCTCCATGTGCTGTGAGATAGAACTGCAGTTAGAGGATGAGGTTAACTGGAAGCTCTGTCTCCATGTGCTGTGAGTTAAAGCTGCAGTAAGAGGATGAGGTTAACTGGAAGCTCTGTCTCCATGTGCTGTGAGTTAGAGCTGCAGTAAGAGGATGAGTTTAACTGGAAGCTCTGTCTCCATGTGCTGTGAGTTAAAGCTGCAGTAAGAGGATGAGGTTAATTGGAAGCTCTGTCTCCATGTGCTGTGAGATAGAACTGCAGTTAGAGGATGAGGTTAACTGGAAGCTCTGTCTCCATGTGCTGTGAGTTAAAGCTGCAGTAAGAGGATGAGGTTAACTGGAAGCTCTGTCTCCATGTGCTGTGAGTTAGAGCTGCAGTAAGAGGATGAGTTTAACTGGAAGCTCTGTCTCCATGTGCTGTGAGTTAAAGCTGCATTAAGAGGATGAGGTTAACTGGAAGCTCTGTCTCCATGTGCTGTGAGTTAGAGCTGCAGTAAGAGGATGAGGTTAACTGGAAGCTCTGTCTCCATGTGCTGTGAGTTAAAGCTGCAGTAAGAGGATGAGGTTAACTGGAAGCTCTGTCCATGTTTTGTTCACAGGGTCCGGGTTGAAAGAGCAGGGTCACCTGTACCCAGCTGTTTGTCTATGAAGAGCGATGCTTCAATGGTTCCTCCACTTAACTTCAGAGGAGAATTCACAGGAGATCAAAGGTAATTGAACAGGTTCATATTGGCATTACTGTTTAATTATACTTCAATGTCACTGGCAACTTTCAGGTGGGTGTATTAAGACACATTCAGGTCTAGCTGGAGCGTATTATTGCACATTCAGGTGTAGGTGGGTGTATGAAGTCACATTGAGGTGTGCTGTGAGTTAGAGCTGCAGTACCGGGATGAGGATAACTGGAAGCTCTGTCTCCATGTGCTGTTAGTTAGAACTGCAGTAAGAGGATGAGGTTAACTGGAAGCTCTGTCTCCATGTGCTGTTAGTTAGAACTGCAGTAAGAGGATGAGGTTAATTGGAAGTTCTGTCTCCATGTGCTGTGAGTTAGAGCTGCAGTAAGAGGATGAGGTTAACTGGAAGCTCTGTCCATGTGCTGTGAGTTAGAGCTGCAGTAAAAGGATGAGTTTCACTGGAAGCACTGTCTACATGTGCTGTGAGTTAGAGCTGCAGTAAGAGGATGAGGTTAACCGGAAGCTCTGTCTCCATGTGCTGTGAGTTAGACCTGCAGTAAAATGATGAGTTTAACTGGAAGCACTGTCTACATGTGCTGTGAGTTAGAGCTGCAGTAAGAGGATGAGGTTAACCGGAAGCTCTGTCTCCATGTGCTGTGAGTTAGACCTGCAGTAAGAGGATGAGATTAACTGGAAGCTCTGTCTCCATGTGCTGTGAGTTAGAGCTGCAGTAAGAGGATGAGGTTAACTGGAAGCTCTGTCTCCATGTGCTGTGAGTTAGAACTGCAGTAAGATGACGAGGTTAACTGGAAGCTCTTTCTCCATTTGCTGTGAGTTAGAGCTGCAGTATGAGGATGAGGTTAACTGGAAGCTGTCTATGTGCTGTGAGTTAGACCTGCAGTAAGAGTATGAGTTTAACTGGAAGCTCTTTCTCCATTTGCTGTGAGTTAGAGCTGCAGTATGAGGATGAGGTTAACTGGAAGCTGTCTATGTGCTGTGAGTTAGAGCTGCAGTAAGAGGATGAGGTTAACTGGAAGCTCTGTCTCCATGTGCTGTGAGTTAGAACTGCAGTAAGATGACGAGGTTAACTGGAAGCTCTTTCTCCATTTGCTGTGAGTTAGAGCTGCAGTAAGAGGATGAGGTTAACTGGAAGCTCTGTCTCCATGTGCTGTGAGTTAGAACTGCAGTAAGATGACGAGGTTAACTGGAAGCTCTTTCTCCATTTGCTGTGAGTTAGAGCTGCAGTAAGAGGATGAGGTTAACTGGAAGCTCTGTCTCCATGTGCTGTGAGTTAGACCTGCAGTAAGAGTATGAGTTTAACTGGAAGCTCTTTCTCCATTTGCTGTGAGTTAGAGCTGCAGTATGAGGATGAGGTTAACTGGAAGCTGTCTATGTGCTGTGAGTTAGAGCTGCAGTAAGAGGATGAGGTTAACTGGAAGCTCTGTCCATGTGCTGTGAGTTAGAACTGCAGTAAGAGTATGAGGTTAACTGGAAGCTCTGTCTCCATGTACTGTGAGTTAGACCTGCAGTAAGAGTGAGTTTAACTGGAAGCTCTTTCTCCATTTGCTGTGAGTTAGAGCTGCAGTATGAGGATGAGCTTAACTGGAAGCTCTGTCCATGTGCTGTGAGTTAGAGCTGCAGTAAGAGGATGAGGTTAATTGGAAGCTCTGTCTCCATGTGCTGTGAGATAGAACTGCAGTTAGAGGATGAGGTTAACTGGAAGCTCTGTCTCCATGTGCTGTGAGTTAAAGCTGCAGTAAGAGGATGAGGTTAACTGGAAGCTCTGTCTCCATGTGCTGTGAGTTAGAGCTGCAGTAAGAGGATGAGTTTAACTGGAAGCTCTGTCTCCATGTGCTGTGAGTTAAAGCTGCAGTAAGAGGATGAGGTTAATTGGAAGCTCTGTCTCCATGTGCTGTGAGATAGAACTGCAGTTAGAGGATGAGGTTAACTGGAAGCTCTGTCTCCATGTGCTGTGAGTTAAAGCTGCAGTAAGAGGATGAGGTTAACTGGAAGCTCTGTCTCCATGTGCTGTGAGTTAGAGCTGCAGTAAGAGGATGAGTTTAACTGGAAGCTCTGTCTCCATGTGCTGTGAGTTAAAGCTGCATTAAGAGGATGAGGTTAACTGGAAGCTCTGTCTCCATGTGCTGTGAGTTAGAGCTGCAGTAAGAGGATGAGGTTAACTGGAAGCTCTGTCTCCATGTGCTGTGAGTTAAAGCTGCAGTAAGAGGATGAGGTTAACTGGAAGCTCTGTCCATGTTTTGTTCACAGGGTCCGGGTTGAAAGAGCAGGGTCACCTGTACCCAGCTGTTTGTCTATGAAGAGCGATGCTTCAATGGTTCCTCCACTTAACTTCAGAGGAGAATTCACAGGAGATCAAAGGTAATTGAACAGGTTCATATTGGCATTACTGTTTAATTATACTTCAATGTCACTGGCAACTTTCAGGTGGGTGTATTAAGACACATTCAGGTCTAGCTGGAGCGTATTATTGCACATTCAGGTGTAGGTGGGTGTATGAAGTCACATTGAGGTGTGCTGTGAGTTAGAGCTGCAGTACCGGGATGAGGATAACTGGAAGCTCTGTCTCCATGTGCTGTTAGTTAGAACTGCAGTAAGAGGATGAGGTTAACTGGAAGCTCTGTCTCCATGTGCTGTTAGTTAGAACTGCAGTAAGAGGATGAGGTTAATTGGAAGTTCTGTCTCCATGTGCTGTGAGTTAGAGCTGCAGTAAGAGGATGAGGTTAACTGGAAGCTCTGTCCATGTGCTGTGAGTTAGAGCTGCAGTAAAAGGATGAGTTTCACTGGAAGCACTGTCTACATGTGCTGTGAGTTAGAGCTGCAGTAAGAGGATGAGGTTAACCGGAAGCTCTGTCTCCATGTGCTGTGAGTTAGACCTGCAGTAAAATGATGAGTTTAACTGGAAGCACTGTCTACATGTGCTGTGAGTTAGAGCTGCAGTAAGAGGATGAGGTTAACCGGAAGCTCTGTCTCCATGTGCTGTGAGTTAGACCTGCAGTAAGAGGATGAGATTAACTGGAAGCTCTGTCTCCATGTGCTGTGAGTTAGAGCTGCAGTAAGAGGATGAGGTTAACTGGAAGCTCTGTCTCCATGTGCTGTGAGTTAGAGCTGCAGTAAGAGGATGAGGTTAACTGGAAGCTCTGTCTCCATGTGCTGTGAGTTAGACCTGCAGTAATAGTATGAGTTTAACTGGAAGCTCTTTCTCCATTTGCTGTGAGTTAGAGCTGCAGTAAGAGGATGAGGTTAACTGGAAGCTCTTTCTCCATTTGCTGTGAGTTAGAGCTGCAGTAAGAGGATGAGATTAACTGGAAGCTCTGTCTCCATGTGCTGTGAGTTAGAGCTGCAGTAAGAGGATGAGGTTAACTGGAAGCTCTGTCTCCATGTGCTGTGAGTTAGAACTGCAGTAAGAGGATGAGTTTAACTGGAAGCTCTGTCTCCATGTGCTGTGAGTTAGAGCTGCAGTAAGATGATGAGGTTAACTGGAAGCTCTGTCTCCATGTGCTGTGAGTTAGACCTGCAGTAATAGTATGAGTTTAACTGGAAGGTCTTTCTCCATTTGCTGTGAGTTAGAGCCGCAGTAAGAGGATGAGGTTAACTGGAAGCTCTTTCTCCATTTGCTGTGAGTTAGAGCTGCAGTAAGAGGATGAGATTAACTGGAAGCTCTGTCTCCATGTGCTGTGAGTTAGAGCTGCAGTAAGAGGATGAGGTTAACTGGAAGCTCTTTCTCCATTTGCTGTGAGTTAGACCTGCAGGAAGAGGATGAGATTAACTGGAAGCTCTGTCTCTATGTGCTGTGAGTTAGAGCTGCAGTAAGAGGATAAGGTTAACTGGAAGCTCTGTCCATGTGCTGTGAGTTAGAGCTGCAGTAAGAGCATGAGGTTAACTGGAAGCTCTGTCTCCATGTGCTGTGAGTTAGAGCTGCAGTAAGAGGATGAGGTTAACTGGAAGCTCTGTCTCCATGTGCTGTGAGTTAGAGCTGCAGTAAGATGATGAGGTTAACTGGAAGCTCTTTCTCCATTTGCTGTGAGTTAGAGCTACAGTAAGAGGATGAGGTTAACTGGAAGCTCTGTCTCCATGTGCTGTGAGTTAGAGCTGCAGTAAGAGGATGAGGTTTACCGGAAGCTCTGTATCCATGTGCTGTGAGTTAGACCTGCAGTAAGAGGATGAGGTCAACTGGAAGCTCTGTCTCCATGTGCTGTGAGTTAGAGCTGCAGTAAGAGGATGAGGTTAACCGGAAGCTCTGTATCGATGTGCTGTGAGTTAGAACTGCAGTAAGAGGATGAGTTTAACTGGAAGCTCTGTCTCCATGTGCTGTGAGTTAGAGCTGCAGTAAGAGGATGAGGTTAACCGGAAGCTCTGTCTCCATGTGCTGTGAGTTAGACCTGCAGTAAGAGGATGAGGTTAACTGCAAGCTCTGTCTCCATGTGCTGTGAGTTAGAACTGCAGTAAGAGGATGAGTTTAACTGGAAGCTCTGTCTCCACGTGCTGTGAGTTAGAGCTGGAGTAAGATGATGAGGTTAACTGGAAGCTCTTTCTCCATTTGCTGGGAGTTAGAGCTGCGGTAAGAGGATGAGATTAACTAGAAGCTCTGTCTCCATGTGCTGTGAGTTAGAGCTGCAGTAAGAGGATGAGGTTAACTGGAAGCTCTGTCTCCATGTGCTGTGAGTTAGAACTGCAGTAAGATGACGAGGTTAACTGGAAGCTCTTTCTCCATTTGCTGTGAGTTAGAGCTGCAGTAAGAGGATGAGGTTAACTGGAAGCTCTGTCTCCATGTGCTGTGAGTTAGACCTGCAGTAAGAGTATGAGTTTAACTGGAAGCTCTGTCTCCATGTGCTGTGAGTTAGACCTGCAGTAAGAGTATGAGTTTAACTGGAAGCTCTTTCTCCATTTGCTGTGAGTTAGAGCTGCAGTATGAGGATGAGGTTAACTGGAAGCTGTCTATGTGCTGTGAGTTAGAGCTGCAGTAAGAGGATGAGGTTAACTGGAAGCTCTGTCCATGTGCTGTGAGTTAGAACTGCAGTAAGAGTATGAGGTTAACTGGAAGCTCTGTCTCCATGTACTGTGAGTTAGACCTGCAGTAAGAGTGAGTTTAACTGGAAGCTCTTTCTCCATTTGCTGTGAGTTAGAGCTGCAGTATGAGGATGAGCTTAACTGGAAGCTCTGTCCATGTGCTGTGAGTTAGAGCTGCAGTAAGAGGATGAGGTTAATTGGAAGCTCTGTCTCCATGTGCTGTGAGATAGAACTGCAGTTAGAGGATGAGGTTAACTGGAAGCTCTGTCTCCATGTGCTGTGAGTTAAAGCTGCAGTAAGAGGATGAGGTTAACTGGAAGCTCTGTCTCCATGTGCTGTGAGTTAGAGCTGCAGTAAGAGGATGAGTTTAACTGGAAGCTCTGTCTCCATGTGCTGTGAGTTAAAGCTGCAGTAAGAGGATGAGGTTAATTGGAAGCTCTGTCTCCATGTGCTGTGAGATAGAACTGCAGTTAGAGGATGAGGTTAACTGGAAGCTCTGTCTCCATGTGCTGTGAGTTAAAGCTGCAGTAAGAGGATGAGGTTAACTGGAAGCTCTGTCTCCATGTGCTGTGAGTTAGAGCTGCAGTAAGAGGATGAGTTTAACTGGAAGCTCTGTCTCCATGTGCTGTGAGTTAAAGCTGCATTAAGAGGATGAGGTTAACTGGAAGCTCTGTCTCCATGTGCTGTGAGTTAGAGCTGCAGTAAGAGGATGAGGTTAACTGGAAGCTCTGTCTCCATGTGCTGTGAGTTAAAGCTGCAGTAAGAGGATGAGGTTAACTGGAAGCTCTGTCCATGTTTTGTTCACAGGGTCCGGGTTGAAAGAGCAGGGTCACCTGTACCCAGCTGTTTGTCTATGAAGAGCGATGCTTCAATGGTTCCTCCACTTAACTTCAGAGGAGAATTCACAGGAGATCAAAGGTAATTGAACAGGTTCATATTGGCATTACTGTTTAATTATACTTCAATGTCACTGGCAACTTTCAGGTGGGTGTATTAAGACACATTCAGGTCTAGCTGGAGCGTATTATTGCACATTCAGGTGTAGGTGGGTGTATGAAGTCACATTGAGGTGTGCTGTGAGTTAGAGCTGCAGTACCGGGATGAGGATAACTGGAAGCTCTGTCTCCATGTGCTGTTAGTTAGAACTGCAGTAAGAGGATGAGGTTAACTGGAAGCTCTGTCTCCATGTGCTGTTAGTTAGAACTGCAGTAAGAGGATGAGGTTAATTGGAAGTTCTGTCTCCATGTGCTGTGAGTTAGAGCTGCAGTAAGAGGATGAGGTTAACTGGAAGCTCTGTCCATGTGCTGTGAGTTAGAGCTGCAGTAAAAGGATGAGTTTCACTGGAAGCACTGTCTACATGTGCTGTGAGTTAGAGCTGCAGTAAGAGGATGAGGTTAACCGGAAGCTCTGTCTCCATGTGCTGTGAGTTAGACCTGCAGTAAAATGATGAGTTTAACTGGAAGCACTGTCTACATGTGCTGTGAGTTAGAGCTGCAGTAAGAGGATGAGGTTAACCGGAAGCTCTGTCTCCATGTGCTGTGAGTTAGACCTGCAGTAAGAGGATGAGATTAACTGGAAGCTCTGTCTCCATGTGCTGTGAGTTAGAGCTGCAGTAAGAGGATGAGGTTAACTGGAAGCTCTGTCTCAATGTGCTGTGAGTTAGAACTGCAGTAAGATGACGAGGTTAACTGGAAGCTCTTTCTCCATTTGCTGTGAGTTAGAGCTGCAGTATGAGGATGAGGTTAACTGGAAGCTGTCTATGTGCTGTGAGTTAGACCTGCAGTAAGAGTATGAGTTTAACTGGAAGCTCTTTCTCCATTTGCTGTGAGTTAGAGCTGCAGTATGAGGATGAGGTTAACTGGAAGCTGTCTATGTGCTGTGAGTTAGAGCTGCAGTAAGAGGATGAGGTTAACTGGAAGCTCTGTCTCCATGTGCTGTGAGTTAGAACTGCAGTAAGATGACGAGGTTAACTGGAAGCTCTTTCTCCATTTGCTGTGAGTTAGAGCTGCAGTAAGAGGATGAGGTTAACTGGAAGCTCTGTCTCCATGTGCTGTGAGTTAGAACTGCAGTAAGATGACGAGGTTAACTGGAAGCTCTTTCTCCATTTGCTGTGAGTTAGAGCTGCAGTAAGAGGATGAGGTTAACTGGAAGCTCTGTCTCCATGTGCTGTGAGTTAGACCTGCAGTAAGAGTATGAGTTTAACTGGAAGCTCTGTCTCCATGTGCTGTGAGTTAGACCTGCAGTAAGAGTATGAGTTTAACTGGAAGCTCTTTCTCCATTTGCTGTGAGTTAGAGCTGCAGTATGAGGATGAGGTTAACTGGAAGCTGTCTATGTGCTGTGAGTTAGAGCTGCAGTAAGAGGATGAGGTTAACTGGAAGCTCTGTCCATGTGCTGTGAGTTAGAACTGCAGTAAGAGTATGAGGTTAACTGGAAGCTCTGTCTCCATGTACTGTGAGTTAGACCTGCAGTAAGAGTGAGTTTAACTGGAAGCTCTTTCTCCATTTGCTGTGAGTTAGAGCTGCAGTATGAGGATGAGCTTAACTGGAAGCTCTGTCCATGTGCTGTGAGTTAGAGCTGCAGTAAGAGGATGAGGTTAATTGGAAGCTCTGTCTCCATGTGCTGTGAGATAGAACTGCAGTTAGAGGATGAGGTTAACTGGAAGCTCTGTCTCAATGTGCTGTGAGTTAAAGCTGCAGTAAGAGGATGAGGTTAACTGGAAGCTCTGTCTCCATGTGCTGTGAGTTAGAGCTGCAGTAAGAGGATGAGTTTAACTGGAAGCTCTGTCTCCATGTGCTGTGAGTTAAAGCTGCAGTAAGAGGATGAGGTTAATTGGAAGCTCTGTCTCCATGTGCTGTGAGATAGAACTGCAGTTAGAGGATGAGGTTAACTGGAAGCTCTGTCTCCATGTGCTGTGAGTTAAAGCTGCAGTAAGAGGATGAGGTTAACTGGAAGCTCTGTCTCCATGTGCTGTGAGTTAGAGCTGCAGTAAGAGGATGAGTTTAACTGGAAGCTCTGTCTCCATGTGCTGTGAGTTAAAGCTGCATTAAGAGGATGAGGTTAACTGGAAGCTCTGTCTCCATGTGCTGTGAGTTAGAGCTGCAGTAAGAGGATGAGGTTAACTGGAAGCTCTGTCTCCATGTGCTGTGAGTTAAAGCTGCAGTAAGAGGATGAGGTTAACTGGAAGCTCTGTCCATGTTTTGTTCACAGGGTCCGGGTTGAAAGAGCAGGGTCACCTGTACCCAGCTGTTTGTCTATGAAGAGCGATGCTTCAATGGTTCCTCCACTTAACTTCAGAGGAGAATTCACAGGAGATCAAAGGTAATTGAACAGGTTCATATTGGCATTACTGTTTAATTATACTTCAATGTCACTGGCAACTTTCAGGTGGGTGTATTAAGACACATTCAGGTCTAGCTGGAGCGTATTATTGCACATTCAGGTGTAGGTGGGTGTATGAAGTCACATTGAGGTGTGCTGTGAGTTAGAGCTGCAGTACCGGGATGAGGATAACTGGAAGCTCTGTCTCCATGTGCTGTTAGTTAGAACTGCAGTAAGAGGATGAGGTTAACTGGAAGCTCTGTCTCCATGTGCTGTTAGTTAGAACTGCAGTAAGAGGATGAGGTTAATTGGAAGTTCTGTCTCCATGTGCTGTGAGTTAGAGCTGCAGTAAGAGGATGAGGTTAACTGGAAGCTCTGTCCATGTGCTGTGAGTTAGAGCTGCAGTAAAAGGATGAGTTTCACTGGAAGCACTGTCTACATGTGCTGTGAGTTAGAGCTGCAGTAAGAGGATGAGGTTAACCGGAAGCTCTGTCTCCATGTGCTGTGAGTTAGACCTGCAGTAAAATGATGAGTTTAACTGGAAGCACTGTCTACATGTGCTGTGAGTTAGAGCTGCAGTAAGAGGATGAGGTTAACCGGAAGCTCTGTCTCCATGTGCTGTGAGTTAGACCTGCAGTAAGAGGATGAGATTAACTGGAAGCTCTGTCTCCATGTGCTGTGAGTTAGAGCTGCAGTAAGAGGATGAGGTTAACTGGAAGCTCTGTCTCCATGTGCTGTGAGTTAGAACTGCAGTAAGATGACGAGGTTAACTGGAAGCTCTTTCTCCATTTGCTGTGAGTTAGAGCTGCAGTATGAGGATGAGGTTAACTGGAAGCTGTCTATGTGCTGTGAGTTAGACCTGCAGTAAGAGTATGAGTTTAACTGGAAGCTCTTTCTCCATTTGCTGTGAGTTAGAGCTGCAGTATGAGGATGAGGTTAACTGGAAGCTGTCTATGTGCTGTGAGTTAGAGCTGCAGTAAGAGGATGAGGTTAACTGGAAGCTCTGTCCATGTGCTGTGAGTTAGAACTGCAGTAAGAGGATGAGGTTAACTGGAAGCTCTGTCTCCATGTGCTGTGAGTTAGACCTGCAGTAAGAGTATGAGTTTAACTGGAAGCTCTTTCTCCATTTGCTGTGAGTTAGAGCTGCAGTATGAGGATGAGGTTAACTGGAAGCTCTGTCCATGTGCTGTGAGTTAGAGCTGCAGTAAGAGGATGAGGTTAACTGGAAGCTCTGTCGCTATGTGTTGTGCGTTAGAGCTGCAGTAAGAGGATGAGGTTAATTGGAAGCTCTGTCTCCATGTGCTGTGAGATAGAACTGCAGTTAGAGGATGAGGTTAACTGGAAGCTCTGTCTCCATGTGCTGTGAGTTAAAGCTGCAGTAAGAGGATGAGGTTAACTGGAAGCTCTGTCTCCATGTGCTGTGAGTTAGAGCTGCAGTAAGAGGATGAGTTTAACTGGAAGCTCTGTCTCCATGTGCTGTGAGTTAAAGCTGCAGTAAGAGGATGAGGTTAACTGGAAGCTCTGTCTCCATGTGCTGTGAGTTAGAGCTGCAGTAAGAGGATGAGGTTAACTGGAAGCTCTGTCTCCATGTGCTGTGAGTTAAAGCTGCAGTAAGAGGATGAGGTTAACTGGAAGCTCTGTCCATGTTTTGTTCACAGGGTCCGGGTTGAAAGAGCAGGGTCACCTGTACCCAGCTGTTTGTCTATGAAGAGCGATGCTTCAATGGTTCCTCCACTTAACTTCAGAGGAGAATTCACAGGAGATCAAAGGTAATTGAACAGGTTCATATTGACATTACTGTTTAATTATACTTCAATGTCACTGGCAACTTTCAGGTGGGTGTATTAAGACACATTCAGGTCTAGCTGGAGCGTATTATTGCACATTCAGGTGTAGGTGGGTGTATGAAGTCACATTGAGATGTGCTGTGAGTTAGAGCTGCAGTACCGGGATGAGGATAACTGGAAGCTCTGTCTCCATGTGCTGTTAGTTAGAACTGCAGTAAGAGGATGAGGTTAACTGGAAGCTCTGTCTCCATGTGCTGTTAGTTAGAACTGCAGTAAGAGGATGAGGTTAATTGGAAGTTCTGTCTCCATGTGCTGTGAGTTAGAGCTGCAGTAAGAGGATGAGGTTAACTGGAAGCTCTGTCTCCATGTGCTGTGAGTTAGAACTGCAGTAAGAGGATGAGGTTAACTGGAAGCTCTGTCTCCATGTGCTGTGAGTTAGACCTGCAGTAAGAGTATGAGTTTAACTGGAAGCTCTTTCTCCATTTGCTGTGAGTTAGAGCTGCAGTATGAGGATGAGGTTAACTGGAAGCTCTGTCCATGTGCTGTGAGTTAGAGCTGCAGTAGGAGGATGAGGTTAACTGGAAGCTCTGTCGCTATGTGTTGTGAGTTAGAGCTGCAGTAAGAGGATGAGGTTAATTGGAAGCTCTGTCTCCATGTGCTGTGAGATAGAACTGCAGTTAGAGGATGAGGTTAACTGGAAGCTCTGTCTCCATGTGCTGTGAGTTAGAGATGCAGTAAGAGGATTAGTTTAACTGGAAGCTCTGTCTCCATGTGCTGTGAGTTAGAGCTGCAGTAAGAGGATGAGGTTAACTGGAAGCTCTGTCTCCATGTGCTGTGAGTTAAAGCTGCAGTAAGAGGATGAGGTTAACTGGAAGCTCTGTCTCCGTGTGCTGTGAGTTAGAGCTGCAGTAAAAGGATGAGTTTAACTGGAAGCTCTGCCTCCATGTGCTGTGAGATAGAACTGCAGTTAGAGGATGAGGTTAACTGGAAGCTCTGTCTCCATGTGCTGTGAGTTAGAGCTGCAGTAAGAGGATTAGTTTAACTGGAAGCTCTGTCTCCATGTGCTGTGAGTTAGAGCTGCAGTAAGAGGATTAGTTTAACTGGAAGCTCTGTCTCCATGTGCTGTGAGTTAGAGCTGCAGTAAGAGGATGAGGTTAACTAGAAGCTCTGTCTCCATGTGCTGTGAGTTAGAACTGCAGTAAGAGGATGAGGTTAACTGGAAGCTCTGTCTCCATGTGCTGTGAGTTAGACCTGCCATAAGAGTATGAGTTTAACTGGAAGCTCTTTCTCCATTTGCTGTGAGTTAGAGCTGCAGTATGAGGATGAGGTTAACTGGAAGCTCTGTCCATGTGCTGTGAGTTAGAGCTGCAGTAGGAGGATGAGGTTAACTGGAAGCTCTGTCGCTATGTGTTGTGAGTTAGAGCTGCAGTAAGAGGATGAGGTTAATTGGAAGCTCTGTCTCCATGTGCTGTGAGATAGAACTGCAGTTAGAGGATGAGGTTAACTTGAAGCTCTGTCTCCATGTGCTGTGAGTTAGAGCTGCAGTAAGAGGATTAGTTTAACTGGAAGCTATGTCTCCATGTGCTGTGAGTTAGAGCTGCAGTAAGAGGATGAGGTTAACTGGAAGCTCTATCTCCATGTGCTGTGAGTTAGAGCTGCAGTAAGAGGATGAGGTTAACTGGAAGCTCTGTCTCCATGTGCTGTGGGTTAGAACTGCAGTAAGAGGATGAGTTTAACTGGAAGCTCTGTCTCCATGTGCTGTGAGTTAGAGCTGCAGTAAGATGATGAGGTTAACTGGAAGCTCTTTCTCCATTTGCTGTGAGTTAGAGCTGCAGTAAGAGGATGAGATTAACTGGAAGCTCTTTCTCCATTTGCTGTGCGTTAGAGCTGCAGTAAGAGGATGAGGTTAACTGGAAGCTCTTTCTTCATTTGCTGTGAGTTAGAGCTGCAGTAAGAGGATGAGATTAACTGGAAGCTCTGTCTCCATGTGCTGTGAGTTAGAGCTGCAGTAAGAGGATGAGGTTAACTGGAAGCTCTGTCTCCATGTGCTGTGAGTTAGAACTGCAGTAAGAGGATGAGTTTAACTGGAAGCTCTGTCTCCATGTGCTGTGAGTTAGAGCTGCAGTAAGATGATGAGGTTAACTGGAAGCTCTGTCTCCATGTGCTGTGAGTTAGACCTGCAGTAATAGTACGAGTTTAACTGGAAGCTCTTTCTCCATTTGCTGTGAGTTAGAGCTGCAGTAAGAGGATGAGGTTAACTGGAAGCTCTTTCTCCATTTGCTGTGAGTTAGAGCTGTAGTAAGAAGATGAGATTAACTGGAAGCTCTGTCTCCATGTGCTGTGAGTTAGAGCTGCAGTAAGAGGATGAGGTTAACTGGAAGCTCTGTCTCCATGTGCTGTGAGTTAGAACTGCAGTAAGAGGATGAGTTTAACTGGAAGCTCTGTCTCCATGTGCTGTGAGTTAGAACTGCAGTAAGAGGATGAGTTTAACTGGAAGCTCTGTCTCCATGTGCTGTGAGTTAGAGCTGCAGTAAGAGGATGAGGTTAACTGGAAGCTCTGTCTCCATGTGCTGTGAGTTAGAGCTGCAGTAAGAGGATGAGGTTAACTGGAAGCTCTTTCTCCATTTGCTGTGAGTTAGACCTGCAGGAAGAGGATGAGATTAACTGGAAGCTCTGTCTCTATGTGCTGTGAGTTAGAGCTGCAGTAAGAGGATAAGGTTAACTGGAAGCTCTGTCCATGTGCTGTGAGTTAGAGCTGCAGTAAGAGCATGAGGTTAACTGGAAGCTCTGTCTCCATGTGCTGTGAGTTAGACCTGCAGTAATAGTATGAGTTTAACTGGAAGGTCTTTCTCCATTTGCTGTGAGTTAGAGCCGCAGTAAGAGGATGAGGTTAACTGGAAGCTCTTTCTCCATTTGCTGTGAGTTAGAGCTGCAGTAAGAGGATGAGATTAACTGGAAGCTCTGTCTCCATGTGCTGTGAGTTAGAGCTGCAGTAAGAGGATGAGGTTAACTGGAAGCTCTTTCTCCATTTGCTGTGAGTTAGACCTGCAGGAAGAGGATGAGATTAACTGGAAGCTCTGTCTCTATGTGCTGTGAGTTAGAGCTGCAGTAAGAGGATAAGGTTAACTGGAAGCTCTGTCCATGTGCTGTGAGTTAGAGCTGCAGTAAGAGCATGAGGTTAACTGGAAGCTCTGTCTCCATGTGCTGTGAGTTAGAGCTGCAGTAAGAGGATGAGGTTAACTGGAAGCTCTGTCTCCATGTGCTGTGAGTTAGAGCTGCAGTAAGATGATGAGGTTAACTGGAAGCTCTTTCTCCATTTGCTGTGAGTTAGAGCTACAGTAAGAGGATGAGGTTAACTGGAAGCTCTGTCTCCATGTGCTGTGAGTTAGGGCTGCAGTAAGAGGATGAGGTTTACCGGAAGCTCTGTATCCATGTGCTGTGAGTTAGACCTGCAGTAAGAGGATGAGGTCAACTGGAAGCTCTGTCTCCATGTGCTGTGAGTTAGAGCTGCAGTAAGAGGATGAGGTTAACCGGAAGCTCTGTATCGATGTGCTGTGAGTTAGAACTGCAGTAAGAGGATGAGTTTAACTGGAAGCTCTGTCTCCATGTGCTGTGAGTTAGAGCTGCAGTAAGAGGATGAGGTTAACCGGAAGCTCTGTCTCCATGTGCTGTGAGTTAGACCTGCAGTAAGAGGATGAGGTTAACTGCAAGCTCTGTCTCCATGTGCTGTGAGTTAGAACTGCAGTAAGAGGATGAGTTTAACTGGAAGCTCTGTCTCCACGTGCTGTGAGTTAGAGCTGGAGTAAGATGATGAGGTTAACTGGAAGCTCTTTCTCCATTTGCTGGGAGTTAGAGCTGCGGTAAGAGGATGAGATTAACTAGAAGCTCTGTCTCCATGTGCTGTGAGTTAGAGCTGCAGTAAGAGGATGAGGTTAACTGGAAGCTCTGTCTCCATGTGCTGTGAGTTAGAACTGCAGTAAGATGACGAGGTTAACTGGAAGCTCTTTCTCCATTTGCTGTGAGTTAGAGCTGCAGTAAGAGGATGAGGTTAACTGGAAGCTCTGTCTCCATGTGCTGTGAGTTAGACCTGCAGTAAGAGTATGAGTTTAACTGGAAGCTCTGTCTCCATGTGCTGTGAGTTAGACCTGCAGTAAGAGTATGAGTTTAACTGGAAGCTCTTTCTCCATTTGCTGTGAGTTAGAGCTGCAGTATGAGGATGAGGTTAACTGGAAGCTGTCTATGTGCTGTGAGTTAGAGCTGCAGTAAGAGGATGAGGTTAACTGGAAGCTCTGTCCATGTGCTGTGAGTTAGAACTGCAGTAAGAGTATGAGGTTAACTGGAAGCTCTGTCTCCATGTACTGTGAGTTAGACCTGCAGTAAGAGTGAGTTTAACTGGAAGCTCTTTCTCCATTTGCTGTGAGTTAGAGCTGCAGTATGAGGATGAGCTTAACTGGAAGCTCTGTCCATGTGCTGTGAGTTAGAGCTGCAGTAAGAGGATGAGGTTAATTGGAAGCTCTGTCTCCATGTGCTGTGAGATAGAACTGCAGTTAGAGGATGAGGTTAACTGGAAGCTCTGTCTCCATGTGCTGTGAGTTAAAGCTGCAGTAAGAGGATGAGGTTAACTGGAAGCTCTGTCTCCATGTGCTGTGAGTTAGAGCTGCAGTAAGAGGATGAGTTTAACTGGAAGCTCTGTCTCCATGTGCTGTGAGTTAAAGCTGCAGTAAGAGGATGAGGTTAATTGGAAGCTCTGTCTCCATGTGCTGTGAGATAGAACTGCAGTTAGAGGATGAGGTTAACTGGAAGCTCTGTCTCCATGTGCTGTGAGTTAAAGCTGCAGTAAGAGGATGAGGTTAACTGGAAGCTCTGTCTCCATGTGCTGTGAGTTAGAGCTGCAGTAAGAGGATGAGTTTAACTGGAAGCTCTGTCTCCATGTGCTGTGAGTTAAAGCTGCATTAAGAGGATGAGGTTAACTGGAAGCTCTGTCTCCATGTGCTGTGAGTTAGAGCTGCAGTAAGAGGATGAGGTTAACTGGAAGCTCTGTCTCCATGTGCTGTGAGTTAAAGCTGCAGTAAGAGGATGAGGTTAACTGGAAGCTCTGTCCATGTTTTGTTCACAGGGTCCGGGTTGAAAGAGCAGGGTCACCTGTACCCAGCTGTTTGTCTATGAAGAGCGATGCTTCAATGGTTCCTCCACTTAACTTCAGAGGAGAATTCACAGGAGATCAAAGGTAATTGAACAGGTTCATATTGGCATTACTGTTTAATTATACTTCAATGTCACTGGCAACTTTCAGGTGGGTGTATTAAGACACATTCAGGTCTAGCTGGAGCGTATTATTGCACATTCAGGTGTAGGTGGGTGTATGAAGTCACATTGAGGTGTGCTGTGAGTTAGAGCTGCAGTACCGGGATGAGGATAACTGGAAGCTCTGTCTCCATGTGCTGTTAGTTAGAACTGCAGTAAGAGGATGAGGTTAACTGGAAGCTCTGTCTCCATGTGCTGTTAGTTAGAACTGCAGTAAGAGGATGAGGTTAATTGGAAGTTCTGTCTCCATGTGCTGTGAGTTAGAGCTGCAGTAAGAGGATGAGATTAACTGGAAGCTCTGTCCATGTGCTGTGAGTTAGAGCTGCAGTAAAAGGATGAGTTTCACTGGAAGCACTGTCTACATGTGCTGTGAGTTAGAGCTGCAGTAAGAGGATGAGGTTAACCGGAAGCTCTGTCTCCATGTGCTGTGAGTTAGACCTGCAGTAAAATGATGAGTTTAACTGGAAGCACTGTCTACATGTGCTGTGAGTTAGAGCTGCAGTAAGAGGATGAGGTTAACCGGAAGCTCTGTCTCCATGTGCTGTGAGTTAGACCTGCAGTAAGAGGATGAGATTAACTGGAAGCTCTGTCTCCATGTGCTGTGAGTTAGAGCTGCAGTAAGAGGATGAGGTTAACTGGAAGCTCTGTCTCAATGTGCTGTGAGTTAGAACTGCAGTAAGATGACGAGGTTAACTGGAAGCTCTTTCTCCATTTGCTGTGAGTTAGAGCTGCAGTATGAGGATGAGGTTAACTGGAAGCTGTCTATGTGCTGTGAGTTAGACCTGCAGTAAGAGTATGAGTTTAACTGGAAGCTCTTTCTCCATTTGCTGTGAGTTAGAGCTGCAGTATGAGGATGAGGTTAACTGGAAGCTGTCTATGTGCTGTGAGTTAGAGCTGCAGTAAGAGGATGAGGTTAACTGGAAGCTCTGTCTCCATGTGCTGTGAGTTAGAACTGCAGTAAGATGACGAGGTTAACTGGAAGCTCTTTCTCCATTTGCTGTGAGTTAGAGCTGCAGTAAGAGGATGAGGTTAACTGGAAGCTCTGTCTCCATGTGCTGTGAGTTAGACCTGCAGTAAGAGTATGAGTTTAACTGGAAGCTCTGTCTCCATGTGCTGTGAGTTAGACCTGCAGTAAGAGTATGAGTTTAACTGGAAGCTCTTTCTCCATTTGCTGTGAGTTAGAGCTGCAGTATGAGGATTAGGTTAACTGGAAGCTGTCTATGTGCTGTGAGTTAGAGCTGCAGTAAGAGGATGAGGTTAACTGGAAGCTCTGTCCATGTGCTGTGAGTTAGAACTGCAGTAAGAGTATGAGGTTAACTGGAAGCTCTGTCTCCATGTACTGTGAGTTAGACCTGCAGTAAGAGTGAGTTTAACTGGAAGCTCTTTCTCCATTTGCTGTGAGTTAGAGCTGCAGTATGAGGATGAGCTTAACTGGAAGCTCTGTCCATGTGCTGTGAGTTAGAGCTGCAGTAAGAGGATGAGGTTAATTGGAAGCTCTGTCTCCATGTGCTGTGAGATAGAACTGCAGTTAGAGGATGAGGTTAACTGGAAGCTCTGTCTCAATGTGCTGTGAGTTAAAGCTGCAGTAAGAGGATGAGGTTAACTGGAAGCTCTGTCTCCATGTGCTGTGAGTTAGAGCTGCAGTAAGAGGATGAGTTTAACTGGAAGCTCTGTCTCCATGTGCTGTGAGTTAAAGCTGCAGTAAGAGGATGAGGTTAATTGGAAGCTCTGTCTCCATGTGCTGTGAGATAGAACTGCAGTTAGAGGATGAGGTTAACTGGAAGCTCTGTCTCCATGTGCTGTGAGTTAAAGCTGCAGTAAGAGGATGAGGTTAACTGGAAGCTCTGTCTCCATGTGCTGTGAGTTAGAGCTGCAGTAAGAGGATGAGTTTAACTGGAAGCTCTGTCTCCATGTGCTGTGAGTTAAAGCTGCATTAAGAGGATGAGGTTAACTGGAAGCTCTGTCTCCATGTGCTGTGAGTTAGAGCTGCAGTAAGAGGATGAGGTTAACTGGAAGCTCTGTCTCCATGTGCTGTGAGTTAAAGCTGCAGTAAGAGGATGAGGTTAACTGGAAGCTCTGTCCATGTTTTGTTCACAGGGTCCGGGTTGAAAGAGCAGGGTCACCTGTACCCAGCTGTTTGTCTATGAAGAGCGATGCTTCAATGGTTCCTCCACTTAACTTCAGAGGAGAATTCACAGGAGATCAAAGGTAATTGAACAGGTTCATATTGGCATTACTGTTTAATTATACTTCAATGTCACTGGCAACTTTCAGGTGGGTGTATTAAGACACATTCAGGTCTAGCTGGAGCGTATTATTGCACATTCAGGTGTAGGTGGGTGTATGAAGTCACATTGAGGTGTGCTGTGAGTTAGAGCTGCAGTACCGGGATGAGGATAACTGGAAGCTCTGTCTCCATGTGCTGTTAGTTAGAACTGCAGTAAGAGGATGAGGTTAACTGGAAGCTCTGTCTCCATGTGCTGTGAGTTAGACCTGCAGTAAAATGATGAGTTTAACTGGAAGCACTGTCTACATGTGCTGTGAGTTAGAGCTGCAGTAAGAGGATGAGGTTAACCGGAAGCTCTGTCTCCATGTGCTGTGAGTTAGACCTGCAGTAAGAGGATGAGATTAACTGGAAGCTCTGTCTCCATGTGCTGTGAGTTAGAGCTGCAGTAAGAGGATGAGGTTAACTGGAAGCTCTGTCTCAATGTGCTGTGAGTTAGAACTGCAGTAAGATGACGAGGTTAACTGGAAGCTCTTTCTCCATTTGCTGTGAGTTAGAGCTGCAGTATGAGGATGAGGTTAACTGGAAGCTGTCTATGTGCTGTGAGTTAGACCTGCAGTAAGAGTATGAGTTTAACTGGAAGCTCTTTCTCCATTTGCTGTGAGTTAGAGCTGCAGTATGAGGATGAGGTTAACTGGAAGCTGTCTATGTGCTGTGAGTTAGAGCTGCAGTAAGAGGATGAGGTTAACTGGAAGCTCTGTCTCCATGTGCTGTGAGTTAGAACTGCAGTAAGATGACGAGGTTAACTGGAAGCTCTTTCTCCATTTGCTGTGAGTTAGAGCTGCAGTAAGAGGATGAGGTTAACTGGAAGCTCTGTCTCCATGTGCTGTGAGTTAGAACTGCAGTAAGATGACGAGGTTAACTGGAAGCTCTTTCTCCATTTGCTGTGAGTTAGAGCTGCAGTAAGAGGATGAGGTTAACTGGAAGCTCTGTCTCCATGTGCTGTGAGTTAGACCTGCAGTAAGAGTATGAGTTTAACTGGAAGCTCTGTCTCCATGTGCTGTGAGTTAGACCTGCAGTAAGAGTATGAGTTTAACTGGAAGCTCTTTCTCCATTTGCTGTGAGTTAGAGCTGCAGTATGAGGATTAGGTTAACTGGAAGCTGTCTATGTGCTGTGAGTTAGAGCTGCAGTAAGAGGATGAGGTTAACTGGAAGCTCTGTCCATGTGCTGTGAGTTAGAACTGCAGTAAGAGTATGAGGTTAACTGGAAGCTCTGTCTCCATGTACTGTGAGTTAGACCTGCAGTAAGAGTGAGTTTAACTGGAAGCTCTTTCTCCATTTGCTGTGAGTTAGAGCTGCAGTATGAGGATGAGCTTAACTGGAAGCTCTGTCCATGTGCTGTGAGTTAGAGCTGCAGTAAGAGGATGAGGTTAATTGGAAGCTCTGTCTCCATGTGCTGTGAGATAGAACTGCAGTTAGAGGATGAGGTTAACTGGAAGCTCTGTCTCAATGTGCTGTGAGTTAAAGCTGCAGTAAGAGGATGAGGTTAACTGGAAGCTCTGTCTCCATGTGCTGTGAGTTAGAGCTGCAGTAAGAGGATGAGTTTAACTGGAAGCTCTGTCTCCATGTGCTGTGAGTTAAAGCTGCAGTAAGAGGATGAGGTTAATTGGAAGCTCTGTCTCCATGTGCTGTGAGATAGAACTGCAGTTAGAGGATGAGGTTAACTGGAAGCTCTGTCTCCATGTGCTGTGAGTTAAAGCTGCAGTAAGAGGATGAGGTTAACTGGAAGCTCTGTCTCCATGTGCTGTGAGTTAGAGCTGCAGTAAGAGGATGAGTTTAACTGGAAGCTCTGTCTCCATGTGCTGTGAGTTAAAGCTGCATTAAGAGGATGAGGTTAACTGGAAGCTCTGTCTCCATGTGCTGTGAGTTAGAGCTGCAGTAAGAGGATGAGGTTAACTGGAAGCTCTGTCTCCATGTGCTGTGAGTTAAAGCTGCAGTAAGAGGATGAGGTTAACTGGAAGCTCTGTCCATGTTTTGTTCACAGGGTCCGGGTTGAAAGAGCAGGGTCACCTGTACCCAGCTGTTTGTCTATGAAGAGCGATGCTTCAATGGTTCCTCCACTTAACTTCAGAGGAGAATTCACAGGAGATCAAAGGTAATTGAACAGGTTCATATTGGCATTACTGTTTAATTATACTTCAATGTCACTGGCAACTTTCAGGTGGGTGTATTAAGACACATTCAGGTCTAGCTGGAGCGTATTATTGCACATTCAGGTGTAGGTGGGTGTATGAAGTCACATTGAGGTGTGCTGTGAGTTAGAGCTGCAGTACCGGGATGAGGATAACTGGAAGCTCTGTCTCCATGTGCTGTTAGTTAGAACTGCAGTAAGAGGATGAGGTTAACTGGAAGCTCTGTCTCCATGTGCTGTTAGTTAGAACTGCAGTAAGAGGATGAGGTTAATTGGAAGTTCTGTCTCCATGTGCTGTGAGTTAGAGCTGCAGTAAGAGGATGAGGTTAACTGGAAGCTCTGTCCATGTGCTGTGAGTTAGAGCTGCAGTAAAAGGATGAGTTTCACTGGAAGCACTGTCTACATGTGCTGTGAGTTAGAGCTGCAGTAAGAGGATGAGGTTAACCGGAAGCTCTGTCTCCATGTGCTGTGAGTTAGACCTGCAGTAAAATGATGAGTTTAACTGGAAGCACTGTCTACATGTGCTGTGAGTTAGAGCTGCAGTAAGAGGATGAGGTTAACCGGAAGCTCTGTCTCCATGTGCTGTGAGTTAGACCTGCAGTAAGAGGATGAGATTAACTGGAAGCTCTGTCTCCATGTGCTGTGAGTTAGAGCTGCAGTAAGAGGATGAGGTTAACTGGAAGCTCTGTCTCCATGTGCTGTGAGTTAGAACTGCAGTAAGATGACGAGGTTAACTGGAAGCTCTTTCTCCATTTGCTGTGAGTTAGAGCTGCAGTATGAGGATGAGGTTAACTGGAAGCTGTCTATGTGCTGTGAGTTAGACCTGCAGTAAGAGTATGAGTTTAACTGGAAGCTCTTTCTCCATTTGCTGTGAGTTAGAGCTGCAGTATGAGGATGAGGTTAACTGGAAGCTGTCTATGTGCTGTGAGTTAGAGCTGCAGTAAGAGGATGAGGTTAACTGGAAGCTCTGTCCATGTGCTGTGAGTTAGAACTGCAGTAAGAGGATGAGGTTAACTGGAAGCTCTGTCTCCATGTGCTGTGAGTTAGACCTGCAGTAAGAGTATGAGTTTAACTGGAAGCTCTTTCTCCATTTGCTGTGAGTTAGAGCTGCAGTATGAGGATGAGGTTAACTGGAAGCTCTGTCCATGTGCTGTGAGTTAGAGCTGCAGTAAGAGGATGAGGTTAACTGGAAGCTCTGTCGCTATGTGTTGTGCGTTAGAGCTGCAGTAAGAGGATGAGGTTAATTGGAAGCTCTGTCTCCATGTGCTGTGAGATAGAACTGCAGTTAGAGGATGAGGTTAACTGGAAGCTCTGTCTCCATGTGCTGTGAGTTAAAGCTGCAGTAAGAGGATGAGGTTAACTGGAAGCTCTGTCTCCATGTGCTGTGAGTTAGAGCTGCAGTAAGAGGATGAGTTTAACTGGAAGCTCTGTCTCCATGTGCTGTGAGTTAAAGCTGCAGTAAGAGGATGAGGTTAACTGGAAGCTCTGTCTCCATGTGCTGTGAGTTAGAGCTGCAGTAAGAGGATGAGGTTAACTGGAAGCTCTGTCTCCATGTGCTGTGAGTTAAAGCTGCAGTAAGAGGATGAGGTTAACTGGAAGCTCTGTCCATGTTTTGTTCACAGGGTCCGGGTTGAAAGAGCAGGGTCACCTGTACCCAGCTGTTTGTCTATGAAGAGCGATGCTTCAATGGTTCCTCCACTTAACTTCAGAGGAGAATTCACAGGAGATCAAAGGTAATTGAACAGGTTCATATTGACATTACTGTTTAATTATACTTCAATGTCACTGGCAACTTTCAGGTGGGTGTATTAAGACACATTCAGGTCTAGCTGGAGCGTATTATTGCACATTCAGGTGTAGGTGGGTGTATGAAGTCACATTGAGATGTGCTGTGAGTTAGAGCTGCAGTACCGGGATGAGGATAACTGGAAGCTCTGTCTCCATGTGCTGTTAGTTAGAACTGCAGTAAGAGGATGAGGTTAACTGGAAGCTCTGTCTCCATGTGCTGTTAGTTAGAACTGCAGTAAGAGGATGAGGTTAATTGGAAGTTCTGTCTCCATGTGCTGTGAGTTAGAGCTGCAGTAAGAGGATGAGGTTAACTGGAAGCTCTGTCTCCATGTGCTGTGAGTTAGACCTGCAGTAAGAGTATGAGTTTAACTGGAAGCTCTTTCTCCATTTGCTGTGAGTTAGAGCTGCAGTATGAGGATGAGGTTAACTGGAAGCTCTGTCCATGTGCTGTGAGTTAGAGCTGCAGTAAGAGGATGAGGTTAACTGGAAGCTCTGTCGCTATGTGTTGTGCGTTAGAGCTGCAGTAAGAGGATGAGGTTAATTGGAAGCTCTGTCTCCATGTGCTGTGAGATAGAACTGCAGTTAGAGGATGAGGTTAACTGGAAGCTCTGTCTCCATGTGCTGTGAGTTAAAGCTGCAGTAAGAGGATGAGGTTAACTGGAAGCTCTGTCTCCATGTGCTGTGAGTTAGAGCTGCAGTAAGAGGATGAGTTTAACTGGAAGCTCTGTCTCCATGTGCTGTGAGTTAAAGCTGCAGTAAGAGGATGAGGTTAACTGGAAGCTCTGTCTCCATGTGCTGTGAGTTAGAGCTGCAGTAAGAGGATGAGGTTAACTGGAAGCTCTGTCTCCATGTGCTGTGAGTTAAAGCTGCAGTAAGAGGATGAGGTTAACTGGAAGCTCTGTCCATGTTTTGTTCACAGGGTCCGGGTTGAAAGAGCAGGGTCACCTGTACCCAGCTGTTTGTCTATGAAGAGCGATGCTTCAATGGTTCCTCCACTTAACTTCAGAGGAGAATTCACAGGAGATCAAAGGTAATTGAACAGGTTCATATTGACATTACTGTTTAATTATACTTCAATGTCACTGGCAACTTTCAGGTGGGTGTATTAAGACACATTCAGGTCTAGCTGGAGCGTATTATTGCACATTCAGGTGTAGGTGGGTGTATGAAGTCACATTGAGATGTGCTGTGAGTTAGAGCTGCAGTACCGGGATGAGGATAACTGGAAGCTCTGTCTCCATGTGCTGTTAGTTAGAACTGCAGTAAGAGGATGAGGTTAACTGGAAGCTCTGTCTCCATGTGCTGTTAGTTAGAACTGCAGTAAGAGGATGAGGTTAATTGGAAGTTCTGTCTCCATGTGCTGTGAGTTAGAGCTGCAGTAAGAGGATGAGGTTAACTGGAAGCTCTGTCTCCATGTGCTGTGAGTTAGAACTGCAGTAAGAGGATGAGGTTAACTGGAAGCTCTGTCTCCATGTGCTGTGAGTTAGACCTGCAGTAAGAGTATGAGTTTAACTGGAAGCTCTTTCTCCATTTGCTGTGAGTTAGAGCTGCAGTATGAGGATGAGGTTAACTGGAAGCTCTGTCCATGTGCTGTGAGTTAGAGCTGCAGTAGGAGGATGAGGTTAACTGGAAGCTCTGTCGCTATGTGTTGTGAGTTAGAGCTGCAGTAAGAGGATGAGGTTAATTGGAAGCTCTGTCTCCATGTGCTGTGAGATAGAACTGCAGTTAGAGGATGAGGTTAACTGGAAGCTCTGTCTCCATGTGCTGTGAGTTAGAGATGCAGTAAGAGGATTAGTTTAACTGGAAGCTCTGTCTCCATGTGCTGTGAGTTAGAGCTGCAGTAAGAGGATGAGGTTAACTGGAAGCTCTGTCTCCATGTGCTGTGAGTTAAAGCTGCAGTAAGAGGATGAGGTTAACTGGAAGCTCTGTCTCCGTGTGCTGTGAGTTAGAGCTGCAGTAAAAGGATGAGTTTAACTGGAAGCTCTGTCTCCATGTGCTGTGAGTTAGAGCTGCAGTAAGAGGATGAGGTTAACTAGAAGCTCTGTCTCCATGTGCTGTGAGTTAGAACTGCAGTAAGAGGATGAGGTTAACTGGAAGCTCTGTCTCCATGTGCTGTGAGTTAGACCTGCCATAAGAGTATGAGTTTAACTGGAAGCTCTTTCTCCATTTGCTGTGAGTTAGAGCTGCAGTATGAGGATGAGGTTAACTGGAAGCTCTGTCCATGTGCTGTGAGTTAGAGCTGCAGTAGGAGGATGAGGTTAACTGGAAGCTCTGTCGCTATGTGTTGTGAGTTAGAGCTGCAGTAAGAGGATGAGGTTAATTGGAAGCTCTGTCTCCATGTGCTGTGAGATAGAACTGCAGTTAGAGGATGAGGTTAACTTGAAGCTCTGTCTCCATGTGCTGTGAGTTAGAGCTGCAGTAAGAGGATTAGTTTAACTGGAAGCTATGTCTCCATGTGCTGTGAGTTAGAGCTGCAGTAAGAGGATGAGGTTAACTGGAAGCTCTATCTCCATGTGCTGTGAGTTAGAGCTGCAGTAAGAGGATGAGGTTAACTGGAAGCTCTGTCTCCATGTGCTGTGGGTTAGAACTGCAGTAAGAGGATGAGTTTAACTGGAAGCTCTGTCTCCATGTGCTGTGAGTTAGAGCTGCAGTAAGATGATGAGGTTAACTGGAAGCTCTTTCTCCATTTGCTGTGAGTTAGAGCTGC
Organism: Synaphobranchus kaupii; assembly: GCA_029718625.1. Taxonomy (NCBI): domain Eukaryota; kingdom Metazoa; phylum Chordata; class Actinopteri; order Anguilliformes; family Synaphobranchidae; genus Synaphobranchus; species Synaphobranchus kaupii. The sequence goes on from JAINUF010000025.1 coordinate 1,760,137, forward strand.
AGTAAGAGGATGAGATTAACTGGAAGCTCTTTCTCCATTTGCTGTGCGTTAGAGCTGCAGTAAGAGGATGAGGTTAACTGGAAGCTCTTTCTTCATTTGCTGTGAGTTAGAGCTGCAGTAAGAGGATGAGATTAACTGGAAGCTCTGTCTCCATGTGCTGTGAGTTAGAGCTGCAGTAAGAGGATGAGGTTAACTGGAAGCTCTGTCTCCATGTGCTGTGAGTTAGAACTGCAGTAAGAGGATGAGTTTAACTGGAAGCTCTGTCTCCATGTGCTGTGAGTTAGAGCTGCAGTAAGATGATGAGGTTAACTGGAAGCTCTGTCTCCATGTGCTGTGAGTTAGACCTGCAGTAATAGTACGAGTTTAACTGGAAGCTCTTTCTCCATTTGCTGTGAGTTAGAGCTGCAGTAAGAGGATGAGGTTAACTGGAAGCTCTTTCTCCATTTGCTGTGAGTTAGAGCTGTAGTAAGAAGATGAGATTAACTGGAAGCTCTGTCTCCATGTGCTGTGAGTTAGAGCTGCAGTAAGAGGATGAGGTTAACTGGAAGCTCTGTCTCCATGTGCTGTGAGTTAGAACTGCAGTAAGAGGATGAGTTTAACTGGAAGCTCTGTCTCCATGTGCTGTGAGTTAGAGCTGCAGTAAGAGGATGAGGTTAACTGGAAGCTCTGTCTCCATGTGCTGTGAGTTAGACCTGCAGTAATAGTATGAGTTTAACTGGAATCTCTTTCTCCATTTGCTGTGAGTTAGAGCTGCAGTAAGAGGATGAGGTTAACTGGAAGCTCTTTCTCCATTTGCTGTGAGTTAGAGCTGCAGTAAGAGGATGAGGTTAACTGGAAGCTCTTTCTCCATTTGCTGTGAGTTAGAGCTGCAGTAAGAGGATGAGGTTAACTGGAAGCTCTGTCTCCATGTGCTGTGAGTTAGAGCTGCAGTAAGAGGATGAGGTTAACTGGAAGCTCTGTCTCCATGTGCTGTGAGTTAGAACTGCAGTAAGAGGATGAGTTTAACTGGAAGCTCTGTCTCCATGTGCTGTGAGTTAGAGCTGCAGTAAGATGATGAGGTTAACTGGAAGCTCTGTCTCCATGTGCTGTGAGTTAGAGCTGCAGTAAGAGGATGAGGTTATCCGGAAGCTCTGTATCCATGTGCTGTGAGTTAGAACTGCAGTAAGAGGATGAGTTTAACTGGAAGCTCTGTCTCCATGTGCTGTGAGTTAGAGCTGCAGTAAGAGGATGAGGTTAACCGGAAGCTCTGTCTCCATGTGCTGTGAGTTAGACCTGCAGTAAGAGGATGAGGTTAACTGCAAGCTCTGTCTCCATGTGCTGTGAGTTAGAACTGCAGTAAGAGGATGAGTTTAACTGGAAGCTCTGTCTCCATGTGCTGTGAGTTAGAGCTGGAGTAAGATGATGAGGTTAACTGGAAGCTCTTTCTCCATTTGCTGGGAGTTAGAGCTGCGGTAAGAGGATGAGATTAACTAGAAGCTCTGTCTCCATGTGCTGTGAGTTAGAGCTGCAGTAAGAGGATGAGGTTAACTGGAAGCTCTGTCTCCATGTGCTGTGAGTTAGAACTGCAGTAAGATGACGAGGTTAACTGGAAGCTCTTTCTCCATTTGCTGTGAGTTAGAGCTGCAGTAAGAGGATGAGGTTAACTGGAAGCTCTGTCTCCATGTGCTGTGAGTTAGACCTGCAGTAAGAGTATGAGTTTAACTGGAAGCTCTGTCTCCATGTGCTGTGAGTTAGACCTGCAGTAAGAGTATGAGTTTAACTGGAAGCTCTTTCTCCATTTGCTGTGAGTTAGAGCTGCAGTATGAGGATGAGGTTAACTGGAAGCTGTCTATGTGCTGTGAGTTAGAGCTGCAGTAAGAGGATGAGGTTAACTGGAAGCTCTGTCCATGTGCTGTGAGTTAGAACTGCAGTAAGAGTATGAGGTTAACTGGAAGCTCTGTCTCCATGTACTGTGAGTTAGACCTGCAGTAAGAGTGAGTTTAACTGGAAGCTCTTTCTCCATTTGCTGTGAGTTAGAGCTGCAGTATGAGGATGAGGTTAACTGGAAGCTCTGTCCATGTGCTGTGAGTTAGAGCTGCAGTAAGAGGATGAGGTTAACTGGAAGCTCTGTCGCTATGTGTTGTGAGTTAGAGCTGCAGTAAGAGGATTAGTTTAACTGGAAGCTCTGTCTCCATGTGCTGTGAGTTAGAGCTGGAGTAAGAGGATGAGGTTAACTGGAAGCTCTGTCGCTATGTGTTGTGAGTTAGAGCTGCAGTATGAGGATGAGGTTAACTGGAAGCTCTGTCCATGTGCTGTGAGTTAGAGCTGCAGTAAGATGATGAGGTTAACTGGAAGCTCTGTCTCCATGTGCTGTGAGTTAGAACTGCAGTAAGAGGATGAGTTTAACTGGAAGCTCTGTCTCCATGTGCTGTGAGTTAGAGCTGGAGTAAGATGATGAGGTTAACCGGAAGCTCTGTATCCATGTGCTGGGAGTTAGAGCTGCGGTAAGAGGATGAGATTAACTGGAAGCTCTGTCTCCATGTGCTGTGAGTTAGAACTGCAGTAAGAGGATGAGGTTAACTGGAAGCTCTGTCTCCATGTGCTGTGAGTTAGAGCTGCAGTAAGAGGATGAGGTTAACTGGAAGCTCTGTCTCCATGTGCTGTGAGTTAGACCTGCCGTAAGAGTATGAGTTTAACTGGAAGCTCTTTCTCCATTTGTTGTGAGTTAGAGCTGCAGTATGAGGATGAGGTTAACTGGAAGCTCTGTCCATGTGCTGTGAGTTAGAGCTGCAGTAGGAGGATGAGGTTAACTGGAAGCTCTGTCGCTATGTGTTGTGAGTTAGAGCTGCAGTAAGAGGATGAGGTTAATTGGAAGCTCTGTCTCCATGTGCTGTGAGATAGAACTGCAGTTAGAGGATGAGGTTAACTTGAAGCTCTGTCTCCATGTGCTGTGAGTTAGAGCTGCAGTAAGAGGATTAGTTTAACTGGAAGCTCTGTCTCCATGTGCTGTGAGTTAGAGCTGCAGTAAGAGGATGAGGTTAACTGGAAGCTCTATCTCCATGTGCTGTGAGTTAGAGCTGCAGTAAGAGGATGAGGTTAACTGGAAGCTCTGTCTCCATGTGCTGTGGGTTAGAACTGCAGTAAGAGGATGAGTTTAACTGGAAGCTCTGTCTCCATGTGCTGTGAGTTAGAGCTGCAGTAAGATGATGAGGTTAACTGGAAGCTCTTTCTCCATTTGCTGTGAGTTAGAGCTGCAGTAAGAGGATGAGATTAACTGGAAGCTCTGTCTCCATGTGCTGTGAGTTAGACCTGCAGTAAGAGGATGAGGTTAACTGGAAGCTCTGTCTCCACGTGCTGTGAGTTAGACCTGCAGTAATAGTATGAGTTTAACTGGAAGCTCTTTCTCCATTTGCTGTGAGTTAGAGCTGCAGTAAGAGGATGAGGTTAACTGGAAGCTCTTTCTTCATTTGCTGTGAGTTAGAGCTGCAGTAAGAGGATGAGATTAACTGGAAGCTCTGTCTCCATGTGCTGTGTGAGTTAGAGCTGCAGTAAGAGGATGAGGTTAACTGGAAGCTCTGTCTCCATGTGCTGTGAGTTAGAACTGCAGTAAGAGGATGAGTTTAACTGGAAGCTCTGTCTCCATGTGCTGTGAGTTAGAGCTGCAGTAAGAGGATGAGGTTAACTGGAAGCTCTGTCTCCATGTGCTGTGAGTTAGAACTGCAGTAAGAGGATGAGTTTAACTGGAAGCTCTGTCTCCATGTGCTGTGAGTTAGAGCTGCAGTAAGAGGATGAGGTTAACTGGAAGCTCTGTCTCCATGTGCTGTGAGTTAGAACTGCAGTAAGAGGATGAGTTTAACTGGAAGCTCTGTCTCCATGTGCTGTGAGTTAGAGCTGGAGTAAGATGATGAGGTTAACTGGAAGCTCTTTCTCCATTTGCTGGGAGTTAGAGCTGCGGTAAGAGGATGAGATTAACTAGAAGCTCTGTCTCCATGTGCTGTGAGTTAGAGCTGCAGTAAGAGGATGAGGTTAACTGGAAGCTCTGTCTCCATGTGCTGTGAGTTAGAACTGCAGTAAGATGACGAGGTTAACTGGAAGCTCTTTCTCCATTTGCTGTGAGTTAGAGCTGCAGTAAGAGGATGAGGTTAACTGGAAGCTCTGTCTCCATGTGCTGTGAGTTAGACCTGCAGTAAGAGTATGAGTTTAACTGGAAGCTCTGTCTCCATGTGCTGTGAGTTAGACCTGCAGTAAGAGTATGAGTTTAACTGGAAGCTCTTTCTCCATTTGCTGTGAGTTAGAGCTGCAGTATGAGGATGAGGTTAACTGGAAGCTGTCTATGTGCTGTGAGTTAGAGCTGCAGTAAGAGGATGAGGTTAACTGGAAGCTCTGTCCATGTGCTGTGAGTTAGAACTGCAGTAAGAGTATGAGGTTAACTGGAAGCTCTGTCTCCATGTACTGTGAGTTAGACCTGCAGTAAGAGTGAGTTTAACTGGAAGCTCTTTCTCCATTTGCTGTGAGTTAGAGCTGCAGTATGAGGATGAGGTTAACTGGAAGCTCTGTCCATGTGCTGTGAGTTAGAGCTGCAGTAAGAGGATGAGGTTAACTGGAAGCTCTGTCGCTATGTGTTGTGAGTTAGAGCTGCAGTAAGAGGATTAGTTTAACTGGAAGCTCTGTCTCCATGTGCTGTGAGTTAGAGCTGGAGTAAGAGGATGAGGTTAACTGGAAGCTCTGTCGCTATGTGTTGTGAGTTAGAGCTGCAGTATGAGGATGAGGTTAACTGGAAGCTCTGTCCATGTGCTGTGAGTTAGAGCTGCAGTAAGATGATGAGGTTAACTGGAAGCTCTGTCTCCATGTGCTGTGAGTTAGAACTGCAGTAAGAGGATGAGTTTAACTGGAAGCTCTGTCTCCATGTGCTGTGAGTTAGAGCTGGAGTAAGATGATGAGGTTAACCGGAAGCTCTGTATCCATGTGCTGGGAGTTAGAGCTGCGGTAAGAGGATGAGATTAACTGGAAGCTCTGTCTCCATGTGCTGTGAGTTAGAACTGCAGTAAGAGGATGAGGTTAACTGGAAGCTCTGTCTCCATGTGCTGTGAGTTAGAGCTGCAGTAAGAGGATGAGGTTAACTGGAAGCTCTGTCTCCATGTGCTGTGAGTTAGACCTGCCGTAAGAGTATGAGTTTAACTGGAAGCTCTTTCTCCATTTGTTGTGAGTTAGAGCTGCAGTATGAGGATGAGGTTAACTGGAAGCTCTGTCCATGTGCTGTGAGTTAGAGCTGCAGTAGGAGGATGAGGTTAACTGGAAGCTCTGTCGCTATGTGTTGTGAGTTAGAGCTGCAGTAAGAGGATGAGGTTAATTGGAAGCTCTGTCTCCATGTGCTGTGAGATAGAACTGCAGTTAGAGGATGAGGTTAACTTGAAGCTCTGTCTCCATGTGCTGTGAGTTAGAGCTGCAGTAAGAGGATTAGTTTAACTGGAAGCTCTGTCTCCATGTGCTGTGAGTTAGAGCTGCAGTAAGAGGATGAGGTTAACTGGAAGCTCTATCTCCATGTGCTGTGAGTTAGAGCTGCAGTAAGAGGATGAGGTTAACTGGAAGCTCTGTCTCCATGTGCTGTGGGTTAGAACTGCAGTAAGAGGATGAGTTTAACTGGAAGCTCTGTCTCCATGTGCTGTGAGTTAGAGCTGCAGTAAGATGATGAGGTTAACTGGAAGCTCTTTCTCCATTTGCTGTGAGTTAGAGCTGCAGTAAGAGGATGAGATTAACTGGAAGCTCTGTCTCCATGTGCTGTGAGTTAGACCTGCAGTAAGAGGATGAGGTTAACTGGAAGCTCTGTCTCCACGTGCTGTGAGTTAGACCTGCAGTAATAGTATGAGTTTAACTGGAAGCTCTTTCTCCATTTGCTGTGAGTTAGAGCTGCAGTAAGAGGATGAGGTTAACTGGAAGCTCTTTCTTCATTTGCTGTGAGTTAGAGCTGCAGTAAGAGGATGAGATTAACTGGAAGCTCTGTCTCCATGTGCTGTGTGAGTTAGAGCTGCAGTAAGAGGATGAGGTTAACTGGAAGCTCTGTCTCCATGTGCTGTGAGTTAGAACTGCAGTAAGAGGATGAGTTTAACTGGAAGCTCTGTCTCCATGTGCTGTGAGTTAGAGCTGCAGTAAGATGATGAGGTTAACTGGAAGCTCTGTCTCCATGTGCTGTGAGTTAGACCTGCAGTAATAGTATGAGTTTAACTGGAAGCTCTTTCTCCATTTGCTGTGAGTTAGAGCTGCAGTAAGAGGATGAGGTTAACTGGAAGCTCTTTCTCCATTTGCTGTGAGTTAGAGCTGTAGTAAGAGGATGAGATTAACTGGAAGCTCTGTCTCCATGTGCTGTGAGTTAGAGCTGCAGTAAGAGGATGAGGTTAACTGGAAGCTCTGTCTCCATGTGCTGTGAGTTAGAACTGCAGTAAGAGGATGAGTTTAACTGGAAGCTCTGTCTCCATGTGCTGTGAGTTAGAGCTGCAGTAAGATGATGAGGTTAACTGGAAGCTCTTTCTCCATTTGCTGTGAGTTAGAGCTGCAGTAAGAGGATGAGATTAACTGGAAGCTCTGTCTCTATGTGCTGTGAGTTAGAGCTGCAGTAAGAGGATGAGGTTAACTGGAAGCTCTGTCTCCATGTGCTGTGAGTTAGACCTGCAGTAATAGTATGAGTTTAACTGGAATCTCTTTCTCCATTTGCTGTGAGTTAGAGCTGCAGTAAGAGGATGAGGTTAACTGGAAGCTCTTTCTCCATTTGCTGTGAGTTAGAGCTGCAGTAAGAGGATGAGATTAACTGGAAGCTCTGTCTCCATGTGCTGTGAGTTAGAGCTGCAGTAAGAGGATGAGGTTAACTGGAAGCTCTGTCTCCATGTGCTGTGAGTTAGAACTGCAGTAAGAGGATGAGTTTAACTGGAAGCTCTGTCTCCATGTGCTGTGAGTTAGAGCTGCAGTAAGATGATGAGGTTAACTGGAAGCTCTGTCTCCATGTGCTGTGAGTTAGACCTGCAGTAATAGTATGAGTTTAACTGGAAGCTCTTTCTCCATTTGCTGTGAGTTAGAGCTGCAGTAAGAGGATGAGGTTAACTGGAAGCTCTGTCTCCATGTGCTGTGAGTTAGAACTGCAGTAAGAGGATGAGTTTAACTGGAAGCTCTGTCTCCATGTGCTGTGAGTTAGAGCTGCAGTAAGATGATGAGGTTAACTGGAAGCTCTTTCTCCATTTGCTGTGAGTTAGAGCTGCAGTAAGAGGATGAGATTAACTGGAAGCTCTGTCTCTATGTGCTGTGAGTTAGAGCTGCAGTAAGAGGATGAGGTTAACTGGAAGCTCTGTCTCCATGTGCTGTGAGTTAGACCTGCAGTAATAGTATGAGTTTAACTGGAATCTCTTTCTCCATTTGCTGTGAGTTAGAGCTGCAGTAAGAGGATGAGGTTAACTGGAAGCTCTTTCTCCATTTGCTGTGAGTTAGAGCTGCAGTAAGAGGATGAGATTAACTGGAAGCTCTGTCTCCATGTGCTGTGAGTTAGAGCTGCAGTAAGAGGATGAGGTTAACTGGAAGCTCTGTCTCCATGTGCTGTGAGTTAGAACTGCAGTAAGAGGATGAGTTTAACTGGAAGCTCTGTCTCCATGTGCTGTGAGTTAGAGCTGCAGTAAGATGATGAGGTTAACTGGAAGCTCTGTCTCCATGTGCTGTGAGTTAGACCTGCAGTAATAGTATGAGTTTAACTGGAAGCTCTTTTTCCATTTGCTGTGAGTTAGAGCTGCAGTAAGAGGATGAGGTTAACTGGAAGCTCTGTCTCCATGTGCTGTGAGTTAGAGCTGCAGTAAGATGATGAGGTTAACTGGAAGCTCTGTCTCCATGTGCTGTGAGTTAGAACTGCAGTAAGAGGATGAGTTTTACTGGAAGCTCTGTCTCCATGTGCTGTGAGTTAGAGCTGCAGTAAGAGGATGAGGTTAACCGGAAGCTCTGTATCCATGTGCTGTGAGTTAGACCTGCAGTAAGAGGATGAGGTCAACTGGAAGCTCTGTCTCCATGTGCTGTGAGTTAGAACTGCAGTAAGAGGATGAGTTTAACTGGAAGCTCTGTCTCCATGTGCTGTGAGTTAGAGCTGCAGTAAGAGGATGAGGTTATCCGGAAGCTCTGTATCCATGTGCTGTGAGTTAGAACTGCAGTAAGAGGATGAGTTTAACTGGAAGCTCTGTCTCCATGTGCTGTGAGTTAGAGCTGCAGTAAGAGGATGAGGTTAACCGGAAGCTCTGTCTCCATGTGCTGTGAGTTAGACCTGCAGTAAGAGGATGAGGTTAACTGCAAGCTCTGTCTCCATGTGCTGTGAGTTAGAACTGCAGTAAGAGGATGAGTTTAACTGGAAGCTCTGTCTCCATGTGCTGTGAGTTAGAGCTGGAGTAAGATGATGAGGTTAACTGGAAGCTCTTTCTCCATTTGCTGGGAGTTAGAGCTGCGGTAAGAGGATGAGATTAACTAGAAGCTCTGTCTCCATGTGCTGTGAGTTAGAGCTGCAGTAAGAGGATGAGGTTAACTGGAAGCTCTGTCTCCATGTGCTGTGAGTTAGAACTGCAGTAAGATGACGAGGTTAACTGGAAGCTCTTTCTCCATTTGCTGTGAGTTAGAGCTGCAGTAAGAGGATGAGGTTAACTGGAAGCTCTGTCTCCATGTGCTGTGAGTTAGACCTGCAGTAAGAGTATGAGTTTAACTGGAAGCTCTGTCTCCATGTGCTGTGAGTTAGACCTGCAGTAAGAGTATGAGTTTAACTGGAAGCTCTTTCTCCATTTGCTGTGAGTTAGAGCTGCAGTATGAGGATGAGGTTAACTGGAAGCTGTCTATGTGCTGTGAGTTAGAGCTGCAGTAAGAGGATGAGGTTAACTGGAAGCTCTGTCCATGTGCTGTGAGTTAGAACTGCAGTAAGTGTATGAGGTTAACTGGAAGCTCTGTCTCCATGTACTGTGAGTTAGACCTGCAGTAAGAGTGAGTTTAACTGGAAGCTCTTTCTCCATTTGCTGTGAGTTAGAGCTGCAGTATGAGGATGAGGTTAACTGGAAGCTCTGTCCATGTGCTGTGAGTTAGAGCTGCAGTAAGAGGATGAGGTTAACTGGAAGCTCTGTCGCTATGTGTTGTGAGTTAGAGCTGCAGTAAGAGGATGAGTTTAACTGGAAGCTCTGTCTCCATGTGCTGTGAGTTAGAGCTGCAGTAAGAGGATGAGGTTAACCGGAAGCTCTGTATCCATGTGCTGTGAGTTAGACCTGCAGTAAGAGGATGAGTTTTACTGGAAGCTCTGTCTCCATGTGCTGTGAGTTAGAGCTGCAGTAAGAGGATGAGGTTAACTGGAAGCTCTGTCTCCATGTGCTGTGAGTTAGAACTGCAGTAAGAGGATGAGTTTAACTGGAAGCTCTGTCTCCATGTGCTGTGAGTTAGAGCTGCAGTAAGATGATGAGGTTAACTGGAAGCTCTTTCTCCATGTGCTGTGAGTTAGAGCTGCAGTAAGAGGATGAGTTTAACTGGAAGCTCTCTCCATGTTTTGTTCACAGGGTCCGGGTTGAAAGAGCACGGTCACCTGTACCCAGCTGTTTGTCTATGAAGAGCGATGCTTCAATGGTTCCTCCACTTAATTTCAGAGGAGAATTCACAGGAGATCAAAGGTAATTGAACAGGTCATATTGACATTACTGTTTAATTATACTTCAATGTCACTGGCAACTTTCAGGTGGGTGTATTAAGACACATTCAGGTCTAGCTGGAGTGTATTATTGCACATTCAGGTGTAGGTGGGTGTATGCAGTCACATTGAGATGTGCTGTGAGTTAGAGCTGCAGTACGAGGATGAGGTTAACTGGAAGCTCTGTCTCCATGTGCTGTTCGTTAGAACTGCAGTAAGAGGATGAGGTTAACTGGAAGCTCTGTCTTCATGTGCTGTGAGTTAGAACTGCAGTAAGAGGATGAGGTTAACTGGAAGCTCTTTCTCCATTTGCTGTGAGTTAGACCTGCAGGAAGAGGATGAGATTAACTGGAAGCTCTGTCTCCATGTGCTGTGAGTTAGAGCTGCAGTAAGAGGATGAGGTTAACTGGAAGCTCTGTCTCCATGTGCTGTGAGTTAGAGCTGCAGTAAGATGATGAGGTTAACTGGAAGCTCTGTCTCCATGTGCTGTGAGTTAGAACTGCAGTAAGAGGATGAGTTTTACTGGAAGCTCTGTCTCCATGTGCTGTGAGTTAGAGCTGCAGTAAGAGGATGAGGTTAACCGGAAGCTCTGTATCCATGTGCTGTGAGTTAGACCTGCAGTAAGAGGATGAGGTCAACTGGAAGCTCTGTCTCCATGTGCTGTGAGTTAGAACTGCAGTAAGAGGATGAGTTTAACTGGAAGCTCTGTCTCCATGTGCTGTGAGTTAGAGCTGCAGTAAGAGGATGAGGTTATCCGGAAGCTCTGTATCCATGTGCTGTGAGTTAGAACTGCAGTAAGAGGATGAGTTTAACTGGAAGCTCTGTCTCCATGTGCTGTGAGTTAGAGCTGCAGTAAGAGGATGAGGTTAACCGGAAGCTCTGTCTCCATGTGCTGTGAGTTAGACCTGCAGTAAGAGGATGAGGTTAACTGCAAGCTCTGTCTCCATGTGCTGTGAGTTAGAACTGCAGTAAGAGGATGAGTTTAACTGGAAGCTCTGTCTCCATGTGCTGTGAGTTAGAGCTGCAGTAAGATGATGAGGTTAACTGGAAGCTCTGTCTCCATGTGCTGTGAGTTAGAACTGCAGTAAGAGGATGAGTTTTACTGGAAGCTCTGTCTCCATGTGCTGTGAGTTAGAGCTGGTGTAAGAGGATGAGGTTAACCGGAAGCTCTGTATCCATGTGCTGTGATTTAGACCTGCAGTAAGAGGATGAGGTCAACTGGAAGCTCTGTCTCCATGTGCTGTGAGTTAGAGCTGCAGTAAGAGGATGAGGTTAACTGGAAGCTCTGTCTCCATGTGCTGTGAGTTAGAACTGCAGTAAGATGACGAGGTTAACTGGAAGCTCTTTCTCCATTTGCTGTGAGTTAGAGCTGCAGTAAGAGGATGAGGTTAACTGGAAGCTCTGTCTCCATGTGCTGTGAGTTAGACCTGCAGTAAGAGTATGAGTTTAACTGGAAGCTCTGTCTCCATGTGCTGTGAGTTAGACCTGCAGTAAGAGTATGAGTTTAACTGGAAGCTCTTTCTCCATTTGCTGTGAGTTAGAGCTGCAGTATGAGGATGAGGTTAACTGGAAGCTGTCTATGTGCTGTGAGTTAGAGCTGCAGTAAGAGGATGAGGTTAACTGGAAGCTCTGTCCATGTGCTGTGAGTTAGAACTGCAGTAAGAGTATGAGGTTAACTGGAAGCTCTGTCTCCATGTACTGTGAGTTAGACCTGCAGTAAGAGTGAGTTTAACTGGAAGCTCTTTCTCCATTTGCTGTGAGTTAGAGCTGCAGTATGAGGATGAGGTTAACTGGAAGCTCTGTCCATGTGCTGTGAGTTAGAGCTGCAGTAAGAGGATGAGGTTAACTGGAAGCTCTGTCGCTATGTGTTGTGAGTTAGAGCTGCAGTAAGAGGATGAGTTTAACTGGAAGCTCTTTCTCCATTTGCTGTGAGTTAGACCTGCAGGAAGAGGATGAGATTAACTGGAAGCTCTGTCTCCATGTGCTGTGAGTTAGAGCTGCAGTAAGATGATGAGGTTAACTGGAAGCTCTGTCTCCATGTGCTGTGAGTTAGAGCTGCAGTAAGATGATGAGGTTAACTGGAAGCTCTGTCTCCATGTGCTGTGAGTTAGAACTGCAGTAAGAGGATGAGTTTTACTGGAAGCTCTGTCTCCATGTGCTGTGAGTTAGAGCTGCAGTAAGAGGATGAGGTTAACCGGAAGCTCTGTATCCATGTGCTGTGAGTTAGACCTGCAGTAAGAGGATGAGGTCAACTGGAAGCTCTGTCTCCATGTGCTGTGAGTTAGAACTGCAGTAAGAGGATGAGTTTAACTGGAAGCTCTGTCTCCATGTGCTGTGAGTTAGAGCTGCAGTAAGAGGATGAGGTTATCCGGAAGCTCTGTATCCATGTGCTGTGAGTTAGAACTGCAGTAAGAGGATGAGTTTAACTGGAAGCTCTGTCTCCATGTGCTGTGAGTTAGAGCTGCAGTAAGAGGATGAGGTTAACCGGAAGCTCTGTCTCCATGTGCTGTGAGTTAGACCTGCAGTAAGAGGATGAGGTTAACTGCAAGCTCTGTCTCCATGTGCTGTGAGTTAGAACTGCAGTAAGAGGATGAGTTTAACTGGAAGCTCTGTCTCCATGTGCTGTGAGTTAGAGCTGCAGTAAGATGATGAGGTTAACTGGAAGCTCTGTCTCCATGTGCTGTGAGTTAGAACTGCAGTAAGAGGATGAGTTTTACTGGAAGCTCTGTCTCCATGTGCTGTGAGTTAGAGCTGGAGTAAGAGGATGAGGTTAACCGGAAGCTCTGTATCCATGTGCTGTGATTTAGACCTGCAGTAAGAGGATGAGGTCAACTGGAAGCTCTGTCTCCATGTGCTGTGAGTTAGAGCTGCAGTAAGAGGATGAGGTTAACTGGAAGCTCTGTCTCCATGTGCTGTGAGTTAGAACTGCAGTAAGATGACGAGGTTAACTGGAAGCTCTTTCTCCATTTGCTGTGAGTTAGAGCTGCAGTAAGAGGATGAGGTTAACTGGAAGCTCTGTCTCCATGTGCTGTGAGTTAGACCTGCAGTAAGAGTATGAGTTTAACTGGAAGCTCTGTCTCCATGTGCTGTGAGTTAGACCTGCAGTAAGAGTATGAGTTTAACTGGAAGCTCTTTCTCCATTTGCTGTGAGTTAGAGCTGCAGTATGAGGATGAGGTTAACTGGAAGCTGTCTATGTGCTGTGAGTTAGAGCTGCAGTAAGAGGATGAGGTTAACTGGAAGCTCTGTCCATGTGCTGTGAGTTAGAACTGCAGTAAGAGTATGAGGTTAACTGGAAGCTCTGTCTCCATGTACTGTGAGTTAGACCTGCAGTAAGAGTGAGTTTAACTGGAAGCTCTTTCTCCATTTGCTGTGAGTTAGAGCTGCAGTATGAGGATGAGGTTAACTGGAAGCTCTGTCCATGTGCTGTGAGTTAGAGCTGCAGTAAGAGGATGAGGTTAACTGGAAGCTCTGTCGCTATGTGTTGTGAGTTAGAGCTGCAGTAAGAGGATGAGTTTAACTGGAAGCTCTGTCTCCATGTGCTGTGAGTTAGAGCTGCAGTAAGAGGATGAGGTTAACCGGAAGCTCTGTATCCATGTGCTGTGAGTTAGACCTGCAGTAAGAGGATGAGGTCAACTGGAAGCTCTGTCTCCATGTGCTGTGAGTTAGAACTGCAGTAAGAGGATGAGTTTAACTGGAAGCTCTGTCTCCATGTGCTGTGAGTTAGAGCTGCAGTAAGAGGATGAGGTTATCCGGAAGCTCTGTATCCATGTGCTGTGAGTTAGAACTGCAGTAAGAGGATGAGTTTAACTGGAAGCTCTGTCTCCATGTGCTGTGAGTTAGAGCTGCAGTAAGAGGATGAGGTTAACCGGAAGCTCTGTCTCCATGTGCTGTGAGTTAGACCTGCAGTAAAAGGATGAGGTTAACTGCAAGCTCTGTCTCCATGTGCTGTGAGTTAGAACTGCAGTAAGAGGATGAGTTTAACTGGAAGCTCTGTCTCCATGTGCTGTGAGTTAGAGCTGGAGTAAGATGATGAGGTTAACTGGAAGCTCTTTCTCCATTTGCTGGGAGTTAGAGCTGCGGTCAGAGGATGAGATTAACTAGAAGCTCTGTCTCCATGTGCTGTGAGTTAGAGCTGCAGTAAGAGGATGAGGTTAACTGGAAGCTCTGTCTCCATGTCCTGTGAGTTAGAACTGCAGTAAGATGACGAGGTTAACTGGAAGTTCTTTCTCCATTTGCTGTGAGTTAGAGCTGCAGTAAGAGGATGAGGTTAACTGGAAGCTCTGTCTCCATGTGCTGTGAGTTAGACCTGCAGTAAGAGTATGAGTTTAACTGGAAGCTCTGTCTCCATGTGCTGTGAGTTAGACCTGCAGTAAGAGTATGAGTTTAACTGGAAGCTCTTTCTCCATTTGCTGTGAGTTAGAGCTGCAGTATGAGGATGAGGTTAACTGGAAGCTGTCTATGTGCTGTGAGTTAGAGCTGCAGTAAGAGGATGAGGTTAACTGGAAGCTCTGTCCATGTGCTGTGAGTTAGAACTGCAGTAAGAGTATGAGGTTAACTGGAAGCTCTGTCTCCATGTACTGTGAGTTAGACCTGCAGTAAGAGTGAGTTTAACTGGAAGCTCTTTCTCCATTTGCTGTGAGTTAGAGCTGCAGTATGAGGATGAGGTTAACTGGAAGCTCTGTCCATGTGCTGTGAGTTAGAGCTGCAGTAAGAGGATGAGGTTAACTGGAAGCTCTGTCGCTATGTGTTGTGAGTTAGAGCTGCAGTAAGAGGATGAGGTTAATTGGAAGCTCTGTCTCCATGTGCTGTGAGATAGAACTGCAGTTAGAGGATGAGGTTAACTGGAAGCTCTGTCTCCATGTGCTGTGAGTTAAAGCTGCAGTAAGAGGATGAGGTTAACTGGAACCTCTGTCTCCATGTGCTGTGAGTTAGAGCTGCAGTAAGCGGATAAGTTTAACTGGAAGCTCTGTCTCCATGTGCTGTGAGTTAAAGCTGCAGTAAGAGGATGAGGTTAACTGGAAGCTCTGTCTCCATGTGCTGTGAGTTAGAGCTGCAGTAAGAGGATGAGGTTAACTGGAAGCTCTGTCTCCATGTGCTGTGAGTTAAAGCTGCAGTAAGAGGATGAGGTTAACTGGAAGCTCTGTCCATGTTTTGTTCACAGGGTCCGGGTTGAAAGAGCAGGGTCACCTGTACCCAGCTGTTTGTCTATGAAGAGCGATGCTTCAATGGTTCCTCCACTTAACTTCAGAGGAGAATTCACAGGAGATCAAAGGTAATTGAACAGGTTCATATTGACATTACTGTTTAATTATACTTCAATGTCACTGGCAACTTTCAGGTGGGTGTATTAAGACACATTCAGGTCTAGCTGGAGCGTATTATTGCACATTCAGGTGTAGGTGGGTGTATGAAGTCACATTGAGATGTGCTGTGAGTTAGAGCTGCAGTACCGGGATGAGGATAACTGGAAGCTCTGTCTCCATGTGCTGTTAGTTAGAACTGCAGTAAGAGGATGAGGTTAACTGGAAGCTCTGTCTCCATGTGCTGTTAGTTAGAACTGCAGTAAGAGGATGAGGTTAATTGGAAGTTCTGTCTCCATGTGCTGTGAGTTAGAGCTGCAGTAAGAGGATGAGGTTAACTGGAAGCTCTGTCTCCATGTGCTGTGAGTTAGAGCTGCAGTAAAAGGATGAGTTTCACTGGAAGCACTGTCTACATGTGCTGTGAGTTAGAGCTGCAGTAAGAGGATGAGGTTAACCGGAAGCTCTGTCTCCATGTGCTGTGAGTTAGACCTGCAGTAAGATGATGAGTTTAACTGGAAGCACTGTCTACATGTGCTGTGAGTTAGAGCTGCAGTAAGAGGATGAGGTTAACCAGAAGCTCTGTCTCCATGTGCTGTGAGTTAGACCTGCAGTAAGAGGATGAGATTAACTGGAAGCTCTGTCTCCATGTGCTGTGAGTTAGAGCTGCAGTAAGAGGATGAGGTTAACTGGAAGCTCTGTCTCTATGTGCTGTGAGTTAGAACTGCAGTAAGATGACGAGGTTAACTGGAAGCTCTTTCTCCATTTGCTGTGAGTTAGAGCTGCAGTATGAGGATGAGGTTAACTGGAAGCTGTCTATGTGCTGTGAGTTAGACCTGCAGTAAGAGTATGAGTTTAACTGGAAGCTCTTTCTCCATTTGCTGTGAGTTAGAGCTGCAGTATGAGGATGAGGTTAACTGGAAGCTGTCTATGTGCTGTTAGTTAGAGCTGCAGTAAGAGGATGAGGTTAACTGGAAGCTCTGTCCATGTGCTGTGAGTTAGAACTGCAGTAAGAGGATGAGGTTAACTGGAAGCTCTGTCTCCATGTGCTGTGAGTTAGACCTGCAGTAAGAGTATGAGTTTAACTGGAAGCTCTTTCTCCATTTGCTGTGAGTTAGAGCTGCAGTATGAGGATGAGGTTAACTGGAAGCTCTGTCCATGTGCTGTGAGTTAGAGCTGCAGTAGGAGGATGAGGTTAACTGGAAGCTCTGTCGCTATGTGTTGTGAGTTAGAGCTGCAGTAAGAGGATGAGGTTAATTGGAAGCTCTGTCTCCATGTGCTGTGAGATAGAACTGCAGTTAGAGGATGAGGTTAACTGGAAGCTCTGTCTCCATGTGCTGTGAGTTAGAGATGCAGTAAGAGGATTAGTTTAACTGGAAGCTCTGTCTCCATGTGCTGTGAGTTAGAGCTGCAGTAAGAGGATGAGGTTAACTGGAAGCTCTGTCTCCATGTGCTGTGAGTTAAAGCTGCAGTAAGAGGATGAGGTTAACTGGAAGCTCTGTCTCCGTGTGCTGTGAGTTAGAGCTGCAGTAAAAGGATGAGTTTAACTGGAAGCTCTGTCTCCATGTGCTGTGAGTTAGAGCTGCAGTAAGAGGATTAGTTTAACTGGAAGCTCTGTCTCCATGTGCTGTGAGATAGAACTGCAGTTAGAGGATGAGGTTAACTGGAAGCTCTGTCTCCATGTGCTGTGAGTTAGAGCTGCAGTAAGAGGATTAGTTTAACTGGAAGCTCTGTCTCCATGTGCTGTGAGTTAGAGCTGCAGTAAGAGGATTAGTTTAACTGGAAGCTCTGTCTCCATGTGCTGTGAGTTAGAGCTGCAGTAAGAGGATGAGGTTAACTGGAAGCTCTGTCTCCATGTGTTGTGAGTTAGAGCTGCAGTAAGAAGATGAGTTTAACTGGAAGCTCTGTCTCCATGTGCTGTGAGTTAGAGCTGCAGTAAGAGGATGAGGTTAACTGGAAGCTCTGTCTCCATGTTTTGTTCACAGGGTCCGGGTTGAAAGAGCAGGGTCACCTGTACCCAGCTATTTGTCTATGAAGAGCGATGCTTCAATGGTTCCTCCACTTAACTTCAGAGGAGAATTCACAGGAGATCAAAGGTAATTGAACAGGTTCATATTGACATTACTGTTTAATTATACTTCAATGTCACTGGCAACTTTCAGGTGGGTGTATTAAGACACATTCAGGTCTAGCTGGAGCGTATTATTGCACATTCAGGTGTAGGTGGGTGTATGAAGTCACATTGAGATGTGCTGTGAGTTAGAGCTGCAGTACGGGGATGAGGATAACTGGAAGCTCTGTCTCCATGTGCTGTTAGTTAGAACTGCAGTAAGAGGATGAGGTTAACTGGAAGCTCTGTCTCCATGTGCTGTTAGTTAGAACTGCAGTAAGAGGATGAGGTTAATTGGAAGTTCTGTCTCCATGTGCTGTGAGTTAAAGCTACAGTAAGATGATGAGTTTAACTGGAAGCTCTGTCTCCATGTGTTGTGAGTTAGAGCTGCAGTAAGATGATGAGGTTAACTGGAAGCTCTGTCCATGTGCTGTGAGTTAGAGCTGCAGTAAGAGGATGAGGTTAATTGGAAGCTATGTCTCCATGTGCTGTGAGTTAGAGCTTCAGTAAGAGGATGAGGTTAACTGGAAGCTCTGTCTCCATGTGCTGTGAGTTAGAGCTGCAGTAAGAGGATGAGTTTACCTGGAAGCTCTGTCTCCATGTGCTGTGAGATAGAGCTGCAGTAAGAGGATGAGGTTAACTGGAAGCTCTGTCTCCGTGTGCTGTGAGTTAGAGCTGCAGTAAAAGGATGAGTTTAACTGGAAGCTCTGTCTCCATGTGCTGTGAGTTAGAGCTGCAGTAAGAGGATTAGTTTAACTGGAAGCTCTGTCTCCATGTGCTGTGAGATAGAACTGCAGTTAGAGGATGAGGTTAACTGGAAGCTCTGTCTCCATGTGCTGTGAGTTAGAGCTGCAGTAAGAGGATTAGTTTAACTGGAAGCTCTGTCTCCATGTGCTGTGAGTTAGAGCTGCAGTAAGAGGATTAGTTTAACTGGAAGCTCTGTCTCCATGTGCTGTGAGTTAGAGCTGCAGTAAGAGGATGAGGTTAACTGGAAGCTCTGTCTCCATGTGTTGTGAGTTAGAGCTGCAGTAAGAAGATGAGTTTAACTGGAAGCTCTGTCTCCATGTGCTGTGAGTTAGAGCTGCAGTAAGAGGATGAGGTTAACTGGAAGCTCTGTCTCCATGTTTTGTTCACAGGGTCCGGGTTGAAAGAGCAGGGTCACCTGTACCCAGCTATTTGTCTATGAAGAGCGATGCTTCAATGGTTCCTCCACTTAACTTCAGAGGAGAATTCACAGGAGATCAAAGGTAATTGAACAGGTTCATATTGACATTACTGTTTAATTATACTTCAATGTCACTGGCAACTTTCAGGTGGGTGTATTAAGACACATTCAGGTCTAGCTGGAGCGTATTATTGCACATTCAGGTGTAGGTGGGTGTATGAAGTCACATTGAGATGTGCTGTGAGTTAGAGCTGCAGTACGGGGATGAGGATAACTGGAAGCTCTGTCTCCATGTGCTGTTAGTTAGAACTGCAGTAAGAGGATGAGGTTAACTGGAAGCTCTGTCTCCATGTGCTGTTAGTTAGAACTGCAGTAAGAGGATGAGGTTAATTGGAAGTTCTGTCTCCATGTGCTGTGAGTTAAAGCTACAGTAAGATGATGAGTTTAACTGGAAGCTCTGTCTCCATGTGTTGTGAGTTAGAGCTGCAGTAAGAGGATGAGGTTAATTGGAAGCTATGTCTCCATGTGCTGTGAGTTAGAGCTTCAGTAAGAGGATGAGGTTAACTGGAAGCTCTGTCTCCATGTGCTGTGAGTTAGAGCTGCAGTAAGAGGATGAGTTTACCTGGAAGCTCTGTCTCCATGTGCTGTGAGATAGAGCTGCAGTAAGAGGATGAGGTTAACTGGAAGCTCTGTCTCCATGTGCTGTGAGTTAGAGCTTCAGTAAGAGGATGAGGTTAACTGGAAGCTCTGTCCATGTGCTGTGAGTTAGAGCTTCAGTAAGAGGATGAGGTTAACTGGAAGCTCTGTCTCCATGTGCTGTGAGATAGAGCTGCAGTAAGAGGATGAGGTTAACTGGAAGCTCTGTCTCCATGTGCTGTGAGTTAGAGCTGCAGTAAGAGGATGAGGTTAACTGGAAGCTCTGTCTCCATGTTTTGTTCACAGGGTCCGGGTTGAAAGAACAGGGTCACCTTTTCCCAGCTGTTTGTCTATGAAGAGCGATGCTTCAATGGTTCCTCCACTTAACTTCAGAGGAGAATTCACAGGAGATCAAAGGTAATTGAACAGGTTTATATTGACATTACTGTTTGATTATACTTCAATGTCACTGGCTACTTTCAGGTGGGTGTATTAAGACACATTCAGGACTAGCTGGAGTGTATTATTGGACATTCAGGTGTAGGTGGGTGTATGAAGTCACATTGAGATGTGCTGTGAGTTAGAGCTGCAGTAAGAGGATGAAGTTAACTGGAAGCTCTGTCGCTATGTGTTGTGAGTTAGAGCTGCAGTAAGAGGATGAGTTTAACTGGAAGCTCTGTCTCCATGTGCTGTGAGTTAGAGCTGCAGGAAGAGGATGAGATTAATTGGAAGCTCTGTCTCTATGTGCTGTGAGTTAGAGCTGCAGTAAGAGGATAAGGTTAACTGGAAGCTCTGTCTCCATGTGCTGTGAGTTAGAGCTGCAGTAAGAGCATGAGGTTAACTGGAAGCTCTTTCTCCATTTGCTGTGAGTTAGAGCTGCAGTACGGGGATGAGGATAACTGGAAGCTCTGTCTCCATGTGCTGTGAGTTAGAGCTGCAGTAAGATAATGAGGTTAACTGGAAGCTCTGTCTCCATGTGCTGTTAGTTAGAACTGCAGTAAGAGGATGAGGTTAATTGTAAGTTCTGTCTCCATGTGCTGTGAGTTAAAGCTGCAGTAAGAGGATGAGGTTAACTGGAAGCTCTGTCTCCATGTGCTGTGAGTTAGAGCTGCAGTAAAAGGATGAGTTTCACTGGAAACTCTGTCTCCATGTGCTGTGAGTTAGAGCTACAGTAAGATGATGAGTTTAACTGGAAGCTCTGTCTCCATGTGTTGTGAGTTAGAGCTGCAGTAAGATGATGAGGTTAACTGGAAGCTCTGTCCATGTGCTGTGAGTTAGAGCTGCAGTAAGAGGATGAGGTTAATTGGAAGCTATGTCTCAATGTGCTGTGAGTTAGAGCTTCAGTAAGAGGATGAGGTTAATTGGAAGTTCTGTCTCCATGTGCTGTGAGTTAAAGCTACAGTAAGATGATGAGTTTAACTGGATGCTCTGTCTCCATGTGTTGTGAGTTAGAGCTGCAGTAAGATGATGAGGTTAACTGGAAGCTCTGTCTCCATGTGCTGTGAGTTAGAGCTTCAGTAAGAGGAGGAGGTTAACTGGAAGCTCTGTCTCCATGTGCTGTGAGTTAGAGCTGCAGTAAGAGGATGAGGTTAACTGGAAGCTCTGTCGCTATGTGTTGTGAGTTAGAGCTGCAGTAAGAGGATGAGTTTACCTGGAAGCTCTGTCTCCATGTGCTGTGAGTTAGAGCTGCAGTAAGAGGATGAGGTTAACTGGAAGCTTTTTCTCCATGTGCTGTGAGTTAGAGCTGCAGTAAGAGGATGAGGTTAACTGGATGCTCTGTCTCCATGTGCTGTGAGATAGAGCTGCAGTAAGAGGATGAGGTTAACTGGAAGCTCTGTCTCCATGTGCTGTGAGATAGAGCTGCAGTAAGAGGATGAGGTTAAATGGAAGCTCTGTCTCCATGTGCTGTGAGTTAGAGCTGCAGTAAGAGGATGAGGTTAACTGGAAGCTCTGTCTCCATGTTTTGTTCACAGGGTCCGGGTTGAAAGAACTGGGTCTCCTTTACCCAGCTGTTTGTCTATGAAGAGCGATGCTTCAATGGTTCCTCCACTTAACTTCAGAGGAGAATTCACAGGAGATCAAAGGTAATTGAACAGGTTCATATTGGCATTACTGTTTGATTATACTTCAATGTCACTGGCTACTTTCAGGTGGGTGTATTAAGACACATTCAGGACTAGCTGGAGTGTATTATTGGACATTCAGGTGTAGGTGGGTGTATGAAGTCACATTGAGATGTGCTGTGAGTTAGAGCTGCAGTAAGAGGATGAAGTTAACTGGAAGCTCTGTCGCTATGTGTTGTGAGTTAGAACTGCAGTAAGAGGATGAGTTTAACTGGAAGCTCTGTCTCCATGTGCTGTGAGTTAGAGCTGCAGGAAGAGGATGAGATTAACTGGAAGCTCTGTCTCTATGTGCTGTGAGTTAGAGCTGCAGTAAGAGGATAAGGTTAACTGGAAGCTCTGTCTCCATGTGCTGTGAGTTAGAGCTGCAGTAAGAGCATGAGGTTAACTGGAAGCTCTTTCTCCATTTGCTGTGAGTTAGAGCTGCAGTACGGGGATGAGGATAACTGGAAGCTCTGTCTCCATGTGCTGTGAGTTAGAGCTGCAGTAAGATGATGAGGTTAACTGGAAGCTCTGTCTCCATGTGCTGTTAGTTAGAACTGCAGTAAGAGGATGAGGTTAATTGTAAGTTCTGTCTCCATGTGCTGTGAGTTTAAGCTGCAGTAAGAGGATGAGGTTAACTGGAAGCTCTGTCTCCATGTGCTGTGAG
This sequence comes from Synaphobranchus kaupii, assembly GCA_029718625.1. Classification (NCBI taxonomy): domain Eukaryota; kingdom Metazoa; phylum Chordata; class Actinopteri; order Anguilliformes; family Synaphobranchidae; genus Synaphobranchus; species Synaphobranchus kaupii. Next base: position 1,781,770 of record JAINUF010000025.1, read on the forward strand.
TTAGAGCTGCAGTAAAAGGATGAGTTTCACTGGAAACTCTGTCTCCATGTGCTGTGAGTTAGAGCTACAGTAAGATGATGAGTTTAACTGGAAGCTCTGTCTCCATGTGTTGTGAGTTAGAGCTGCAGTAAGATGATGAGGTTAACTGGAAGCTCTGTCTCCATGTGCTGTGAGTTAGAGCTGCAGTAAGAGGATGAGGTTAATTGGAAGCTATGTCTCAATGTGCTGTGAGTTAGAGCTTCAGTAAGAGGATGAGGTTAATTGGAAGTTCTGTCTCCATGTGCTGTGAGTTAAAGCTACAGTAAGATGATGAGTTTAACTGGAAGCTCTGTCTCCATGTGTTGTGAGTTAGAGCTGCAGTAAGATGATGAGGTTAACTGGAAGCTCTGTCTCCATGTGTTGTGAGTTAGAGCTGCAGTAAGAGGATGAGTTTACCTGGAAGCTCTGTCTCCATGTGCTGTGAGTTAGAGCTGCAGTAAGAGGATGAGGTTAACTGGAAGCTCTGTCTCCATGTGCTGTGAGATAGAGCTGCAGTAAGAGGATGAGGTTAACTGGAAGCTCTGTCTCCATGTGCTGTGAGATAGAGCTGCAGTAAGAGGATGAGGTTAACTGGAAGCTCTGTCTCCATGTGCTGTGAGTTAGAGCTGCAGTAAGAGGATGAGGTTAACTGGAAGCTCTGTCTCCATGTTTTGTTCACAGGGTCCGGGTTGAAAGAACAGGGTCACCTTTACCCAGCTGTTTGTCTATGAAGAGCGATGCTTCTATGGTTCCTCCACTTAACTTCAGAGGAGAATTCACAGGAGATCAAAGGTAATTGAACAGGTTCATATTGACATTACTGTTTGATTATACTTCAATGTCACTGGCTACTTTCAGGTGGGTGTATTAAGACACATTCAGGACTAGCTGGAGTGTATTATTGGACATTCAGGTGTAGGTGGGTGTATGAAGTCACATTGAGATGTGCTGTGAGTTACAGCTGCAGTAAGAGGATGAAGTTAACTGGAAGCTTTGTCGCTATGTGTTGTGAGTTATAGCTGCAGTAAGAGGATGAGTTTAACTGGAAGCTCTGTCCCCATGTGCTGTGAGTTAGAGCTGCAGTAAGAGGATGAGGTTAACTGGAAGCTCTTTCTCCATGTGCTGTGAGTTAGAGCTGCAGTAAGAGGATGAGGTTAACTGGAAGCTCTGTCTCCATGTGCTGTGAGTTAGAGCTGCAGTAAGAGGATGAGGTTAACTGGAAGCTCTGTCCATGTGCTGTGAATTAGAGCTGCAGTAAGAGGATGATTTTAACTGGAAGCTCTGTCTCCATGTGCTGTGAGTTAGAGCTGCAGTAAGAGGATGAGATTAACTGGAAGCTCTTTCTCCATGTGCTGTGAGTTAGAGCTGCAGTAAGAGGATGAGGTTAACTGGAAGCTCTGTCCATGTGCTGTGAATTAGAGCTGCAGTAAGAGGGTGATTTTAACTGGATTCTGTTCGTCATGATTTGTTCACAGGATCCAGGGGTCACCTGAGTCCAGTCGTTTAGAAGAGAAGAGTTCGGAGATATTATCTTTCCAAAAAGAGGTGTGAGATCTGCTTTTTCTGATTGTTTTTATGCTTTTATAATGTTCATAAATGCTAGTGATGTGTGACTCTGGGATTTTTGGAGTTGACTCCGACTCCCGACTCCAACGTTTAGAGTCGATGGAGTCGACTCTTCGACTCCCATTAACTGATGTAATGGAACGTCTACATTTAATTTTTGAATGTGGTAAGTCCGGTGCCAGTGTCGTGACACCAGAACCAATTCGTAAGGCATTTTAAAATCATGGGGAGGCATGGCAGCTGTGCAGTTCATAGCAAATAAAAACAATAAAAGCCACATAACTTCTGGTATCCTATCAACGCATATAAACAATAGATGGCGATGGCCGGTGGTATAAGGTAATTGTTTTGATGTTGTCTTTAGCCAACCACAGTCATGTCTTGATGGGATACAGGCTATTTCAGGAAGTGGTGAGTGGTGTCCAGACCACATTTGTTAACCAAACTAAAGATAAATCGTTTGGACAGAAAGGTAATCCCTAATAAAATGTGGGGAAACTAGTAACCCTATGTTCGTGTCTGTATCCTATCAAGACACGACCGTGGTTGGTGACACTAAGCAACGACTACGAATAGAACGTCACGTTTCATGGTTTGCACAACTAAATTATGTTACAGTTGGGCACCGTAGTGGTGCAGCCTTGTCTGTGCAGTTGCACCCCGAGGATCGGGGGCTCGATCCCCGGTCCTGCCAGATCTGAGCATGGCCGGTGCCCTGTGGGATCGGCAATTGGCGTCTGCTCCCGGGTGGGGGGAGGGGCTCGGAGAGAATCGCTGCGCACAGATAGGCTCTGGGCGAGTTGGAATCACGGTCAGGAGTTCAAGGAGTTGTGCCCTGGAGAGGGCGTGGCACCCTCCTTCCTACTACCGGCTTACAGGGTTGTGTAGCGGTGATTCTCTAACGGTTGCTACACGGGGGGAATTGAATTAGATTAGGGGTTCAATTGGCTACCAAATTGGGAAAAAATCAGAAACAAACTTTTTTTAAAAATAAACAAAGTTATGTTAGTTATAATGTAACGTTAGATGCCACATTTAGATTGTCCCTGTTACGACCCGAAACCCACCCGCATTACAACAACCAAGTTGTTACAAAGGGTCTAACAAAAATGTGTGCCAACTCAAGTAAGCCTTCTTAAAAATACATAGGTTTGCTTAATTTGCAGGAACTTAGCAGCAACAATGATAGGTAAAACTAGGGGAAGCTCAAACTAACTTACCTAATCTTTAGTATCAAAGCCATTTAACTATGAACCGGAAAACAAAATACCAAAAGGCAAATGAGTCTTCTGCAGCCTTACTAAACTTCACTAATTTATTCCTTTCTATCAAAAGGCAACACTATATAAAAAAGGAGAGCTTCCTCCCAAAATGTACATAGAAAGCAGAGTCCCAAACCATGAATCACCTCCTAATGAGAGAAATGCCACAAGTATATATGCTCCCCTGGTAATCAGGCACAGGTGTCAGTATATATGCTCCCCTGGTAATCAGGCACAGGTGTCAGTATATATGCTCCCCTGGTAATCAGGCACAGGTGTCAGTATATATGCTCCCCTGGTAATCAGGCACAGGTGTCAGTATATATGCTCCCCTGGTAATCAGGCACAGGTGTCAGTATATATGCTCCCCTGGTAATCAGGCACAGGTGTCAGTATATATGCTCCCCTGGTAATCAGGCACAGGTGTCAGTATATATGCTCCCCTGGTAATCAGGCACAGGTGTCAGTATATATGCTCCCCTGGTAATCAGGCACAGGTGTCAGTATATATGCTCCCCTGGTAATCAGGCACAGGTGTCAGTATATATGCTCCCCTGATAATCAGGCACAGGTGTCTTCAATTGCCAATCACTACCCAGGTGAGCCGAATGAAACGAGTTGCAGACATTTAAAGGGCCACACTCGCAAAGCAGCATAGGAACGTAACAGTCCCCTAGCCTCGAATTAAACACCTAATTAACTTCTTTGTTAAAATCACTTTTAGAAAGGTCAATCTTATGTTTATGTTCAGTGACTATACGCATTACTAGTGCAGTCGCATTAATGAATGAATTGGGCTCAAAGGAATGGAACACACAAAATTTTTTGTTAATGGCTTGCTTTTAATAGATGTTCATATCATAGGCAGATCATATGCAGTCCGTTACAACTGTAAGGAATTTTTTATAGACAAGGGTGAGGGAAAATTAATAAACACATTGCAGCGCCACACTGTAAGAGATGTCCTGCTCACCGCACCAAGCTGAAAGGGAAGTTTTATAAGAGAGATATTATGGAGCTTTGAGAGTTCACCAACAAAGTATATAACCAAATGATTCTGTACGGTGTGGCTATGGTACCAGGAGAACTGTTAAGCAGATTCTCCTCGAATGTCCCAAACAGAGTGGTGTCTTGGTGTCCAAAAATTGTAATTGACAGTACAACATCTTTCCCCAAAAATAATTCATATGGATAGAATAAACATGAAAGTATTCGTACATACCTCTATTCACACACTTTGCTCCACATCAGCCACTTCCTAAGTGGTTAAACTTGGTGCTACGCTCCACTGCAACATTCGTAACCAAGACGCCATTGTAATGTAGTGACCCGGATTGAATTTCTGATTTACGGGAGTATGATGGGATAGCGTATGACAAAGCGATCTAGGTCACTGATATTCGAGCCAAAATTGTATACTTCAGTGCAGTGGGTGATGTTACCTTCGCAACGTAAATTTTCTATCACGTAACATTCGTTACAGGTTTGACACCACGTTTTCGTAAAATAGTCAATTTCTATTATTATTGATTCTTGCATTATTGAGGAGTATTTATTTTTTGAGGATAGACATTTCAAGGTATTATTAAGATTGTAGGACCTTTGTAAAACAAGGGAAACATTCAGATTTTATTTTAGGCATGCTTGAAATTTGTAAGCCTACTTGGACACGACGTGTAACGAATGTTAGGCACTTTTTTTTCGTGGAATTACCCCCCCCCCCCGATCTAGTGATATTAATAAGACACTTTTTACGACGGCGCGTGATCTTATGATTTTACCTGTCATTTCTCTAGATATCAGGTAAGGTCCAGATGATGGCCACTCTATGATCCAGACACTTATGTGGACAAGCGCATCCCTGATAACCTACAATCCTCCTTCCAAACACATTATTTATCCCTTCCCATGTAGTTTGCCCCCTCCTATACTTTCACATACTCCTCATTTAAATTCATATTAATCCCAGTCCACCACATTTATCATATTATCCACAGTTATTTACATGCACATACATAAGATGCTTTATACATACAGCTTTCTTTCAGTCCAGCATATTCCAAGAACATAGAGTGCTTGTTCACAGGCCTTTTACGGCCTCTGAACAGGCCTCGGTTGCCGGCGTCATTAGGAGGAACAAACATCGCAAAACTGCTCCATGTCCTGCAGAATGCCGTTTACCTCCAATGTCCAGTTATATGGTCGTTCCAGCTGCTGTTTATGACGCCGCTGTTTTTATGGCTCAGAGTTGTAGAGCAGAGGAGTGGGAAATCCAGCGAGAGTAGGTAAAGCTGCAATGTGGCGGTTGGAGCAGTAAAATTGGACCTTACGCAACTATCTAAAGTGTGGCAGCTTAAACAGTAAAGTACTGAATTACAAAATTGGAGGACGGGAAAAATATAAATTCAATAAAAAAATTCAAAAAATGAAACCGAGTTGCAATGTAGCCTAGGCTAATGCAGCCAGGTAGTGTAAAAGTTTTAGCTACCATTCTCACAAAGGAGTGGTGGGCCAAATGCTAAATGGACACCGACATTCAAATACAACTAAATTAATTTGTTAGTTCACATGACAATGCGGTGGGCAGGAGGGTGCGTAAGGTTCAGACATTATGATACGCTTTTAGAAAGGTCAATCTTATGTTTATGTTCAGTGACTACGCATAAATTAAGTTACATAGGGCAGTCATATTAATAAATTGGACTCAGTGGAATAGAACATACAAAATAAATGTTTAATCATGGAGTCGACTCCTTGAAACAGAGGATGGGAGTCGACCCCGACTCTTGAGAGTGCAAGAGTCTAGGAGTCGACTCTTTAATAAATGGCAAATATTGCACTTAACATATTAATAATAATATTTCTCATAACCATCCACAGTGTAACATCACACTCCCATAATGAACCAACTTTTTATTAACACATTTTAAACATGCTTTATATCAAGAGGTATAAAAATTTCTCTGCATTTAAAAATAGGAAATATTTGGTAAGACCAGAATCCTGAGTGGAAACAGCAAGTGAAGCTCCTGGCCGTGCCAAAGAAGCCTTAGTGCTAATGCTAATGTGCTACATTTAACTCCTCAAAAGACACAACTTAACATCTAATCACGCTCTGGGGCGCTACCTGGCCCTCCTTGGCTCACGGCAAGTTCAGATTCCATTTACAGGAAGTGGCAGAGTAAGACTCCAAACAGAGACTTTTAAACAAGAAGCATTCAGTTCAGTTTGTATTTACTAAATGTATTGCACAGAGAAACTCCATTACTTTAAGGAAATTCTTCATGTGTTTATTTCACACTCTGATACAGCACACCTCTTTATGTGTTTATTTCACACTCTGATACAGCACACCTCTTCATGTGTTTATTTCACACTCTGATACAGCACACCTCTTCATGTGTTTATTTCAGTCTCTCCTGCGCACTCTGATGAAGCTGAAGGATGAAAAGTTGAAACTGTTTCAGAGCCATCTGAGTCAGTATTACCCAGAATGCAGAGAGACAGAGCAGGGGGATCCTGAGGCTCTGTACATAGTGGAGAAGATGCTGGAGACCTGTGGCAGTGAGAGGTCTCTGAAGATCACACTCCACATCCTGAGGAACATGAAGCAGAAGGATCTCACCGCCTCACTGGAGAGAGATGAGCAGCACAGTAAGAGTTTTCTCTCATCTCTTCTGTGTGCAAATATTTAAAAGGCATATGCTAAATATAATTTACCATTACAATCGGTGTAAACAACAAGCTTGTGCAACCTTGCTATACAGGCGATTCATAAATCATGATTAAGGCTGGGTTTTTGTCACAGAAAATATTGACTAATGACATGGAGAAAACTGAAAAAAGTCAGAAATCAGATTTTTATAATAAATCATTAATGTCAAAGAAAGCACTAAAACGGGGGAAAGTCACAGAACTGCCAATAGAAATGGCAAAATAGGCTACCCAACCGTCATATTACAAAAAAGTTGGGATAGTGTATAAAATGTAAATAAAAACATAAAGCATTGATTTTCAAATCCTTTTTGACCTGTATTCAATTGAAAACAGTACAAAGACAAGATATTTAGGGCCTTATTTACTGAGACCTTTAGCGGGTGCAAAACCATTTAGCACACGTTAAACCAATAACATGACCAATCATGGTATTTGTTTTGCATCAATCATTGGTCATGTTATTGGTTTTGCGTGTGATAAAAGGTTTTGCATCCGCTTAAGGTCTTAGTATATCAGGCCCTTAATGTTTTAACTAATCAACTTTATTGTTTTTTGTAAATATATGCTCTTTCTAAATTTGATGACTGCAACACGTCCCAAAAAAGTTGGGACAGGGGCATGTTTACCACTGAGTTACATCACCTTTCATTTTAACAACACTCAGTAATCTTTTGGGAACTGAGGACACTAATTGTTGTAGTATTGAAAGCGGAATGTTTTCCCATTCTTGCTTGATATAAGACTTCAGATGTTCAGCTGAGACAGGTCTGGACTGCAGACAGGCCAGTCTAGCACCCGCACTCTCTGACTATGAAGCCACACTGTTGTAACACGTGCAGAATTTGGCTTGGCATTGTCTTGCTAAAATAAGCAAAGCTGACAGCATATGTTGCGTCAAAATGCATATGTACCCTTCAACGTTAATGGTGCCTTCACAGATGTGCAAGTTACCCATGCCATGGGCACCAACACACAAATATAAAAAAACTTTATATTTATATTTTATATAAGCTATATTTTCTTACATTTTTATACAGCTACCCCACAAATGACCCCACACAAGACCCATACAAAGTTGGTACAGGACTTTTGAAAACATGTCATTATGGTTATTGTGTGTTTATTATTTAATCCGAACAAATTAGGAAAAGTGTGTCGAGACAAAAAAATGAGGTTAACTGGTTTTTAAGAGACGTCAAACATTGAATCGGGTCAAATTGACCCGGAACATAATATGTGGGTTAAACATATCTGCCTGCTGCAACGTCCCCTCCCCCCATGCGCTCCCCAAGCACAGCAGAACAGCCGCATTTCTACATGAGGAGAAGAATATCATCTAGACTACATTAGTTGTGTAACAATAATGAAGGCTATCACCCAACATGTTTAAAAGTGTGTCGCTTGGGAATAGTAGTCTTGCTATGATATGTGCAAAATAAATGAGGCTCAACCCCAAAAAATGCAAGGTTCTCCATGTCTGCCATGCTAAACTTAACCCAATCTTACCCATGCTTACCATCGATCAGGTCCCCCTGGAAACCTGTGAAGCAATCAGAATCCTAGAGGTTACTATCCAAAGCAACCTCAAATGGGATAAACAGGTTGATCACATGATCACTGCAGCCAATAGGAAACTGTTTGCATTGCGCAAGCTAAAATAGTTTCGCATTTGACTCTGACATGGTTTCCATTTACACTGGCTATGTACGCTCCGTTTTGGAGTACGCCGCACCTGTCTGGCATAGCTCTCTCACCACTAGGCAGACCGCTAGGATGGAGAAGATGCAGAAACGTGCCTGCCGGACCATTCTTGGTTGTAGGTATACCACCTACTCAGATGCACTATCAACTAGGGATGTCAACGGTTAGCCGGTTAGCCGGTTAGCCGGATAGCCGTAAAAATAAAAATATCCGAATATGCTTAACAGCTTATCAGTTAATTTGCATAATAATAAAAAAAGATCCGCATTTTGTCGTTGATGTTATTGGGTTAAATAATGGGGGAGATGTCATTATTTAAAACATACTGTGGGGCGGGGTTGTCAACCGGTTGTCCTATTTCCCCAGTAGGTTGCTAGCAGATCATAACGGGTGGGGAGCGAGAGAGCTGCTCTACTGTTGCTAACGTTATAGCCAGTATCCACATCAAAATGAAACGCACAAACCGTAGCTCAGTTTGGAATATTTTTTACAAAGAAGGGGGATGACAAAGTTCAGTGTAAATTGTGCAAAAGGGTGCTTAAATACAGTAGCAGCACAAGCAACATGTTGAATCCTTTAAAATACAGGCATACGTGCGTCCAAACAGACAAGCTAACAGATTCCGATTCCCCAGACTGGCTACCTTAAAACTGGGGACACATTACACTATTTTTTAGCCCGATTTGGCAACGATTTGAGGTCGGGCAGAGTCTGCGGTAGTCCAGGGCAGTCCAGGCTAATACAGGCTAGTTGCGCTGTAAAGTCGCAGCTGTAATCAACAGGAGGGAAGAAGATAATAAGGTGATAGTAGATAGTTTCAACAAATACTTTGTTAGTGTTGGTCCGGAGCTAGCCAAGGCCATTCCATCCTCACTCCTGCAGTGGGATCACTTTGATAGGGGCGGTGAGATAAAAAAAAGAGTCATTATTTTTAGATCCTGTCACACAAACTGAAATCAAAGCAATACTGAGAGATTGCACAGCTAAGACATCCACTGACGTAGATCAGATAGACATGACGTTGTTAAAAAGTATATCAAAAGCGATCATACCTCCGCTAACATATATATGTAACTTATCGTTCTGTAATGGCGTGTTTCCAGATAAAATGAAGATAGCAAGAGTTCTTCCTCTGTACAAAAGTGGAGACAAACAGGAGTTTTCAAATTATCGTCCTGTTTCAATTTTACCACAGTGCTCAAAAATTATTGAAAAGCTCTTTAATGTCAGATTAGATAAATTCATTGATAAGCACAAACTGCTATGTGACAGCCAATACGGGTTCAGAAAAAAACATTCAACAGCACTGGCCCTAACAGAATCCATAGAATTTATCAAGGACGCGTTAGACCGGAAATTATACACTATAGGCATCTTCATTGACCTGAAAAAAGCTTTTGACACGATAAACCACAGCACATTGATTGAAAAATTGTACAGATATGGAGTTAGAGGAATCGCATTACAATGGATAAAGAGTTACCTATCAAATAGAGTTCAATTTGTTCAGATAGGGGACAGCATATCAACATGCCTGGACATCACCTGTGGGGTCACGCAGGGTTCAGTCTTAGGACCAAAATTATTTATACTATATATTAATGACATAGTCAAAGTATATGACGTCCTAAAATTAATTTTATTCGCGGACGACACAAACATCCTCTGCTCTGGAATTGATCTTAATCAAATGGTCAAATTAGTTAACAATGAAATGTCAAAGCTTCACACGTGGTTTAATATTAATAAATTATCACTAAACCTTTCAAAGACAAAATTCATATTATTCGGGAAAAGAGGCCTGAAGGAAAACATAAACTTAAAGGTCAATGGTACCAACATTGAACGAGTGAACGAACACAAGATTCTGGGGGTTACGGTAGATTGCCTCCTGACATGGAAACCACATGTGAAGCTAGTTCAATGTAAGTTGGCCAAAAGCGTGTCTATTTTGTGGAAAATGCAGAAATTACTCAATCAACATTCACTTAAGACAATTTACTCGGCACTCATAACACCCCACCTTCATTACTGTGTCGAAGTGTGGGGTCACACTTATAAAGACACTACAGAGCCGCTGTTTAAACTCCAAAAAAGGGCACAGAGTTGTATATTGTGTCCCATATAGAGATCACACTAATGATTTGTTCATTAAGGCAAAGTTTCTCAAGTGGCATGACATAATTAAGTATAATACCTTACAAATATTATTTTTAGCCTCCAAAAGTCTTTTACCAGTAAATATACAGGATTTGTTTTTAAAGAGAGATAACATACACAACTTGAGAGGAAACATGATTTATAAACAAAAATCGATAAAGTCTACACTCAGAGGTCATTCTGTATCTATTGTGGGGGTTAAGCTTTGGAACAGTTTACATGATGAGATTAAATCGTCTACGAATTTGAAGGTCTTCAAGAGTAGGATAAAATGCATGATGGTAGAAAACTACCAAATATAAACAATAGTGGGTTATCAAGAAATGAAAACAATGTCACGATGTGCAAAAAACATTGTAAGCGGTTTCATCATAAAAACGAAGAAACGGACACAATTATTTGGACATTATCTGAACAATATTATGGACTGTTTGCTGTTGAAATGAAACAAATTGTTTTGACTAATGTATGACATGTACATTTAAATCCGACTTATTTGGACTTTAATATTTGGTTTATTTTATTTTAGCTTATTTTTTCTTTCTCGGTCTGTTTTGTTATATAGAAAATTCAGCTATGCTGTTGTGATATGAGAAATCTGTTTTAAACAAATGTATAATGTGAACATTTAAATTTGAGTTGGGAATTGGGGCGGGACGTTTGATAAGCAGGCTGCTTTTTCCCGTACCCCTTTTCGGCAGGTACTGTGTTTGTTCAGGGCATATTACAGAAATTGTGATGAAGTGTGACTATATGCGTGCCGAAATAAATAAATAAATAAAAAAATTAAAAATAATCATCGTTATGTGTGTGGGAGTGAAATACTGTAGTCTTGTCTCCTACGATCCAAGTCAGGAACGCCACGATTTTATCAGACACGCTTGATTTTATCGGGGTTAGTCTGTCCGTAACCTTGTGGTTTGCGCTGGCCAAAGACTGAAATCGCTATGGGAAATTTCAATAGCCAATTAAAAGTGAGTTTGCGACAGAGGAAGGCAGAGGTGGAAAAATACGGAAGTAAACATCAAATCCAACGTGCGGATGGCTGAGCCGAATAAATATGTTTTTTGGAATACTACAAATTAGGAGCGATTTGTGGCAGACACATGAGCGTGTCTGTCTGTATAATGTCAACTCTGCAAGTTACCACAACAATACTGACAAAGTTGCAAGCTGTATGGGCTTCAGTGTTTGTTTTGGTTTCAAAATATCGGGGAAAAAAGACATTCTCGCGAGTGCAGGTCTACCACGAGAAATCACGTTCATGCGAGAGAACTGCATCCGTCTGCGTAAATTCTGTCTTTTAGATTTGTGCTCCTGAAAAACAGCCATCATTATGTGTGTGCGACACGAGAGACTGAAAATCTGCATATGACATTTGTTAAATGTGTGGTACTCATTATTGTCATTGTCGCTTACGATTGGAAAAGTCATTTAATGTGTCCCCAGCTTTAGCCAGACGCTATCTGCGTGTGCCGGGGACATCCGTGCCTCAGGAGCGTACCACTAACCGTTAATTAACCGAATAATGATGTCGGCTAACCGGTTGCAAAACTATCCGTTATCAACATCCCTACTATCAACCCTCTGACAGACGCTCCAGTCTGAGTCTCGCCTTTGCACGGAATGTGTTCAAATCCAGCTTCAGGGATTGGCTGCCCTAACCTGGCTAACACGATGACGTGGTCAAGCAGCACCAAGCTGACCCACTACATCTGGGAAGGCTGTCATTGTTAGTGTAATATGCGCTCAGAATTTTATATAATAGGTGCATATAATTCAATGCGCAATGCCCCGCGCCTGTCAATCATTAGCTTATTAGCTACTCCGCCCATACCGGAAAAACAAACGAGGAGTTTGCTAGAAAAGGTTTCCTCTCCGGTAAACAAACTATGTACATGTTGCAAAGAAGCAATAAATGACAACGCTGGCTTTCATGACATAGGCTGCAACTTGGTCAAAGACGTAAACAAACAGAAACAGCAGGACTAGGAGGACAGTAATTGTTGAGGCGGTGCTTAATTAAAACAGCTTGTGATTCGTTCAATTCGAAATGGCGATATCCAACCAGCGTAGGTTGCCTGAGCGCACAGCCCCTTCATTATCTACGTAATTTGCCAACAAGATCAAAGCCGCCTCACCAGAATCCAGACTCGAGCGTTAGCCAGGGTAGGCTGCCCTCCCTTCGCAAGGAAGTCTCAGGGCGACAGACACGCAACAGCATAAAGCTTGCAACAGCAAAAAGCTTGCAACAGCATAGTGCTTGCAACAGCAAAAAGCTTGCAACAGCATAAAGCTTGCAACAGCAAAAAGCTTGCAACAGGAAGGCACCAAACAGAGAGAGCTTCAAACTCACCTTTACCCTATCTTGCTGGACTTTTAAATCGATATGGGTTTTAGTTTTCCACATCTTAGTCTAGGATATATCTATTTATTTATCAAAGAATTGTTACAGCAATGTAATTCAGTTTTATAAAGGAAATTGTGTTTTTAAGAACCTGTACATTTGCTGAAATAAACAATAAATTAACGACCTTTTTTAACAGACAGCTAATTTATTTTTGCCATCATAGGGGCATGTTACTTCAGTTACTCAGTTACACAACATGTGGGTCATTCTATTAATACAGGGGCCAAACTGTGACATGGATGTCAAAATTTCAAAATGGTCTGATGCCTTTCAAATGTATGTTATATAGAGGGCAGATTGTGTACATTAAGACATAATAAGAATTTTATCGAACAACTCATCCATGTCAGTCAATTCTATTTGAGAACCAATGGAACCAATCCCAGTGTAACGGAGAAACCAAACTTGTATCTTGTCCATTTATAGATCATGAACCATTTGTGATATATTTTAAATAATGCAATTTTTGAACTGCTTTGGGGCATACTTGTCATCACTGAAAATAAAATGAAATATATCTTTTTTTTTTTATTGTGAAAAACTTTGGTTGGTTTTTCTGCAAAGTTCACTTGAATCATCAAAAAGTTAATTAAGCACATCATGTAACATTTTCAGCAACTCGTATTAACCATAATTACTGACCAATTGTACTGAACCGGGTTTTTACAAAACATTCCCAGTGTAACATGGAAACCAAAATTTTGGTTTCTTCGTTACACATGAAATGCCATTGAAGACCAGTTAAGAACACATAATGTATGAACCTAATTTTCAAGACTTTTTTTTTTTACTAAATTTAATTAATCCTGCTTTGCAAATGGTTATTGCTTGTGTTGTTATTTAAATGGCAGTATTACATTCACAAATTATGATTTTGTGAAAACAAGAGCTGTTATTATGGAGAATACTGTAAACCTGGTGTTTAATGCTCTCAACAAAACATTGTGAAGTTCTAAAATCTACAAGTTAAACAAGAAATGTATCCTATTATAGCATACAAAATTACATTTACCTATGTAACATGGAAACCAAAATATGATTTAGTAGAATCTGAGCATATTTGACAAAATTGAAGTGTGATTACCCTATGTGCCTAATCCATGTAAATTTCAACAACTCTGTGGAAGATACAAAGACTAGATTCAAACATTTAACACATAAATCCCATTTATATTAACCTGTTTTAATTCCCCATGTAACATGGACACCGACTTGATGGCTATTTCAAAAGTGTTAAATAAGCAAAGTAATTTGCTTTAATCTGCTCTCAGTCTTTCCTGTAGTTCCTTCCCTATTGTATTTATTAATTCTGCATTTTACATGTAACTTGTATTAACTGTTACGAGTGAGAATACAATAAACTTGGAAAACTTATCTCAGGCTTTTCCCACTATGTTTAGTGTTTCTTGCAACATTCAATTGTCATGCCTGTTTCTTGTATAATTTACATGTAAATTTCAAAATACTGACAGATTTAAACAAAATGAGTTGGCCGTAATCATGTTCATTCCTTGATTCAGTTCATATAACACCATTTTGACTGATTCAAGGGATCTGACCAGTACTATATTTTGGCTAAAATGGAGTGCAGAACAATGACGAATGTCGGAAACTAGGGCAGTATTTAGTCGGAGACGATTCACTTCGTCTTCATACTTCGTAACCAAGACGCAGTTTCCCACTGAACGCATTATGAAGTGATGACGTACTGGTCGTTTTTAGCCCAATAAATAGTTTAAAATTCAAAGAATAAATCATTAAGAGTAATGTTGAATAAAACAAATAGCATAACTATAATGCACACTTGCAAGAAGTCCGGTTTAGTGAAGATTCTGCTTGCAAACCCACGACAGAAAATTTGTAATGTCGCACTTCGTAACGCGAGAATCGTTTCCAACACCAGTCATCGTGCACGTTTATGGTTGTTTTATGCACTGTATACAAAAGGCAACCTGTTGAAACAGTTTCACCCGAGTTTAGTTTAAATCTAGGACGTAATTTCAAGACTAAAATATGCAATACAGTATATATTGGAAATAACATACCTTGAATAACTTGCTTGGTGACAGATAACTTCGTAACAAGGGCAACTTCGTAACTAATTGACACCATTCGGTTCCATCGACATAGTGTCTCCGCGGGAAACAGTGGAGGGGCAGGTCAACTGGGGTCGCGCAAAGCATCATCCGGGCCACGCGAATGACAAACTTTTCATTCATAAATTGATTGACCAGGAAGTAAACACGATACTGTGATGCTCACTTCGTAACAAAAATGCGAGAATCCAAATGTCCATTGTCCGAGCATTTGATGACTTTTGGTGAAACTTACAATTTACTTGGAAGCCGATACTAGTTTGAGAGGATATTAGGTCATTTTTGGACCATTACAAATGTGTTTCATGGAATTTAGATCTTCAAGCTTTATCTTATTATTAATACAAATGTGGGTTCCAGACTAAGATATTGAGAAACTAAATGTTCCGTCATGAGGCTTGAAACGGGGGAGGGCTCAGCTGGATACACGATCAATGACCGTCGGAAAATCATATTATTGATCAAAGTGATGTTATTATCTTTGCATACAGTATAATGATAAATAAATGCAAAATAAGGCAAAATTTACTGATTGTAGGGGGTGTTTGAAGACACTTAAAAATGTCACACCTCTTTCTGAAAACATTTTTTTTCTTCTTTTTTTTTTTACATTAACTTTTTTTTGCACAGTTTGCCAACTATTATGATTATGTTCTCTAATTAGTTCTCTGTTATATTAAAATAGAACATAGTATAGTTTAGTACTCTTGTGGAAAAAAATGACACATATATCACATTACTACAGAAAATCCCAACTGGCAGCCATATTTATAGAAACAGCCATGTACACAAAGGCATTTAAATGAAAATACAGCACAAAACTGTGATTCTGAGGGCAGGAAAATGGACATGACTTTAAATATCCCTGAGAGGGATTGTTACGTCCCTTTATTACCTGAAGGTGGCACTGTCTCCCTCTTGTCCTGGCTGCTTTACCTTTATTATTTGCAGGTGAGACCTGTTGGGAGCGGGCAGAGCCTGCTCTTTAAAATCACCTCGGCCCTGGAAGTCGGGGGAGAGATTTTGGCCGACACGCCAGTTATTGTGTTTTGCAGTTTCTTTTTGATCCTCCCGTTTGTATTGATTTTCTCCCCATTTCCCCTTCTCGTTGTTTATCCATTTGTTATTTGTTTAATAAAACCCCTAGTTTTGAGCCCATTTTTGTCTCCTGATCGTTTATGTTGCGTTCAGCCTAGCTGTTCGTAACATAATTGGGAGCTCGTCCGCGATTTGAGTCGTGGGAATATAGGAAGCAGCAGTTGTTTCAAGTGCGACTTTTTGGTGAGTACGTTTGCTGGGTGATTGATTGTTGTAGCTGTGCATCCCAATCAGTAAGCTTCCGGGTAGACCCCGAGTTTGCCACTTTATTATTTTAATTTATTATTTTAATTTATTATTTTTGGTGGTAGTCTTGACTCGGCACGTTTCGGAGTATTGTGGTAGGCGGTGTTCTTCGGTCTGCTGCATACTCACGAGTTTAACGTTTAAAGGCGCCTGTCGGGAAACCACTGAAGACTAGGAAAGGGTAAGTTAGTTAGTTTAGTTTTCTTTAAGGTAGGTAGGAGTTGGGCTGTTACAGTAAATAGCATTTGCCCAGTGAATGTGTACTCTTTCGTTCCGTCGCTTTAGTGTTGTGTATTGCACTGCTATTTTGTAGTGTTTAACAGGCTGAAGTTAGACTTTAGTTGGCTGCCGTGATTTATGCGGCTTACCCATTCGGTTGTCTAGCCTTAGTCAGCTTGTGAGTGTTGGGTTGGGGTTTTGTGTATTTCGTGAATTTCTGTGGTCATATTTTAGGGGAATGTTTTGATGACCACTTCGTTTTGTAGCCAAATAGCAGCCATTCGGAATTTTGTTTTGTGATTTTTGTTTTGACAAACTAATTGACAATGACCTCTGTAGCAGAGGAATTTGCAGAGAATCCTTCCGTGGAGGTATTCGACCGTCTCACCAAAGAGCAGCTGTTAGAAGTGGCTAGTTATTATAAAATTGATTTGACAACCTCTGAAAAACGTTTAAAATACACCATCAAATCTGTCCTGCTGCCCTTTTTGGTGGAGAAAAGAGTTCTTCCTCCCGTTGATATGAAGGATACTATCCGTTTGAAAGAGCTTTCAATCCGTGAGAAAGAATTAGACAATGAGAGAGAATTATTACGAGGAAGAGCCATTGAGAGTGAGTTGGAGTTAAGGAGATTGGAATTGCGGGCCAAACAAGAAGACATTGACTTAACATTCCACACTGGTTCATTTGATGTCACTAAACATATTAAGTTGGTACCACCTTTTGTTGAGAAAGATGTTGAAAAGTACTTTCCACACTTTGAGAAAGTGGCGACTACTTTGAAATGGCCCAAGGAAGTATGGACTTTATTAATTCAGTCTGTGTTAACTGGCAGAGCTCAAGAGGTGTATGCATCTCTTTCGTTAGAACAAAGTTCAGACTACGATGTGGTTAAAACCTCTATTTTGCACGTTTTCGAGCTTGTTCCGGAATCTTATAGACAGCGTTTTAGGCGATATAAGAAATTAGAGCGTCAGACTTACGTTGAGTTTGCACGCGAAAAAGAAACTTTGTTCGATCGACGACGCTGAAGTTGGCTCCCGATTCGCAGCTCCCGATTCGGAATTGCCGGTCCACCTTAAATCGGTTGCGAAAAGCGATTGTATGCTTTCACGGTCATCCTTCCGCTTTTTTCTCCGCTAAATCTAATTGGCTCAACATTCTGATAGCCTAGTTGTGTGTGTGTATACATTTATTTATTTATTTATTTATTTATTTATTTATTTATTTATTTATTTATTTATTTAGGATACTGCACCGTTTTGAAATAATCGCACTCCAAACTTCCTATGTCCACCAATGTAAATTGCTGAAAAAGGTGAAATTTTGAATAGGATTTTCTTGCCAATTTTAGAACGTCTCAAACTTTTGACACTTGGGTATGAGAGAAGAGGTTCTCCACTATATCTGACCCGAGTTGGGTGAAATATTACTGTAGCATTTTGAAATAATCCCACTTCAAACTTTCTATGTAATCAAATGTAAAACGACAGAAAAATGTGAAAGTTTGAATAGGATTTTCTTGCCAATTTTAGAACGTCTCAAACTTTTGACACTGGGGTATGAGAGAAGAGGTCCTCCGCTATATCTGACCCGAGTTGGGTGAAATATTACTGTACCATTTTGAAATAATCCCACTTCAAACTTTCTATGTAATCCAATGTAAAACGACAGAAAAATGTGAACGTTTGAATAGGATTTTCTTGCCAATTTTAGAACGTCTCAAACTTTTGACACTTGGGTATGAGAGAAGAGGTCCTCCACTATATCTGACCCGAGTTGGGTGAAATATTACTGTAGCATTTTGAAATAATCCCACTTCAAACTTTCTATGTAATCCAATGTAAATCGACTGAAAAAGGTGAAAGTTTGAATAGGGTTTTCTTGCCAATTTTAGAACGTCTCAAACTTTTGACACGTGGGTATGAGAGAAGAGGGCCTCCACTATATCTGACCCGAGTTGGGTGAAATATTACTGTAGCATTTTGAAATAATCCCACTTCAAACTTTCTATGTAATCCAATGTAAAACGACTGAAAAAGGTGAAAGTTTGAATAGGATTTTCTTGCCAATTTTAGAACGTCTCAAACTTTTGACACTTGGGTATGAGAGAAGAGGTCCTCCTCTATATCTGACCCGAGTTGGGTGAAATATTACTGTAGGTTTTTGTAATAATCCCACTTCAAACTTTCTATGTAATCCAATGTAAATCGACTGAAAAAGGTGAACGTTTGAATAGGGTTTTCTTGCCAATTTTAGAACGTCTCAAACTTTTGACACTTGGGAATGAGAGAAGAGGTCCTCCACTATATCTGACCCGAGTTGGGTGAAATATTACTGTAGCATTTTGAAATAATCCCACTTCAAACTTTCTATGTAATCCAATGTAAATCGACTGAAAAAGGTGAAAGTTTGAATAGGATTTTCTTGCCAATTTTAGAACGTCTCAAACTTTTGACATGTGGGTATGAGAGAAGAGGGCCTCCACTATACCTGACCCGAGTTGGGTGAAATATTACTGTAGCATTTTGAAATAATCCCACTTCAAACTTTCTATGTAATCCAATGTAAATCGACTGAAAAAGGTGAAAGTTTGAATAGGATTTTCTTGCCAATTTTAGAACGTCTCAAACTTTTGACACTTGGGTATGAGAGAAGAGGTCCTCCTCTATATCTGACCCAAGTTGGGTGAAATATTACTGTAGGTTTTTGTAATAATCCCACTTCAAACTTTCTATGTAATCCAATGTAAATCGACTGAAAAAGGTGAACGTTTGAATAGGGTTTTCTTGCCAATTTTAGAACGTCTCAAAATTTTGACAGTGGGGTATGAGAGAAGAGGTCCACCACTATATCTGACCCGAGTTGGGTGAAATATTACTGTAGCATTTTGAAATAATCCCACTTCAAACTTTCTATGTAATCCAATGTAAATCGACTGAAAAAGGTGAAAGTTTGAATAGGGTTTTCTTGCCAATTTTAGAACGTCTCAAACTTTTGACACGAGGGTATGAGAGAAGAGGGCCTCCACTATATCTGACCCGAGTTGGGTGAAATATTACTGTAGCATTTTAAAATAATCCCTCTTCAAACTTTCTATGTAATCCTTTGTAAATCTACTGAAAAAGGTGAAATTTTGGATAGGAATTTCTTTCCTATTTTAGAAGGTGTCAAACTTTTGACACGTGGGTATGAGAGAAGAGGGCCTCCACTATACCTGACCCGAGTTGGGTGAAATATTACTGTAGCATTTTGAAATAATCCCACTTCAAACTTTCTATGTAATCCAATGTAAATCGACTGAAAAAGGTGACATTTTGAATAGGGTTTTCTTGCCAATTGTAGAACGTCTCAAACTTTTGACAGTGGGTTATGAGAGAAGAGGTCCACCACTATATCTGACCCGAGTTGGGTGAAATATTACTGTAGCATTTTGAAATAATCCCACTTCAAACTTTCTATGTAATCCAATGTAAATCGACTGAAAAAGGTGAAAGTTTGAATAGGATTTTCTTGCCAATTGTAGAACGTCTCAAACTTTTGACACATGGGTATGAGAGAAGAGGTCCTCCACTATATCTGACCCGAGTTGGGTGAAATATTACTGTAGCATTTTGAAATAATCCCACTTCAAACTTTCTATGTAATCCAATGTAAATCGACTGAAAAAGGTGAAAGTTTGAATAGGGTTTTCTTGCCAATTTTAGAACGTCTCAAACTTTTGACACGTGGGTATGAGAGAAGAGGGCCTCCACTATATCTGACCCGAGTTGGGTGAAATATTACTGTAGCATTTTAAAATAATCCCTCTTCAAACTTTCTATGTAATCCTTTGTAAATCTACTGAAAAAGGTGAAATTTTGGATAGGAATTTCTTTCCTATTTTAGAAGGTGTCAAACTTTTGACACGTGGGTATGAGAGAAGAGGGCCTCCACTATACCTGACCCGAGTTGGGTGAAATATTACTGTAGCATTTTGAAATAATCCCACTTCAAACTTTCTATGTAATCCAATGTAAATCGACTGAAAAAGGTGAAATTTTGGATAGGAATTTCTTTCCTATTTTAGAAGGTGTCAAACTTTTGACACGTGGGTATGAGAGAAGAGGTCCACCACTATATCTGACTATATATCTGTCATATCTTGGATATGACAGACGAACGAGGTTCTATTTCAGATCGGTCAACACGCCACACTATGGGGCATCCTCGCTGAGAGGAAGAGCTGCTGGGAAACTGAATAGCAAATTAACCACCACTACGGCCGGAACCACGTCACGCCATAAATATGGCGCTTGTACGCCGCCCGGCCTCTTTTGCCGACTTGAGGGCACTTGCCATCCTGAGGGTGCAAGGTTCCCCGCCTGACCACGGTATTGGTCACAGAATACCAAATAACGTTGGGCGCGGTATATAGTGGGGTACCAGGACCGCAGGTCATTGCATTAGTGCGAATCCTGTAAAAAACAAAATGCACTATTGGCTGCTGTTCTTACCAGAAGAGCAAGCTCAAGTGGGAAACGTGGAAAATAACCACCGGGTAATCGAAACCCTAAATCATCACAAAATTTCATACAAGGTTGCTCCGCTGCCCTGAGGACAGAGGAGACAACTGATGCCGATGATGCTACGTCCAGGTGATAAAACCTGTTGAAAGTGAGTGATGAGGCCCAGCCCGCTGCTGCGCAAATATCAGCAATTGTGGCGCCACGTAGTAAGGCCCAGGAGGTAGCTACGCCCCGAGTGGAGTGAGCTACCACGCCTGTGGGAGGGGATGTGTCAGAACTGCTGTACGCCATGGAACCGTCTCTATGATCCAGAGGGCCGCGTGCTGTACAATAGGACAAAGCCCTTCATAGCCCCTCCAAAACAATAAAAGGATTTTTGGTCTCCCTCATTGCACTTGTGCAGGAGATATAAGACCGTAGAGCCCGGACGGGGCACAGTGAGTGCAGCCTGGCTTCTTCAGGGGTCTCGTGGGGAGGATGGTGAAACGGCTCCAACACCATAGACAGAGATGTACGACCGCGAGAGGGCCTTAGGCTGAAACACAAGGTTAAGAAGCAGAAAGACCGATGAGTCACCCAACCGCATACAGGAGGGTTTTACTGACAGTGCATGCAGCTCGCTCACACGCCTCGCGGAGGCGATAGTGAGCAGGAATGCAGTCTTCAAGGTTAGACTGAGTCCATCCAGCTCGAAGGGCGGCTCAGTGAGTGGATTCAAAGCCAGTTGTAAGTCCCACGAAGGGACTAAGTTAGACCTGGGTGGGCAAAGCCACCTGGCTCCTCAGGGAAACGGGCTGGCGAGAGGGTGAGACCCCACCATCAGGCCCTCAATACGCTCATGGCTGTCAAATATGGCTGCCAGATAACACCTTAGCGTGGACTCCACTAGCCCCTCTTTGAAGAGGGACTGGAGGAATGCCAAAACGACTGAACTGTCATAATTGGGTAAACCCATTATTGTGGTACCAGCAGCTAACATCTGCCCACTTCCCAGCATAGAGCGCCCTCGTAGATGGGGCTTTGATGCCTGAAATGTTTCCAGTACTGCTGGCCCCAGGCCCTGTGGCCACTCCCATCTAGGGGCCAAGCAGGTCATACAACTGTGGATTTGGTTGCCATAGCAGGCCTGCGGCAGCAAATCCGCTCTGGTCGGGAGGCGCGAAGGGGTGCCCACTCGCAACTCCCTAAATGAACTGCACTGTCTGGGTGCAGGCACCATTTCCCCGCTCTCAGGCTACCCCTGGACAGCCTATCGGCTTCCACATTGATTGTGCCCAGTACATGTACTGCCTTCGGGGACATACCCTAGGCCTGTGCCCACAGCAGGAGTTGACATGCTTTGCATGTCGAGTTGGAGACCAAAGCCCACCCTGTTGGTTGAGGTAGGAGACCACAGTGGAATTGTCTGTCTGGACAAGAACCTGTCTGTCCGGACAAGAACCTGTCTGTGTCGGACCACTGGGAGGAATGGGTCAATGCCTGATGCACTGCCTCCGTTTCTGGCAGGTTGATGTGCTTCCCGACCCATGAGTGGCTCCACAACCCTTGTAGGGAATGACCCTCTCCGACCGCTCCCAGCCAGTCTTGGAGGCGTCCGTGGTGGTCGTCACCCTAGGTAACACACTGGGTAAATAGGGAGGAGTCGCCGCCTGTGCTCGTGCGGGCTTACTCCCTGTGCTGCCGCCCAACGCTGTAATGGACACGTATGCAGCAGCCCAAGTGGCACCACCTGGGCCGCTGAAGCCATCAAGCCAAGCAACCTCCGGTTAATGTTTACTGTCACCTGCTGCGCTGCAGCAAAGTGGGACAGACTGTCCATCAAAAACATGCTGCCTCTCTGGGTCAGAGGGGCCTGCATGGACATTGAGACCAAAACCGGGCCCAGGAAAACCCTCTCTCTGGAGGGGCTGAGGTGGCTCTTTTCCCCTGTTCAGGGTCAGGCCCAAGCTAGCTAAGTGGGCCAGTACTGACCTTGTATCCCTTCTGGCTTGCTCCTCTGAAGGATTGCAGATTAGCCAGTCGTCCAGGTAGTTCGCAATGTGAATCCCTTAGTGACAGAGTGGGATCAGCGTGTCTCCTTGCACTTCATAAAAAGTGTGTGGGACCAGGGCTAGGCCGAAGGAGAGGACCGAGTGATCGTACCCTTTGCCTTGGAAGGAAAAGCGGAGGTACTTCCGGTGATCCCGGTGTATGGGGATATGGAAGTATACATCCGGCAGGGACACAGATGTGAACCAATCGCTGTCTCCCACCAGTAGGGGGAGACTGGAACGGCAGAGCATGTGCAAGGGCAGGCGCTTTAGGAAGCAGTTCAGCCCTCTCCGGCCGCGTGTGAACTGGAGCTTGTACCCCGACTCCAAGGTGCTGAGCACTGAAGGACATCGGGTACGTGGGCGCCATAGCAAGGTTACTGGGGGTAGCGGAGGACATATCCTGCGGAAATCCCTCCAACACACCACAGGCAGCGTAGTCTCAGCTAGCTAAGCCAACCAAGCAGAGGCCTAGTAGGCTGGCGCAGGCCCGAATCAGTAGCACTGAAGGGCCGCCAGAGACCGCTAAAACCTCAGGTAGCGTGTGTCCACTGACACAGAGGCTACTTCCGGCTTGTCCCTTTTCCCTTTCTTAGTAACAACAAGGAGAAAGAAAATTCAATGCCTCAACAGGACAAAATACAATCAGAAGATATCGGCATAACCCGATCTACTTCTGCAAGGAAAACCGGCAGTGAACTGCCTAACAAAAGGTAACAACTCTACCGAGTAATGGTAGCCAAACAAACAGCAACAAACCGTGATTCCGCGTTGCTGTGGAGGGAAAGCCCCAGAAAGCATACTCCGTTCAGGACGTAGCTCCAGGCAATAGGGAGAGGCAAGAAATTCTAAAGGGTACCATACAAACCAGTCTCAGCTCAAACTGAGACAAAAAAAGGCCGGATGGCGTGCAAGCGCCATATTTATGGCGTGACGTGGTTCCTCCTGTAGTGGTGGTTAATTTGCTATTCAGTCTCCTCCCATACCATGCCATATTGAACAATATGAAATAGAACCTTCTTCCTCTCTCATATCCAAGTGTCAAAAGTTTGAGACGTTTTAAAATTGGCAAGAAATTCCGATTAAAAATTCAAAGTTTTATTCAGTAGATTGACATTGGATTACATAGAAAGTTTGAAGAGGGATTATGTGAAAATGTTACAGTAATATTTCACCCAACTCAGGTCAGATATAGGGGAGGACCTCTTCTCTCATACCCACATGTCAAAAGTTTGAGACGTTCTAAAATTGGCAAGAAAATCCTATTCAAACTTTCACATTTTTCTGTCGTTTTACATTGGATTACATAGAAAGTTTGAAGTGGGATTATTTCAAAATGCTACAGTAATATTTAACCCAACTCGGGTCAGATATAGTGGAGGACCTCTTCTCTCATACCCCAGTGTCAAAAGTTTGAGACGTTCTAAAATTGGCAAGAAAATCCTATTCAAAATTTCACCTTTTTCAGTAATTTACATTGGTGGACATAGGAAGTTTGGAGTACGATTATTTCAAAACGGTGCAGTATCCAAAATAAATAAATAAATACATGTATGTATACACACACACAACTAGGCTACCAGAATGTTGAGCCAATTAGATTTAGCGGAGAAAAAAGCGGAAGGATGACCGTGAAAGCATACAATCGCTTTTCGCGACCGATTTAAGGTGGACCGGCAATTCCGAATCGGGAGCTGCGAATCGGGAGCCAACTTCAGCGTCGTGTTCGATCGCTGGTTTTTCTTCTAAGAAAGTAGACAGTCAGGGTAAGTTACGAGATTTATTGCTCGTTGAAGAGTTTAAGAACTGTCTGCCTGACTCGGTGTCTACATATCTTAACGAACAAAAAGCTGACACCTTGCATGAAGCTGCTGTCTTAGCAGACGAGTATGTTTTCACCCATCAAGTCTCTTTTAAGGATAAGCGTAAGCCGGTATCTAGTCTCTTTAACTCTTCAGAGAAAACGGTTCATTCTCCGAGTAGTCCTGAGCGGATCTGTTTCTATTGTAAAAAGCCTGGTCATTTAGTGGCAGTGTCCTGTGCTTAAAAAGAAACAAGCTGCGAAAGGCGTTGGGTTGATCAAAGCTGCGCTACATCCAGAATTGCCCTGTCTTGAAAAGGACGTGGAGTCTGGGTATGAGCCCTTCCTCAGTGATGGTTTTGTGTCGTTGCCTGGTGATGAACATTTAACTCCAGTTCGCATACTGCGCAACACCGGTGCTGCACAATCCTTCATTTTACAGGGGGTGTTACCCTTGTCAGAGCAAACTAAAACTGGAATTAGTGTGGTAATTCGAGGTTTTGAGATGGATTTCACGGTTGTTCCACTCCATCGAGTTTATTTAAAATCTAGTGTGGTAACTGGCAGCGTTGCTGTCGGCGTTCGTCAGTCTTTGCCCATTCGTGGCGTGTCCTTTATACTGGGTAACGATCTAGCTGGCGGTAATGTATGGGATAAAGTGGGTTCTGATATGCTACCGCAGGTCGTTGCTGTGCCTGGCAAGCCGGAAGATCACGAGTGCGCGCAGAAGTATCCTAGCAAGCCGGAAGACCACGAGTGCGCGCAGAAGTATCCTAGCAAGCCGGAAGATCACGAGTGCGCGCAGAAGTATCCTGATGTTTTCCCTGCCTGCGCTGTCACTCGCGCTATGGAGAAAAATAATTCCAATTCTCTAGATAATGAAGTGTGTTGCTCTTCCCCTCTCGATACTGATGATGATCTTGATTTGTCCGATTCTTTCTTAGTTGCTCCTGATGAGTTTATGAATTCGTTTGAGTTCCCTTCCAACGTTCGCCTTGCTGTGCCTGATGGGAAATCGAGCAAAGTTAGTAACGAGTCTACTGTGTGTCTCTCTCTCGCTGCCCAAGAGGCTGATGTCGCTTACCTCACTGTTGCAATCTGCCTCATCTGATATTGACATTGAGAAAGAGCCTCAGTGTTTTTTCTTTCATGAAGGAGTTTTGATGAGGAAATGGCGACCGCATAATGTCCCAGATGAATGGAATTATGTCCATCAGATTGTGATTCCTTCTGAGTACAGAAATGAGGTTTTGAGAGTAGCTCACGATAATGTGGCTGGACATTTGGGAGTCACTAAAACGTTTAAGCGCATCCTTCAGCACTTTTTCTGGCCTGGGTTGAAGCGGGATGTGGTTCGTTTTTGTAAAACCTGTAGTGTTTGTCAGATTGTTGGTAAACCCAATGAGACGATTCCGCCCGTTCCTCTGTATCCCATTCCAGTGATGGGGCAGCCCTCTGTATCCCATTCCAGTGATGGGGCAGCCCTCTGTATCCCATTCCAGTG
The DNA here is from genome assembly GCA_029718625.1 of Synaphobranchus kaupii. Lineage (NCBI taxonomy): Eukaryota > Metazoa > Chordata > Actinopteri > Anguilliformes > Synaphobranchidae > Synaphobranchus > Synaphobranchus kaupii. Next base: position 1,808,106 of record JAINUF010000025.1, read on the forward strand.
ATGGGGCAGCCCTCTGTATCCCATTCCAGTGATGGGGCAGCCCTCTGTATCCCATTCCAGTGATGGGGCAGCCCTCTGATCATGTCATTGTCGATGTTGTCGGTCCACTCGTGCGATCTAAAAGTGGCCATCAGTATCTCTTGTCCATGATGTGTGCAGCCACCCGCTTCCCAGAGGCTGTTCCTCTGAGGAAAATTACCACCAAGGCGGTGACAAATAGGGATGGGAATCGTTAGATTATTGATACCGATGCCATTATCGATTCTGCTTATCGATCCGATTCTTTATCGATTCCTTCAATATAATTTGCTCCCAGGCTATTAAAAGATCAACTATTACTATTACTATCGGGTGGTCATCTAAAATGGATTCAATGACATAATATTTAGAAAGTATAAAGCATTCTTTTTTCATTCATATTTCTTAGTCATATCATGGAAAATATTTTTCTGCTATATTTATGCCTGCACAAGTGGCAGAGCATCCAATAAAACAGTCAGAATTGTATAATTCTGTAAACTGAAATGGCATTGTAAATGTAATTTGGCTTGATCACTATGAGTGCTTAAAAATATCAGACATCAAAGAAAATGAGACACCGGAAAATAATGAAAACGCGACGCGAGAAGAGAGGATAAATGATCAGTTTAACGTTATGTCATAAACGATGGCTAAAATATTGTTGTTTAACCGCTGCTCTGTGATTGGGATATTTAGGTGTTTCATTCTCTAACGAAGATCACAAACTTTACTTATGAGTTAGTTACGCTCTTAGGCGTGTTTCATAAAGCTGCACCGTAACGTTTGCGTTGGGTTCTGTATTATCAGAACAGTTTCACCTGTCACCATTCTCCCCTATCTCATTTAGCCTACACATTTACATGGAAGAAAGACGAGATCTTGAACGTTACCTGACTGTTTTTTGGAGGCAAGCTGGCTCCTCTTATTAGCTGAAGATGACAAAGATTGAAGATTATCATTTAGCTAATTTAGGTTAGTTATCCGCTTTCCAAATCTAGGCTACTCATCTCTGCGTGACCAAGCAGGCAATCGTTGTAAGATTAGTCTACCGCCAATCCAAACACTGTAGTTTTACACTTGTAGTTGGTTATAGCCTTATAGGGGGGGTTGAATTTTCGAATATTCGGTCTTAAGAACAGTACACTATTCGAAAATGATTTTGGTCAGTCATGCACATCCCTAGTGTCAATGCAGTCACTAAGCCAGACTCTTATCCATTGCCCAGGATGGATGACTGCATAGACAGGGTGGGTTCTGCAGTGTTCGTAAGTAAGTTCGACTTGCTTAAGGGCTACTGGCAGGTCCCCCTTACGAGTCGGGCAAAAGAAATCTCCGCTTTTGTTACACCTGACGACTTCCTGAGTTATCGCGTTATGGCTTTCGGGATGAATAACGCGCCGGCAACTTTTCAGAAGTTGATTAATATTGCGCTGTCTGGTATGTCTGGCTGTGAGGCATACTTAGATGATGTGGTCGTATATAGTTCATCTTGGTCTGATCATGTCGCGCAAATTTGTGATCTTTTCCACCGTTTGTCTGTTGCCAATCTACCATTAATTTGGCGAAATGTGAGTTCGGGAAGGCAACGGTGACCTACTTGGGTAGAATTGTGGGGGGAGGACAGGTGTGTCCTCTAGATGCCAAAATATCTGCCATCTGTAATTTCCCTGCCCCTGTAGATCGTCGCGAGTTGCGTTGATTTCTGGCGATGGCAGGTTACTATCGAGCGTTCTGTAAGAACTGTTCTTCTATCGTGGCTCCCTTGACCGACTTGCTTAGTCCGAAAGTGTCATATCAGTGGTCTGAATCATGCCTAAAGGCATTTGAAAATGTCAAGGCATTGCTGATCTCTGCTCCTGTGCTGGTTGCGCCTGATTTTCAGAAACCTTTCTTTTTAGCTGTTGACGCAAGTGACGAAGGTGCTGGTGCTGTCCTCCTGCAAGAAGGTGCTGAAAATGTCCACCACTCCGTTTGCTATTTTTCAAAAAAATGTAATCAGCATCAACGGCGGTATTCCACCATCGAAAAGGAGACACTAGCCCTCGTCCTTGAAGTTCCTCAGTCACATGAGAAACACTAATCAGCATCTGATGCGGTGGAGCTTGATTTTGCAACCGTTTAATTTTGAAATCAAGCATATCCGCGGTACTGACAACATCATTGCTGACGCACTGTCACGAGTACCTGCGTGACCATCATGCTCTTTACAGCTATACCTGTAGCTGTATTGTCATGGTTTGTATTTATGGGTTTTTTTGTCTGTGTATTTCTTGTCTTTAAAATTACAGCAAAGCTGTATGTTTTTGTGCTTTGCTGTTTCTTTTTGATCTTCCCGTTTGTATTGATTTTCTCCCCATTTCCCCTTCTCGTTGTTTATCCATTTGTTATTTGTTTAATAAAACCCCTAGTTTTGAGCCCATTTTTGTCTCCTGATCGTTTATGTTGCGTTCAGCCTAGCTAGTCGTAACAGGGATTCAAAGCAGGAACTCGAAATCCAGTAACTGAACCACAGTCCCATCAGACAGACTGCTCTGAGTTTGTATCCAGAGTTAAACCCCATCAGACTTCTGATTTCTGCTAATTTATTATATTTATGACGGATAAGAGGTGTGTGACGCTGTGTGAGAGGTGTGTAACGCTGTGTGAGAGGTGTGTAACGCTGTGTGAGAGGTGTGTAACGCTGTGTGAGAGGTGTGTAACACACTGTGTGAGAGGTGTGTAACGCTGTGTGAGAGGTGTGTAACTCTGTGTGAGAGGTGTGTAACGCTGTGTGAGGTGTGTAACACTGTGTGAGAGGTGTGTAACGCTGTGTGAGAGGTGTGTAACTGTGTGAGAGGTGTGTAACACACTGTGTGAGAGGTGTGTAACGCTGTGTGAGAGGTGTGTAACTGTGTGAGGTGTGTAACGCTGTGTGAGAGGTGTGTAACGCTGTGTGAGAGGTGTGTAACGCTGTGTGAGAGGTGTGTAACGCTGTGTGAGAGGTGTGTAACGCTGTGTGTGAGGTGTGTAACGCTGTGTGAGGTGTGTAATGCTGTGTAAGAGGTGTGTAACACACTGTGTGAGAGGCGTGTAATGCTGTGTGAGAGGTGTGTAACACACTGTGTGAGAGGTGTGTAACGCTGTGTGAGGTGTGTAACGCTGTGTGAGGTGTGTAATGCTGTGTGAGAGGTGTGTAACACACTGTGTGAGAGGCGTGTAATGCTGTGTGAGAGGTGTGTAACACACTGTGTGAGAGGTGTGTAACGCTGTGTGAGGTGTGTAACGCTGTGTGAACTGTGTAAAATACTGTGAAAACTGGCTGCATACATATTTTTATTGACTGTTTCTTCTTGAAATCTGTTGAATGGGAAATGTTCATCTTATTTTAAACATCATTATTTCTCATATTTCCTCTCTTCAGATGAATCCATAAAAAGAGCCCAGCAGACACTGAAAACTGATCTGAAGAGGAAGTTTGAATTCATATTTGAAGGTTTAGCAAAGCAGGACCACCCAACCCTCCTGAATGAGATCTATACAGAGCTCTACATCACAGAGGGGGGGAGTGGGGGGGTCAATAATGAACATGAGGTCAGACAGATTGAGAGAGCATCCAAGAGACAAACCACACAGGAGACTGCAATCCTCTGCAATGACATCTTTAGGCCTTTACCTGGACAAAAGAAACCCATCAGAACTGTGCTTACAAAGGGCATCGCTGGCATTGGGAAAACCGTCTCTGTGCAGAAGTTCATTCTGGACTGGGCGGAAGGAAAAGCCAATCAGGACGTTGATTTCATCTTCACTCTTCCTTTCCGAGATCTGAATTTGAAGAAGGAGAGAGAATTCAGTCTGATGCAACTTCTGCAGCACTACTTTCCACAACTGAAAGAGATTAAAAGTGTTGAAGGTGATGAAGTCAAAGTTGTGCTTATCTTTGATGGTCTGGATGAGTGTCGACTTCCTCTACATTTCCAGAGCAATGAGATCTGCTGTGATATAACAGAGTCATCATCAGTGGATGTGCTGCTGACCAACCTCATTCTGGGGAATCTGCTTCCCTCTGCTCTCCTCTGGATCACCTCCCGACCAGCAGCAGCCAATCAGATCCCTCCTGAGTGCGTCCACCAGGTGACAGAGGTACGAGGGTTCAATGACCCACAGAAGGAGGAGTACTTTAAGAAGAGAATCAGAGATCAGAACCAGGCCAGCAGAATGATCTCACACATAAAGTCATCCAGGAGTCTCTACATCATGTGTCACATACCAGTCTTCTGCTGGATTTCTGCTACTGTTCTGGAGACAATATTGGGTAAAGTAAAGTGGAGAAAGTCGAGTAGAGATCTGCCCAAAACTCTGACTGAAATGTACACACACTTCCTGCTCATTCAGACTAATGTCAAGAATCAGAAGTATCATGGCACCAATGAGACAAACCCAAAGAAAATGTCAGAGTCAGATACAGAAATCATCCTGAAACTGGGGCAGCTGGCTTTTCTACAGCTGGAAAAGGGCAATCTGATATTCTATGAAGAGGACCTGAGAGAGAGTGGCATTGATGTCAGTGAAGCTTCAGTGTACTCTGGGGTGTGCACAGAGATCTTTAAAGAGGAGTGTGGGTCGGATCAGGAGAAGATCTACTGCTTTGTGCATCTGAGCATTCAGGAGTATCTGGCTGCCTTGTTTGTGTTTCATTCATGTGTAAATGAGAACAGAAATGTACTCGGAGCAAGAGAGAGAAGAAAAAGAAAAGTATTTGGTGATTTTTTTTTTGGCGCTTTAGATTTTGATGATGATGGTGATGAGGAAGAAGGGGAGAAGGCTGATGGTGACAGAGTTCAGCTGTCTGAGTTAAACAGAAGTGCAGTGGATCAGGCCTTACAGAGTGAGAATGGACACCTGGACCTTTTCCTCCGATTCCTTCTTGGCCTCTCTCTGGACTCCACTCAGACTCTCTTAGGAGGACTGCTGACAGAGACAGGAAGCAGATCAGAGAACATTGAAGAAACAGTCCAGTACATTAAGGAGAAGATCAGAGAGGAATCTTCAGCAGAGAGGACCATCAATCTATTCCACTGTCTCAATGAACTGAATGACAACTCTCTAGTGGAGGAAATCCAGAATTCCCTGAGATCAGGAAAACTTTCTGATAAAGAGCTGGAACCAGACCAATGTTCAGCTCTGGCCTTTGTGTTACTGATGTCAGAGGAGATCCTGGATGAGTTTGACTTGAAGACCTACAAGACATCAGAAGCAGGTCATCAGAGACTGGTACCAGTAGTCAGGAACTGCAGGAAGGCCATGTGAGTATTATGTGATTCATCAAGTTTATTATAAAGATTATTGACAGCATATTTTCTCACTTTCTACTTCTAATGAGAATACAGTTCAATAAAATTGTTGGGCAAGTAAAAATTAGTTAAATTATTATTATTTCTGAATCAAGATATTACAACAGCTTAATGCCTCATTTAATGTTCTGAATCGAGAATATAAGCAGCATCAAAAACTCCAAAACTTCATTTTATTTGATTTAATTTACTTATTATTTTCAGATACCAATTCTCAAATAAACAATAAATTTGTTGATAGATTAATCTGATGGGTAAATGTTTGTCAAAACATAAAATTCAAATGAAAGAAAGGCTATATTAAGTTATAATATTAAGATAAGGGACCCTATTTTGGTGTCTTGCACAGAAACAGAATATATTTCACCTGCGCCAGGTTTGGTAGTTTTTTGGTCTGCAGTAGGGGTGTGCAGCGATGCCACTATCTGTATCTGTATCTGTTCAACCATTAACAATATCTGTATCCGTATCTGTATTCGGATTAGAAACCGGAAGTGGCATGGCTTCAACCGGAAGTTGTGTTACATATAGGAAATGTGATCATTTCTAGTCTAAAATTAATTGTTATTGCAATTTATGAGTATTCACCCCCCTCACTGTCTTTTTTTATTTTCAAAACCTTTTATAAGAACTATATTCTGTACTTTATACTTATTTATCTATTGTTTTGTTTTGTTAAAGGTTGTGTTTGTTAACCTATTTGAACCCCCCACCCCCTATCTGGGGGACACTGAACAATAATTTTGGATAAGAACTGGAAAAAATCTGAGGTACAATATATAATCAACTCAGAATGAAAAGGCAGTTTTATAAAAATCAAACCATTTCATTATACATTTGAATGGAAACTATTTCCACAATAACAGCCCTTTCTGCCTGTTGTGATTTCATATTGTACTTTTTTGTTATTTTTTTATTTTACTATATGAACTTGAATACATAAATGATTATGTATAGTAATATTATTATCATTACTATTATTATGCTTTATAAGATTCAAGGAGAAGACTTTGAGAAGGATTATAGCCAAATTATTTATTGAGAAAACACTCGAAATGAAAAAAGTGAACAGTCCAACAAGATTCGTTTCTGAGCTAGCAGTAACAACAAAGTACTAGAACTAGCGTTTAGTTCAAGAAAATGAAGAAAAGTCGGGACATGGCTGCATTTCAACAGCTTTTAATATGCTTTTAGTATCCCATTGGTTAAACTGATCACCGCGACAAGCCTAGTTAAAACATTTTTTTCTGCAGTGTAAAACGTCACATTTTCGTTTTATTAATTGCGTTGCAAGTTTGGGCTCATGGAATGGCGAGATTGACGGAATTGCTTATGCAGGAATACGGAGGGAGAACGGACGGTCAGTACAGTTTAAAAATACAAACAACACAACTAGAATAAATAAAATAATGATTTTGATAGCCAGTAAGTGACATTTCAAAACGGGACATAGGTTACTGATTCTAGCTGTTCCTTTGCTTTCTTTTAAAAGGTGTTTTTACGTTCTGAAAAAATGGCGAGATTAAGGGCAGCTAAATTCAAGCGAGCAGCATTAAAGGGATATCGTTTGCATGCAAGATGTTGAGATTCTTCATTTAACGTTTTGTTTCTTTTTCTTTTGCTCTCACAAGATTGACATAGGCCTATATAAACAAGGCACACTGTTCAATTATAGCGAGCACGTTAAAGATATAGGTTGAGTATCCGTAATTTCAGGGACTGCCGATTGAGTCACATGGCCCATATCGAACGGCTCCATCCCTAATGATATATTTTAATGTTTTAATCAACAAATAAACAATCCAATGCTTAATTCTGTAAAGTTCATAAGAGGCAAGATTTCCCTGCTGCAATTAAATTATTTCCCGCATCCGAATTATGAACTGGCAACTTCGGATCCGTTCCGGATCCGTTTCCAACCCACTATCCGTGCACTTCCGGATTTCGCCTTCGGGCACACCCCTAGTCTGCAGTAAACCCGTGTCAACATGGATTGGGCAGTGCAATAAGGGCTGTGTCAATAGAAACATTCGGCACTGTGCACGTTTGGTGTTGAATAATGCGTTTCTGCAAACAAAACCAGTTTTAACTCAAACGCTGGAGTATTGTGCTATTTTAGTGCCGTTATGAATGCGGTACACAGGACTGCATGAACGTATAACACTGATGCGAGAGACTATTTGACTATTTGAAATGCAAGCTGTGTTTAGTGATGCAGTCCATAGTCCAGTTAGACACTGCATCTGTATGGTGTCAATAGTGTGAGCTACTTGAATGAGAGACACAAGGAAGGTGGGAGACCGGCTCTACACCCATCAAATAGTGTAAAACAAGCATTTGTTAAAATCGTAGATATTTACTCAATATATTGAGCCCAGAACACTGTGGAGCTGTTTCCTTAGATAGTGTACATTCATCTTATCAAGTGCATGTCTGAAGTGAATTAAACTTCGTTGAAGCGGTGAAATGTTTTTGTTTATTTTTTTATGTGGTATTAAATAAAGAAATTGACAGCAAAGAAACATAAAAGCTTTCGTAAATTCAAACTAAACGCAGCGTCTTCTTTCCCGTCCTCTGATTCACAAGCGCGATGCTGCCAAGTTGAAACAGTAGCAGCAGCAGCATGATGGAGAGGCCGACTGGAGGGTGTCTCTGCCAGCTGCCTCCTGCTCCTGGCCAGTCTGGGAATATTCACCCTGCGCAATTGTTATTAAATTAGCAGCTGGCTGTGGCGCTAACACACTGGGCTCTATCTTAGCTCTATCGGCGCTAAGCGGCATTAATCCAAACGCAAGCGTCTTTGTGAGTTTCAGACCGGCGCAGTTGTCATTTTACCGTCCAGAGCTCACGTTGTTTAAATAGCAATTAAACTTGCGCTGAACTGGGCGGGTTGGTCTTAAGATGAGGTCTGGCCAGGATAATTTTTGGCGTATTGCTATCTTGAGGCAGCAAAAAGCATTTGCACTGAAACCACCACCACAAACCTGGTCTGAAAACATGTCACAGTTATTTTAACAGCACAATATTAAGATAGCAATATGCGTCTAACATGGGCGCGTGCACAACGTGCATACACCCTCCTCCTGTCTGTTACTCACACAGGGGTGCGCACTAAACATGGATAAAAATATCAAGATTAGCCTACAATGTGAAATTTTATTGTGTGCATCAAAGAATGCATAATAATAAAAGGGTCCATTGGTCAAGGACCACATACCTGTCTCTCAGTGAAGGGCAATGCTGCCTTAAATTGCGTTTATCCCACCAGATTTGAACAAACTTCTATCATCTCCTGGCAGCTGAGCTGGAGACAAATGCCTGCTGTCCCTATATGCACTCCTATATGCAATGAATACATTCAAGTCCCCATCACACCTGTCAGCCAAGAACAGGTAAAACAGGATTTCACGGTGAAGTTTGGAATTTCTGGGGTTCTGCCCCAGCAGAGAACGCTGTTATATATGTGACACATAAGGGAGCCCACTCCATCAACATCCTGGCGATGCGCAATGCTACGTGCAAGGTTACGCACATATTCGCTAATTATCCTGGGCGACTCTGTTGGCCAATAGTTCCTGTAATCTTCCGAGGGGACAATCTTCTGTTAGGGGACAATGGCTATCCAATAAAAACTTTGCTGGTAACACCTATATCATGCCTAATGCACAAATTGACATTCAATCAAAAACTCAAGACAACAGAGTGGACTGCTGAAGATGTGCTTCAGATGTCTGGAACATTACAATACAACATGTAAGTAAATGGAATGGTTTTGACTGAAAAGATTTACAAACTCTTTCCAGTGAAAATGGTATTTTTTGTTTTTCAAATAGCCTACGGTCCTGGGGATTCGCTGTGCATGTGTTTTTTCGATACGGTTCAAAAAACTGAGATTAATGTAAATTTCACCATTTAAACTGAATTTCTAACACTATTCTTCCTTCTTCATATTTTTTAAATTAAAGTGACCAGGGGCTCTATCTTGGCGATCTTAGCGCTTGGTCTAAGCGCATGGCGTAAAGTGCATTTAGGGCGTGTCCAAGTCCACTTTTGCTAGTTTGATGGCGTGATTTTTGAGCGCTAAGCATGGTGCAATGTGCAAATGGGCTGAACCTAGCCCCTTCATTAATTATAGGTGTGTCTTGGGCGTGACATGCAATAAACCAATCAAAATGTCAATCCCATTCCCTTTAAAAGCCTGCTTTTCCACCTTGGCACATTGCTTATATAATGGCGAAACAGACATGCTCATGCGCGTTTAGTGCGATCAAGGAATAGGCTATATGGATCAATAGTATGATCAATATTATTCGGACTAACCATTATGAGTTCCCGGTAATTCCCGACAGTGCTGTTATTTTACAAAATATATGCGGTTAAATTTCGTTAAAAGCACCTGCAGCAGCTGAGAATAAGCTATCAATATCTTCCGTCTCACCTTAGAATACGCCAAATTAGCCTGCTTTTTTAACAAATTTTGTTTGATTATGCAATGAAACATTGTCAAACATCAATTCCATGAGGATGTTCTCAGTTCAAGCTCATTACCTGCATTCTAATATTGATTAATAACATAAATACCATTATTTTGCCTTAACAATGACACTAAATACAATAGAGCTGTCAGGCTGGCAACCCATAGGTTTACGCATATTTTCCCTTGTTTTATAATGTCCTGCTTATGGAAATGTGACCAACCTGTTTTACTGGTAGCGTAATGCTTTAAAACAATCCACTTTCCCAGGAAGACCGTGAAAAGTGCGATTTACAGCAGGGAAACAGATCTGCTCCTGCAGAGAATAGCATTAAAATTGATTGTGAATTAATTGTGTAACGTGCTGCAAATTTGTTTTTGTTTCTAATTAGATGCTTAGTTCTCTTTAAAATCGTTTTGTTCAGTTATGGAACAACAGGTAAAATCAGCGGGGTTTTAATAAGCTGAGAGTATGGAAACCTTGTCACTGTGTAATTAAAAAAAATATGAAGGACGTAGAATAAGGTTCAAATTCAGTTAACATGGTGACATTTATCTCCCTTTTTTTAACCGTAGGCTATCGAAGAAACCTTATGCACAGCGAATCCGCTGTAGCCTAGGCCATTTGAAAAACAAAAAAAGCAATACTGGACAAGGTTTTGAACTTTTTTCAGTCACAAACCCATTCTATTTACTTACAGGCTGTATGCTGTAGGCCTAGAGAGCTGTGTTATAATGACATCTGAAGCGCATTTTCAGAACTCAAATGTCCGTCTATTGCTGTGTAAGTTTTCCATTGAATGACAATTCACGCATTAGGTGTAAATGACAATTTGCGCATTAGGCTTGATATAGGTGTTATCAGCAAAGTTTTCAATTGATAGCCATTGTCCCGTAACAGAAGATTGTCCCCCCGGAAGATTAGGCTACAGGAACTATTGGCAAATATAGCTTGATCCAGGATAATTGCGAATAGTCTATACATGTAACCTTACACCGCCTGGATGTTGATGGAGTGGGCTGAAAGCAATTTAATGCGGCATTCCCCTTCGCGGAGGGACAGGTAGCCTATGTGGTCTTTGACCTATGGGCCCCTTCATTATTATGCATTTTATGATATAGCCTACACAATAAAAATATCTCACATAGTAATCTTGATATTTTTAGTCATGCTTGTGCGCGCCCCTGTGTGTAACAGACAGGAGGGTACGCGCGTTGAGCACACGCCTATGTAGACACACTTATATGCGCCGTTAATACAACATGTAAACAACTGCGACACGAAACCGTTGCTCTGCTAGCAGCGCTAGCAGCATTAACATAATCCCTCTTGAAATGGGAAAGGCGACAGTAAAAATAGTAGGCCTAGCCTAGAACAGTCAACTTAAAACATAGGCTATTATGTTTTGAATAGGCTCCTCATATGCATAGACCTACGTGTTTTTATTCAAGAACATAAGCATATCTACGTGGTCGGGAGTGAGTCGTGTGCGCAGCCTGTTTACAGTAAGGCCAGCTGCTAAGAACACCCGTTCCGATGGGACTGACGTGCCGGGTATACACAAGTATCGTCGCGCCAGCTTTGCCAGCCTCGGAAATCTTCCTTCATTGACTTTCCACCATTCTGTGGGACTAGCGTCGAGCAGTGGTGGGGCGTCCTTCAAAAAGCTGTCCACTTCTTTTTCCACGTCATCGGTGCGGGTGGTGGAGTAGTGCGTCTCTGAAGCGCGGCTCCCTGGACCGCCACACCGGCCTGTGTCCCCCTCTCGTCTCCGCTGGCGGTACGGCTCGCTTCGTCTGTTGTGGAGCTCACATCTTCTGCTACAGCCAGTTCAAGCAGTTTGTAATTCCCTGGAATTCTCCTCGTTGGGGTCAGAAATCCCAGGTGCTTGTGCTGAGGGTCCAGCATCGTTGCTATCATTGGTGGTGTTGATATCAGGTCATCAGACTCAACCTGTTTCAAATAAATAATATTTGTTATTCTATTATAACTATCTAACTTTATATTGTGATATATCAATAAGCCGCCATCGCCTTATGTGGGCAACACATATTTGGTAATGTAATGATATGGGGAAATCAAAATAGTCTAAGTGTAGAGCTGAAATGATCTATTTTAATTGGAATCTATATTGCTAATAGGTCTAAGCCTATTAGGTTAGGTGTTTTATGAATTATAATGGCCATTTAGCCTCCCTTCATCCATTCACCCAGCGAAGTGCGCACTTTAGATTTGAATTCCGCCACTTTGCTGCTGTCTCCTTCCACTCTCATGAGATGCGTGTTGATTAGACTGAAGGTGATGGGGTACGTGTTGGGTATGGACACCTCAGTCTCAGCAGACATGACGGTAGTTGCGCACTTGAGTGCTGCCAGCACAGGCGCCACATCCTCCATCAGCTGCCAGTACTCGTCTCAACTCCAGCGCCCGAGCATCTGGAAGTCTGGTCACTGTGCGGTCCGACAGTACGGCGGACACGGCCCACCGCTGTTCTACTAGTCTGCCGAACATGTCACAGACTGAGTTCCACCTGGTTTTACAGGATTGAATGAGCCGATGAGGTGGCGGCTGCATTTGTTGTTGCTTTGCTTCCAGCGCTTTGGTGGCTGTGGTGCTGTGGTTGAAGTGTTTTACCTGCCAGCTGCTGCAACGGCCCGGTTCAGGTAGGCAGCGACTCCGTCGTTGACGGCCAGTTGTAAAGTATGCGAGAAGCATGGAACTGAGTGCGTGGGGTTGTTCGCTGAGACAATGTTCCGCGCGTTGTCGTGAACACAGGCTATTACTCGTCCGGTGAGTCCCCGTGACTCCACGGCCTGGTTCAGTTTTTCAGCTAAATTATCGGCCGTATGTCTCACGGACATGCTCTCTGTGAGCAGGACCGCTGACTTCACCTGCCAATCCTGCTCAATGTAGTGGCGAGTGACTGTGATGTAGCTTTCTGTAGTTAGTGCAGTCCAACAATCGGTTGTGAGAGCTACATTTGTCGTTGCTAGGTGTGTTTTCAGCTCGGCTTTCCTCTCGTTGTAGCGTGCTTCAATGCGGGTAGTTATGGTGCCTCTAGAAGGGATACGATACCCTGGCTCGAGGAAGTTTATTAGCTCTCAAAATCCCTCACCGTCAACGGCGCTTATTGGCATCATGTCCTTTTCAACCATGTTGCATATCCTCCGAGTAATACCCTCCGCTCGTCTATCGTCACATAGCCTCTTTGCCAACACTGAGGAGATGGTAGGTTGCGATCCACTTTTCCCTGACAGCACGGTTGGATGTACACCTTTTAGGTGGTACATTAACAAAGTGGTTGAATTGTTATACTTCAAAACAGCACCACAGGTATTGCAATGGGCATCATTGTCATTTTTCAGTGTGAAATATTCCCACACTGGACTACGTTTTGCCCGCTTCATTTTTGTGTAGGCTAAACTTCGCGGCCTCTTCATTAATTACACTAGGCTACATTTGGGGCCCCCGCGTGGAGACCTTAAATCATGATTACATTTCACACAAGAACTCCCGTTGATACAATTACAAGACCGCAGATTGTTCAGTTAATTGTTTAATTTGAAATCTTATGGATTAAATTCTTATTAGCAATTAATTGATAGTCGATTAATTGTTAACATCCCTAATTTATACATAATATTATTATACTATAATATATTAACTCTTCTTTTGCAGACTGAACAGCTGTGACCTCACAGAGAAGTCCTGTGATATTGTGGCCTCAGCTCTGCAGTCATCAAACTCACCCCTGAGAGATCTGGACCTCAGCTACAATAAACTGGGAGATTCAGGAGTGAAGCTGCTCTGTGCTGGACTGATGAGTCCAAACTGTAAACTACAGAGACTGGGGTGAGTAGTGCTGCATACTGTGTGACCTGAACTAAATAGAATGAGTGATTACGGCTGGGTAAGAGTTAGAATTTTGTCTCAGAAAGAAAAAAATTCAAACTTTCAGTATTTACAGAAAAACAAAAATACTATGACATACAATTACATTACAGGCATTTAACAGACGCTCTTATCCAGAGCGACTTACACAACTTTATTTTAGCATTTTTTACATATTAGCCATTTCTACAGCTGGATATATACTGAAGCAATTCAGGTTAAGTACCTTGCTCAAGGGTACAACGGCAGTGTCCTATCTGGGAATTGAACCTGCAACCTTTTGGTTACAAGGCCAGTACCTTACCCATTATACTACACTGCCGCCCTTATATGCCAACAGAGTAAAAAATAAATTGATTAATAGTAACACCACAATAATACCAACACAAAACGATAAAACCATCAAAACGCCGACCAGTCAAATCTGTTTAAAAGCACTCCTTGTAGCCCCCATCGTTAGCCATAGCACAGATAGCCTCATTTACACACTAGATTTGCATAAAACTATCTGTTATTACACAGACTAAAAAACACACAACTCTATGTAGAGACGCTCTAAAACCATTCCGCTAAACATTAGCACTGGATCCATCGCCTGCCCCTCTTGGATCCTGTTCCTCCCAGTGATCCAAACTGCGAGCTTTGCCTGCCCAAACAAGAAATTGATCGAGGAGAGCCCATGTCTGTGCTTTACAGTGTATCCCGGACCCAGAATGAAAACCCCGAAATCAAAAACCAACTCAAGCCTCCCACACAGGTCCCTCAACAAAGCAAACAAAGTGCAGGATCTATGTGTGCCAGGTGTCTCTTAGTGGCTATGACTCCATGAATAAGCCTCCACTGGAGATCTCCTGACTCTATGTGTGCCAGGTGTCTTTTAGTGGCTATGACTCCATGAATAAGCCTCCACTGGAGATCTCCTGACTCTATGTGTGCCAGGTGTCTTTTAGTGGCTATGACTCCAAGAATAAGCCTCCACTGGAGATCTCCTGACTCTATGTGTGCCAGGTGTCTTTTAGTGGCTATGACTCCATGAATAAGCCTCCACTGGAGATCTCCTGACTCTATGTGTGCCAGGTGTCTTTTAGTGGCTATGACTCCATGAATAAGCCTCCACTGGAGATCTCCAGACTCTATGTGTGCCAGGTGTCTTTTAGTGGCTATGACTCCATGAATAAGCCTCCACTGGAGATCTCCTGACTCTATGTGTGCCAGGTGTCTATTAGTGGCTATGACTCCATGAATAAGCATCCACTGGAGATCTCCTGACTCTGTGTGCCAGGTGTCTTTTAGTGGCTATGACTCCATGAATAAGCCTCCACTGGAGATCTCCTGACTCTATGTGTGCCAGGTGTCTTTTAGTGGCTATGACTCCATGAATAAGCCTCCACTGGAGATCCTGACCGCTTTGGTATTGGAGCCTGATAAAAAAAGGTCTCCATTTTCTCAAAGCAGGTGTAAAATTGTGGTCCAACCCCCGCCAAACACCTGCCCTCACCTCTCCCAGGGAAAGAAGGTGCTGAACCTTTACACGCACAGTGTACAACGCCCTCTTACTCACAGCGTCAAACTCCCCCTACAGTGGTGTCCTAAAGAGCTTCCCCTGTTCCTCCTGCCACTCCCCCAGCACCGCCCGTACATGGATGTGTGGGAAAGCAGGGGCCTCCGTCAGGTGTGGTGCAACAGCAACACCGTCCTCGTTGGGTGGGAGAGGCAGAGCCGCCTTTATTCCCACCAGGATCTTCTCCACCAGCCGCACTGAATGGACCCCTGCTTGTGCTGCAATGGCCGCTGCGTCTCTCCAACCACCGTCCTCCGTGCTCCACAAGTGAGCAGCTTCATCAAGCCAGTCCTCACAAAGTGACCCCTAAGGCTGGCCAACACCTGCGGTGACAGTCTCAGCAGGGGGCTCATCCAGGATCCAAAGGGCCCCTCGCTGCAGTGGATAAAACCGTCCGACCACACCCTCAGCATAGAGATGTAGAACGCAGGAAGGCCCACAGTGCTTGCCCCCTGCATGTTCATTAAGAAGAGATGCCAGTCCAGTCCCAAACCCCCTGCCATCCTCAGCAGGGCACAGGCGGTCTCCCTCCAGCTCACATCAGCATGGTAACACAGCCTCTGTACAGTCTGCAAGCGAAAGGCCATCATACGGCTCTCCAGGTCAATAAGACCCTGCCCCCTTCCTGGGCAGATACAGTACTGCTGCCCTGAGCCAGTGCTGCCCTCACCAAAACAATTTTACAATAGTCTTTCGTAGCTCACTTTGGTGGTGTTAAATCAGCAAGCTTATGCCACAGAGCAGAGGCAACTAAATTATTTAGGATCAGCACCCTCCCCCTAAAAGAAACCTGAGAGAGGAGCCACTTCCACTTAGACATCCTGCCACACGCTTTGTCCAGTGCACCCTCCCAGTTTTTTAGGGTGTACTGCCTAGTCCCCAGGCACACCCCCAAAACCTTAAGCCCCTCCCTTCTCCAGGCTAGGTTGCCATGACCAAGTTGTAGCTGCTCTGTATATTTTTTTGGAAGACCAGAGAAGAGAGCATTACAGTAGTCTAATCTACTTGTAACAAAGGCATATATTTACCGTTCAGCATCAGCTTGCGAGAGGTAAGGCTTTACTTTAGTAATGTTTCGCAAATGGAAAAAGGCTTCCCCTGTTACATTTCTTATATGTGGCAGAAAGCTTAAGTCAGCATCCAAGATTACACCTATATTCTTAACTTGAGGTTTATTTTTTGGTTATTTGATAATCTTTCTCTCTGGGCGTTAGATCCAATGATAAGTATTTAACAGCCTTTCATTTATCTACGGATTGGCAGCGCGTTCAGCTCCGGATCCGGCCGTGTATTCGGGCTCAAAACAGAAAGCCTTCCACCTACGACAAAATCTAGTAACATATTAAAAACATTGCAATTTTCGAAATGGCAAAAAGCTGATGTGTGGCTTAGCTACTGCGTGGCAAACAGATTTAAAAACCCGCATTTGCATCTTTCTTTAATGCAAAGAAGCCGTGGCTAACAACAGCTAACGCACAAGCCCAGAAAATGACGTTAACATTGCTGCTGCAATCGAATGCTCAAAGTGAAACCGTTCGATATGGTCAGCTTGCTAATGGTAGTCTACTTTTCATGGTCATGGATCATAATGTAACGTTAGTTGACATGGTTCCTTACCGGGGGATTTGATAAGGCAGATGAGATGTCAGGGAATGATACCGCAGGTCCCTGAGTTGGATCATTTGTCCATTCTGTAACCGCATAAGGAGAGCACTTGAGTCCTGTTTGGTTTATTTTGCCAAAATATCTTTCGGAAACGTGTCAGTGTAATTTTCTGACATTATAGTAAAATGACAATGATGGCTAGCTTGATCTATGATGTGTCCCGACTCAGAGCAGTAACAGACGTGGCATTGCTTTCCCCCTCGCTGGCTCCACCTACGTGTCTATGTAACATACACACCCACTGACAGCACTGCAGTTTTTCAAAAATGCGGAAGAGGTAGAGGTATACGTCATTTTGACGTATACCTCTACCAATATTTCATCTTTATCTGCGGATATTTCAGTACAGAAATTATTTTGGCCAGCCACAAAGAGAGACTTAATTAGTTGTGCCCTGATCTGTTAAATAAGGTTAATGTTGTTTTTCAGTGGAACTAACCTTTAAAATCCTCAATTTCACTCTTCATCACTGAACACTATCATTGTTACATTTCAAATGTTACATATTTTATGTATACCTAATATTATTATACTATAATATATTAACTCTTCTTTTGCAGACTGAACAGCTGTGACCTCACAGAGAAGTCCTGTGATATTGTGGCCTCAGCTCTCCAGTCATCAAACTCACCCCTGAGAGATCTGGACCTCAGCTACAATAAACTGGGAGATTCAGGGGTGAAGCTGCTCTGTGCTGGACTGATGAGTCCAAACTGTAAACTACAGAGACTGGGGTGAGTAGTGCTGTGTACTGTGTGACTTTAACTAAATAGAATGAATGATTATGACTGTGTAAGAGTTAGAATTTTGTCTCAGAAAGGAAAAAATTCGAACTTTCTGTATTTACAGAAAAAGAAATACTATGACATACAATATGCCAAAAGAGTAAAAAATAAATTAATTAATAGTAACACCACAATAAAACTAATACAAAACTATGAAACCATCAAAACACAGACCAGTAAAACAATAACTTACAAGATCTGTTTAAAAGCACACCTTGTATCCTCCATCGTTATGCATAGCACAGATAGCCTCATTTACACACTAGATTTACATTAAACTCTCTGTTATTACACAGAAAAAACACAAACTCTATGTAGAGACGCTCTAAAACCATCCCGCTAAACATTAGCACTGGATCCATCACCTGCCCCTCTTGGATCCTGTTCCTCCCAGTAATCCAAACTGCGAGCTTTGCCTGCCCAAACAAGAAATTGATCAAGGAGAGCCCATGTCTGTGCTTTACAGTGTACCCCGGACCCAGAATGAAAACCCCAAAATCAAAAACCAACTCAAGCCTCCCACACAGGTCCCTCAACAAAGCAAACAAAGTGCAGGATCTATGTGTGCCAGGTGTCTTTTAGTGGCTATGACTCCATGAATAAGCCTCCACTGGAGATCTCCTGACTCTATGTGTGCCAGGTGTCTTTTAGTGGCTATGACTCCAAGAATAAGCCTTCACTGGAGATCTCCTGACTCTGTGTGCCAGGTGTCTTTTAGTGGCTATGACTCCATGAATAAGCCTCCACTGGAGATCTCCTGACTCTGTGTGCCAGGTGTCTTTTAGTGGCTATGACTCCATGAATAAGCCTCCACTGGAGATCCTGACCGCTTTGGTATTGGAGCCTGATAAAAAAAGTCCATTTTCTCAAAGCAGGTGTAAGATTTTGGTCCAACCCCTGCCAAACACCTGCCCTCACCTCTCCCAGGGAAAGAAGGTGCTGAACCTTTACACGCACAGTGTACAATGCCCTCTTACTCACAGCGTCAAACTCCCCCTACAGTGGTGTCCTAAAGAGCTTCCCCTGTTCCTCCTGCCACTCCCCCAGCACCGCCCGTACATGGATGTGTGGGAAAGCAGGGGCCTCCGTCAGGTGTGGTGCAACAGCAACACCGTCCTCGTTGGGGTGGGAGAGGCAGATCCGCCTTTATTCCCACCAGGATCTTCTCCACCAGCCGCACTGAATGGACCCCTGCTTGTGCTGCAATGGCCGCTGCGTCTCTCCAACCACCGTCCTCCGTGCTCCACAAGTGAACAGCTTCATCAAGCCAGCCCTCACAAAGTAACCCCTAAGGCTGGCCAAGACCTGCGGTGACAGTCTCAGCTGGGGGCTCATCCAGGATCCAAAGGGCCCCTCGCTGCACGATAAAAACGCCCGACCACACCCTCAGCATAGAGATGTAGAACGCAGGAAGGCCCACAGTGCTTGCCCCCTGCATGTTCATTAAGAAGAGATGCCAGTCCAGTCCCAAACCCCCTGCCATCCTCAGCAGGGCACAGGCGGTCTCCCTCCAGCTCACATCAGCATGGTAACACAGCCTCTGTACAGCCTGCAAGCGAAAGGCCATCACACGGCTCTCCAGGTCAATAAGACCCTGCCCCCTTCCTGCAAGGGCAGATACAGCACTGCTGCCCTGAGCCAGTGCTGCCCTCACCAAAACAATTTTGCAATAGTCTTTCGTAGCTCACTTTGGTGGTGTTAAATCAGCAAGCTTATGCCAGAGAGCAGAGGCAACTAAATTATTTAGGATCAGCACCCTCCCCCTAAAAGAAACCTGAGAGAGGAGCCACTTCCACTTAGACATCCTGCCACACACTTTGTCCAGTGCACCCTCCCAGTTTTTTAGGGTGTACTGCCTAGTCCCCAGGCACACCCCCAAAATCTTAAGCCCCTCCCTTCTCCAGGCCAGGTTACCCGGCCACCTGGGAGGAAGCCTGTCCTGCCATGACCCAAGCAGCAGAGCCTCTCTTTTTCCCCAGTTTACCCTGGCTGAAGAGGCCTGCTCATAGGAGTGAACACAGCCAGCCAGACCGTGCAGGTCCTCCTGATCTCTTACCACCACTGTAATTATAATAATAAACTTTATTTATATAGCACCTTTCATGCAACAAGTAGCAGCCCAAAGTGCTTCACACTAGGGAAATAATAATAATAAACAGTTAAAACAGGAAAATATTGGATTAAACAACATAACATTAAATAAACACAATAAAAACTAATAAACTAGGATAGAGTAAAATAATAAAATAGGATAAAACAAAATGCGATAAAACACAATGAAATAAAATACAAAATATAACAGGGAATAAAACTAGTAAGAAGAAATTTGGGGGAAAAACTATATAAAATTCATAAAAATACAAACCATAATAATAATAAAATGAGATAAAACTAAATATTAAAATAGGATAAAACAAAATGCAATAAAACACAATGAAATATACAGTATATGTATATTTCTAAAACAAGTAAAAGATAAAGACAAGTAAAACCTAAAATAGGATACAATCAAGTAAAAGCCACCCTAAAGAAGTACGTTTTCAGAAGGCTTTTAACAAGTGCTACATTTCTCTGATCTGTCTGGGCGAGCTATTCCATAGTATGGGGGCATAGAAATAAAAAGAAGCTTCTCCACTTCTTTTATAATTTACTTTTGGAATGCATAACAAGTTATCACCAGAAGATCTGAGGGCACATATGGGCTGATATCTATTCAGCAGGTCAGATATGTAAAGTGGTGCTATACCAGTCAGAGCTTTAAAAACAAGTAAAATAATTTTAAAATCAATTCTAAATTTCACGGGCAGCCAATGCAGAGATGCAAGTACAGGTGTGATATGAGCTCTCTTCTTGGTTTGTGTCAAGATTCTTGCAGCTGAGTTTTGCACAAATTGTAGCTGCTCTGTATATATTTTTTGGAAGACCAGAGAAGAGAGCATTACAGTAGTCTAATCTACTTGTAACAAAGGCATGTATTTACCGTTCAGCATCAGCTTGCGAGAGGAAAGGCCTTACTTTAGTAATGTTTCACAAATGGAAAAAGGCTTCCCTTGTTACATTTCTTATATGTGGCAGAAAGCTTAAGTCAGCATCCAAGATTACACCTATATTCTTAACTTGAGGTTTATTTTTTAGTTCTTTGATAATCTTTCTCTCTGGGCCTTAGATTCAATGATAGGTATTTCAGTCTTATCCTGATTCAACTGAAGAAAATTCTGAGACATCCAGAGATTAATATCATTCAGACAGTTTTCTAAGGAACCGATTGGGCTTTCATCGTCAGGCAATACAGAAATATAGCTATGAAAATTAACCCCATGGTTACTAATGATTTTACCAAGTGGAAGCATGTATAAACAAAAGAGCAATGGGCCAATAATAGAACCCTGAGGAATCCCACAGTTAATAAAAGCTTTTTCTGATACAGAATCCCCTACGGCAACACAAATATTTCTTCCAGCCAGATATGAATAAAATCATTTAAGAACTGTTCCTGAGAGACCTACCCCCTTGTTCAAGCCAATGTAGCAAAATCTTATGGTCCACAGTGTCAAATACAGCACTGAGATATAACAGAACAAGAACAGACACACCACCAGCATCTATGCACATTCGAATATCATTGACTACCTTGACTAGAGCCGTTTCTGTACTGTGTGGTTTGACCAGAAGCCTGACTGAAATTTCTCAAGAATGGTATTTTTACTGAGAAAATCATTTAACTGTCTAAAAACCACTTTTTCAATAATCTTGCTTAAGAAAGGGAGGTTCGATATGGGTCTAAAATGACTAAGAACTGAGGGATCCACGTTAATTTTCTTTAGCACAGGCTTTACAATCAGTGCAGTTGGAAAGTTGCCGCTCTCCAAAGAGGAGTTTACAATGGCCAAGACACTGTCTGACAAACCACTAAAAACAGTTTAAAAAAATCTTGTGGGGATAGGATCAAATACAGAGGTAGAGGGTTTTAATGGCTGGACAATTTCATTGAGCATTTGTGCATCAATCAGGCCAAATTCATTCATGTCATCCTTGCACACTGCATCTGATCTGTCCAGGTCTGGAGCTGTACCCATTTGAGCTATGTGTAACCTAATAGTGCTTATCTTTTCTTTAAAATAAATAGCAAACTCTTAACATTTATTTGAGGACTGACTGCCAAATTCAGGAGCTGGACTTGGATTTATCAAGCGATTAATTGTTGAATAAAGCACTTTGGGATTAGTCTTATTGTCACAAATAATCTTGGAAAAATAAGTCTGTCTTGTGTTTCTTATTGCTCTATTATAATTTGCAAGTTGCTCTTTAAGGATGTCAAGATGTACCTGTAGTTTTGTCTTTCTCCATTTACGCTCTGCTTTCTGACAGTTCCTCTTTAGCTTAAGAATTTCACAGCGGGTTCAGTGGTACACGTGTAAGATTTACAAGTTGTGCAAACCTATCAGCTGCTGCAGAGTTTATAATGCGCCTCTTTATAATGCCATCAGCTTTTTTCTTTCCTTTTAACAACATGACATGAAAAAATACACAGAAATGATCTGATACAGCGAGATCGACAATAGAGGAAATTGTAACACTTAGTCCTCTAGAAATGACCAAATCTAGAGTATGGCCATGCTTATGAGTTGGCTCAGCAACATGCTGATTAAAATCAAGAGAGAGTAGTAAGCTTTTAAAATCCATGGCCTTGGAATCACACATTATCCACATGCAAGTTAAAATCACCTGCCAGAAGAACTCTCTCATGATCAGTTGATATGATAGACATGAATTCAGCAAATTCAGGAAAAAATGCTGGGTTTTGCCTTGGAGGGTGATAGATGGTCACCATCAGTACAAGAGAATCAAAACTTAGAATCTGAGCAAGATATTCAAAAGACGTCATCACCAAAGTCCATTTGCTTGTATTTAAATTCACATGAATAAAATTTGCTAAGCCACCTCCTCTCTTATTCTGCCAAATGTTTTGAGAAAAGGGGCGAAGCCTTTATTAGCGAGACAGTACCATCTGTCCCTAGCCATGTCTCTGTTAAGAATGAAAAAAAAATCTATTGTCTTGAACAAGGTCATTAATTAAAAACACTTTAGATGCCAGGGATCTAATATTTAATAATGCAAAGGTGTAAGGAATGGAAACAAATTTATCTGACTCAGAACCTGTAACATGGATGTTTATGTGAATACGGGTTCACATATACACACATTGACTGGGGTGTGGTTATGAAATAGCGGGCGGTAAGACCCTGAACTCCGGAGAGCTATACTGACTATACTGCTACCAGCCATTCATCTAATTGTTCTCTGACACTAAGACCTTCTATCCCAGCATGTAAAGGTGCTACTCATCCGGGGGTCTTGAAAATAATTAAATAATTAATGCAAAATAGGAGGCGGAGGTGGCGCTGCTCTGCGGCTGCCTTGCTGCGTTTCACGCTTGCCATTTGTGTGTTTTATCGTGTTTGTTTACGCGGATGTGATTGTTTTTGGTGATTTTAAACACTTATTTTACCCAAGGACACAACCACGGCTATGTTGCTGGCGGCGTAGCCAGAGAATCCTTACTGCTGTTACGCAATCACATATCTCCGGACTATTCAACCATTGTAGACTCGATACCGAACTGTCTTAAAATTAATTGGAAGAGAGGTACTATACGGACGAAGCGGAAACGTGGATGTAAGGGCGGCATTCTTCACCGACTGAAGAGGCTGAAAAACAAACTCCCCCTGCCTACTCCCCTGCTCATCAACGTGCAGTCCCTGAAAGCGAAGACAGACGAGCTGTCAGCCAACACCCGCTACCTGCACCAGTATCGGAGCGCCTGAGACATGGCTGGACAGTAACATCGTGTCGAGTGAGGTGGACCGACCGAGACCCCAACATCACCGGGAAGACTCGCAGGGGGTCTCCACGTCCTTGAAACGCTTACGCAGACTTTCTTGGACTGTGTCCAGCAGCTCAGTCTTCACCCTGTGAAATAAAAGGCAGTAAAAATGAATGACATGATTTGAGGGGGTCAGATAGGGGAATGGAGGGCATCTGAAGGGAAATGTCATGTTAAGCTGCTTTGTGACTGTCTAAAAGGTGCTATAGAAATTTAATTTGACTTAATTACTCAATTCTGAACTTAATTAATTGGACTTAAAGGGATGGTTCACCCAAAATTCATCAACATATTTTCCCCATTACCTTCTGGTAGTAGTAGATTGCCACAGACAGTCTCTCGATAGGCTTTTTGGGAATATATGGCAACAATGGTTTGTTTTGAAAATGCTCCCATAGGGCTCATTCATTTTGAAAGTATACCTAAAACATATTTCCAAAACATGAATAAGAGCAATAGTCTTTCTTAGGGAGAAATACTCATAAATACTGAAGTTTCATGTTTTGGAAATGTGTAAACCATCCCTTTCATCTATGTTTTTGTTGAAAGAACTACCTGGCAAACCCATCCCTGCTCTCCTGGCTACAGTTGTGTAGGGGCACAGAGTGGAAATGTTCATCCTCTGTGTCCTCCAAGAAGCGCTCCAGGCACTCTCCTGGGGTCGTAGCCATGCTTGTCAATAACAGCAGTGCTGTTTCAAATGCATGTAATGCACTGGGCAAGGTCACCCCGTCCTCCTGTAGCTTCAAGCTTAGACTGCAATTGAACAGCAATTCAGGGGACAAAGAGGACATCAAAATCACTGGATATATTTGTGAACGTCAAAATCACCCCAAAATTACACATTAATGAATACATTAACCTGCCCTGAAATTACTGAGACACAAGCAGGCTCCATAGACCGACCCACCCACATAGTGATGTATACAATTGGCTCGTAGAATACAACCTCTCATTAGGAAAAGTATAAAGACTACACGCACTTACCAGCTCAGAACTTGCAGAATGACCTGCACCAGCCCCACGAACAGCAGCTGGGTGCACTGCCTGGCTCTTCCAAGCATGTCAGCACTAGCAGATCTTAGGGAGAATGAAATTATTTTATCAATACTAACTTAAAACGGAGTACTGATTAGTTTGAGTGTAGCTGATCATGATTTACCTTGTTTCAAGTGTGTTCTCCATGTGGGTCAGCACTGGAGTGTAGTCTCTCATCAAGGTATTGAGAGCTTTCTCAATGTGGGGGAGCCATCTGGTCCCTCCAAGATTGGCTGGCTTCCAGATCTTGATGTTCAGGATCTCCACTAATTCACGCAGCTCCCTCCAGGCCTTCGGCGAATAGTGGTACTGCTTGTACAGGCCCCTCAATAAGTCAGTCACCTGTACAGGAACAACTGAATACATTAAATTATTTCCAACCATTATATATTTTTTTCACTTGGCAGAGCTACTTATTGCACCTTGGCATATGTGTCTAAATGCCTAAATTTCACTTACCTTCTTCATGTTGGCATGCTGGCTGATGGTTTCCATGGCTGCCAGTTCCAATCCATGACCAAGGCATTGGATGTTAATCAGTTGTGGAATCTCTTGGCGCAGAAGCGTTGACACTCCCCCACTCCCCCACGTCGTTGACACTCACAGCGGCCCCATCAGAGCCAAAGCCGACTGTCTTCTCCTTCCAGTCATTTAGTCCAACTTTCTTACCAGCATTAATGGCCTCACAATGTCCTGTAGCTGTGGCATGTTTAAGCTCTTCAACTGCTACAAACATATCGTTTGGCTGTCCATCCTTAAGAAACCGGACGTATATTCCCTCCAGGTCCCTGATGCTGACGTCCGTTGCAGCACCAGCCAGGACACTAATGAACCTGGCTGCCTTTAAGTCGTTGTAGCAGGGCTCCCAGATGTCATCATAAATGACTTCAACGAATCTGGAAACAATATTAACACAAAAAGTTCACGTAACGACGCTGCATACTCAACCATACAATTACGTTTCACTAGTTAGCGTTAGTTGATTAATTTGTTATGTCGGTCGGATGCGTTTTAGTAACGTTATGATAGCTAAACGAGCTATTGATAGCGCTAGTTAATTTGTCATGACTAATGATGGTATATTTCATTTAACTATCCCCTCCCTACAGATATTGAAAAGTAGCTAACATTAACGTTAGTAAGGTAGATTACCACTCACCTTTGGCAAGCTTGATTGGACTTGTACTTACCCCCGGCGTCCACTCCATTTATCGCTTGCAGATCCAGCAGTGCCGGGTATTGGGTGAAAGGCTGCTCGGTCTTTGCGACATGATAAGCTGTGGTAATTCATTTTTTAAGCTGGTTGTGGCAGTCTAGTCTTCGGACACAACGGTCCATCGGTCCAGGAACAGTCAGACGTTTTTTTGCCTTGTCGTGGATTTTTCCCTTTCAACCCACAGTGAGCAAGTCTGTCCAAACAGAACCACAACGAAACGATGTAATAGAATAAGAAAAAGAATTTCAGTTTATTTAGAGATAAACTCAGAATGAGAGAGAGTCTCATCAGAATCTCTCTGCCCTAGAAACAGCATACAGAGGAGATTTATACACAATATCGTTGCTTTACTGATTTGCCACAAGGGGCGGTTTTCTAAACATACAGAGACAAGGTTATCCATTTCTTGGTGTTTAGTCTTTCTAACCAAGTAACGAAAACATCCATCTCACAGACTGCCTGTCTCTGCAGGTTATTGAAGGTTATTCAAGAGACACAGAGGGAGTGAACCACGGCCTACTCAGTGTTCACAGAGGATACATTGTTTAATTACTTAACTCAATATAATTGATCTATTATATTAAATGCTTAATGATAATCATGTGATTGTCTCTATGTTAATACACACATATTGTAAAACAGAAAATTCCTTCACATTTCCCTCCTTTTATCATTTCATGATAACTAACAATTTTCTGTTACAATCTACCTAATGTACTCAATCAATTAGTAAGTGATTCATTTTAATAACATCATAAATGATTACATGATTATACAGACCAAATACAATAATCTCGTGTGGATATGTACAATACTCCAATAATCCAGGGGGAATTGAAAAACCGGCAGACTCAGGACTTATATGGGACAAAACTAGCACAGAGCCAGAAAACCCAATCAGTTCCGGAAAAAATAATCCCCCGATCCCTCTCAAGGCAATCAAGCTTCGCTTCCGGATATTAGCAATTATCGCACATCATCCATATCTGATTAATAACAAGAATCAACATAGGAAAAATTAAAATATAAAAAATGAAATCATAGTGAATATAGTAACAGGATTGAATATAATTGAATATAAAAATAATTTTCACTATAATGTACTACTGATTATTTAACATATAAAATTACTACTATCAAGAGAAAGTCTGAAAGAAAAGAAAGATAAAAAAATAAAAACCCATCATGTAATGGAGACTTTTCACAACTCCTGGAATGTCAACCTTTTAACTCTCTTCACATTACAACACTGTCTGTCTTCCCACCAACCATGTGACAGGGTGGGTACATAATTCAGGCCTATACTTTATATAGGGTCGTCAGTAAACTCAGGAAGTTGTCGGAGAAGGAATACATTATCTTGTTCAGGATCAGGAACATATTGCTGTAAGTACTGTCCTATAGCAGCTTGAGTGAGGCATGCAATACAGGCGCGAATCAGTGGCATTCCACAACAGCAAAGAAATACGAGCAGGGTGGCAAAGATAACAACAGGCAAAAAGATTCTCAGCAGTGTTTTCTTCCAACCTGTCAGGAGGTTAAAGAACCAATCTTTATTTGCATCAACCTCTCTCTCCACTAATGAGTCACGGAGTTTGGTCATATTTCTAAGTCCCTGCTGTATGATCTGGCCATCCTCATCATAATGTGGTATGTATGTGCAACACGCCTCCCCAATCATCACACAAACCCCCCCGTGCTCTGCAGTAAGCTGATCTAATACCATGCGATTCTGCATAACCATTAATCGCAGCGAAGTCAACTCAGTTTTTACAGCACCTATGGTCAAAATGGAGGAGTTTATGTACTGGAGAAAAGTGTATCGAGTAACTTCTATCTCTTTAAAAGCCTCTGACACACCTAACCCAGGAAGCAAAGCCTGTATAAACTTTGAACCTGCAGTCCAAAGACGATGTTCAGTAGGAACAGGATTACTATCCCAAAACCCTCTCTTTACCCTGTGCATGCGACGTGTGGTGTGACTATATGTGGAAAGGTCAGGAATCACATACGTAGAGTCATACAAGGCAACAATGGCACACACTCCACCCCAGTCAGGGGGGAGAGCAGTGTAGACTGAATTTCCACAAAGCCAGTACCAATCTGATAACAGTCGACTCCCAAGGCGAGAGGATGGTATTATCCCGGAACAGTTTCCAGTTTGCTTCCTATTCCAAGGTAATGAGATTGCGTGTGACCAGTTCTTCCTACATATCAGTAACCACGGTAGGGTTGTTTCTACAAGGGCTACGCAGACAGTCAAAACATTTATCCAGCTGCATGGGCGGACAGTTACAAAAAACAGTTTTACACTGATCACTGTCTAATTGACCTAGTGCATTAAAGCCATTACCTATAGCACACCTTCCAAACTTCATACTATGTTTAAGTACGACTGGACTGGGCATTCTCCATGACACCTGTGGCCATGCTAGGTAATCTTTCAGGAAAGAACAATTTGTATTGACTACTGGAGTACTCAAAAATGACAGATTTAATGGCACAGAGAAATCAGCTTTATCCCACCGTATTCCCACATCTGGGTGAGAACTCAGTCCCACCAAACACGTTGAGAGGTCGTTCTTCAGATTCTGCACCTGAAGAAGAGGGCCTGCTGTGGAATGAGGCATGTGAGAGCAAACATAACAAGACCGGTTAAAGTGCTGTTTTGCAGTCCACTCAGCATAACACCACCAAGAATTAGTAGCATAATGATGCTTCACAGTTCCTGGTGTCAGCCAAGCTTCATTCCCAGTGGTGACATACCTTTTAGTCCTACTAGTCATTACAACAGTACCGTTTGGTTCACTGGTGTTAATGGTGTAGAATGTCTCATGAATCAGGATAATGGGCAGAACTGTGATGAGTGTAATGAGGCCTAGTATCAATAGGCCTACCTTCAGGCTGCAGCCTAATCTTCTCAAAGGGTTGTACCCCTCGGTGTTCCTGCTGACGTCTGGCATGTTGGGAGCAGATATTACTGTCACGTGCTCCTTGAAGTGGTGGTTCTCTGAGTTTTTAAACTCCGTGAGAACTTAGTCGTCCCTGTGCGTCGGTCGAGGTGGGTCTCTCACCCTTATCCCTCCTTTGGCGCTGGTGGAGCTCTTTTGCAGTGGCTGGCGTGGACCCAAGAAGCACAGCCTTCCACTCGCACGGCTGTGGGCGTGTTGAGTAGTATCTGGAAAGGACCCCTCCACCTGGCCTGGTGCCACTTCTTCCTTCTGAAGTCTTTTATCACCACCCAGTCTCCTGGCTGCAGGTCATGTAGAGGCCCGCTGGCTGGGTCTGGGAGAGCTGCTTTCACCTGTTGATGCACAGATCTCAGAACATTGGTTAGCTGAACACAGTAACTCACCATGCGAATGTCAGCTAGCTCCTTGTCCAGCATCAGCCCTGGGGGGTGACATCCAGTCCTCATGGGCCGCCCTGTGATGATTTCATAGGGCGACAACCCTGTAGCAGCGTGGACCCTCCCCCGCATACCTGTAAGGACAATTGGCAGGGCCTGGACCCAATCCAGACCTGTCTCTGCCATCACTTTAGTTAACCGGTTCTTAATGGTTCCATTTGCCCTCTCTACCGCCCCTCCACTCTGAGGGTGGTAAGCACAATGGAACTTCAACCTGATCCCCAATTGCTCGGTCACTTTGTCCAACACCTTGTTTAAAAAGTGTGAGCCTCTGTCTGAAGACAGCTTCCTCGGGATCCCCCACCTAGGAATAAGCTCTGTTAGTAGGGCTTTCGCCACTGCTGCAGCATCAGCTTTCCCTGTAGGAAAAACTTCAACCCACTTTGAAAACATGTCAACAAACACCAAACAATATTTCTTACCCCTGCATGGGTTAAGTTCAATGAAGTCCATCATCAGGTACTCGAAAGGCTCCTGTGGAGCCGGGTGGGCCGCATTTGGAACTTTCTGGCCCCGCCCAGCATTATTTACAACACAGATAACACACTTTTCACAAAGGTTTTTTGCATAAGTAGAAAATCCGCTTGTGTCCCAGTGTCTGGACATCAAAGATATCATCCCTCCTTTTGACACATGATCCAGTCCATGAGTCAATTTAGCATAATAGGGAAATAAAAAACGAGATAAACAGGGTTTACCAGTAGGGCCTAGCCAGACCCCATCAGTGTAGGTGCCGTCTCGCTTCCATTTGGCCTTTTCCTGGGGTGTGGCCCCAGCTTGGCAGTCCTGTACAGAGGCCATTGGAGTGTCTGTGGGAACAGCAGCCTGTGTGAGCAGACTGAGAGTTGTGTGAGGGGGGGCGATTGCAGCTGCTTTTTTTTTTAACAGAATTTCTGCTACCGCATGAGGAACAAGGACAGTGAGAGGACGATAAGCAACAAGTGATGCAGATGCAGTTACCGCCAAAGCCGCTGCTGAAATGGAGCGCAAACAAGGAGGAAGGCCCCTAGAAACAGCATCAAGTCGCTGAGAATAGTACGCCACAGGCCTGTGTTTATCACCGTGCTTTTGCAAAAGAACAGCAGACATGTAGCCGCCCTTCTCATCAACAGTCAAAAGAAAAGGTTTAATCATGTCAGGCAGGCCCAAAGTAGGAGAAGAGGCCAATTGTTGTTTCAACTTCTGAAAGGAAATTTCAGCAAGCTCTGTCCATGTGACATTATCATTAGCCGCTAGATCATGGCCATGTGCCAAATCTTGCAAGGGTTGGGAGATTTCAGCGTAATCAGAAATCCATTGCCTACAGTACCCTGTCATGCCTAGAAAAGACATTACCTGCTTTTTTGTAACCGGTTTAGGGAGGTCAAGAATCGCTTGGATTCTGTCAGTTCCCAAAGATTTGCCTTCTGCAGAAATAGTGTGTCCTAAGTAGGTAACAGTAGGTAACGCAAATTGCAGTTTCTCCTGTTTAACTTTGTGGCCCTCTGTGGCTAGGAATGTCAACAGTTCAAGTGAATCCTGAATACAGCTGTGCTCGTCTGGAGAGCAGATGAGGAGATCATCAACGTATTGAATCAAAGTACTTTGGCCTGAAGAAAACTGGAATTGTTCCAAGTTTTCCTGCAGCGCCGCTGAAAAAACTGCTGGTGATTCAGCATACCCCTGGGGTAATCGAGACCAGGTATACCTTTTTGCCCTGAATGTAAAGGCAAACCAGTACTGGGAATTTACATCAACAGGAATACTAAAGAATGCATTCGCTAGATCGATCACAGAAAAATATTTAGCATTACCCGGGACCTGTGCTAGAATGGTCGCGGGGTTAGGCACAACGGGAGCGCGCTGTTGAACGGCGCTGTTCACAGCTCGTAAATCTTGTACGAACCGCCAAGACCCATCAGGCTTTTTTACAGGCAAGATAGGAGTGTTGCATGGAGAGTCAGGACAGGGAACCACAACACCAGCTTCTAACAACGCATTAAATACGGGGACAATGCCGTCTTCGGCTTCTGGGCGTAGGGGATATTGACGTTTGCATGGTCTGTATTCAGATTTAGGGGTTACTTGAAGTGGAGTAACTCCAGCTATGAGCCCCACATCATTTTGGGACGTTGCCCACAATTGAGAGGGAATTGCACTGAATCTCGGGTCTGACAAATGCAAGTAGGCTTGGGTGTCACCCAACAACTCATGAATGCTGCAGACAGCTGCCAGAGAGTTCGGAAACTGGTGCGCAGTGACACGCAGAGAGGGAGAATATTTTGAAAATTCCCCTGTCTTTTTCCAGTCCGTGGTGTCCAAACATAATTTCACCCATAGCCCTGTGTCCTCCCATTTTTTATTTGAGGCTTTGCACAGTGAAACATGGGGTGCACTTCCCGCTATGGAATAGAATTGCTGCTGTGCTGAGCTCAATTGTACAGACAATGCACAGAAATCGCGACCAACCAAAAACAATGTTGAATTTAATTTACAGTCACCGTACCAATTCTTCTCAAATTCCCAATCTCTACCTCGACTAAAATGTGCTGTTACATGTAGTTGTAATTCTGTCAGTCTGTCGCCAGTGCCTGTCCACTCAGTTCTGGCCATTTGTATGGCTTTAGCTGTGACTGAGGATCTGTCCAGATCCCAAGCATAGTAAAACATTTCTAGAGTTTCTGCCGTAGCAGCTCTGTCAATAGTTAAACCGTCATCAGTACACTGCACACTCAGACCTAATTTGCACATTAAGTCTCTGCCGAGCAGGTTTACCGGACATACAGGGGAGAACAAGAACGCATGTTTCAAAGTAATATTTGAGCCCGTATTTAAATCTTGCACCAGTAATGGAGCTGTAAATTTCTCTGTCGTGGTATTTCCACCAGCATCTTGGCTGAGCATGGTTTTACCACTAAAAAGAGGAGGTTTTGAATCCCATGATTTAGCTGCTATTACAGACCGACCAGCTCCCGTATCCACAATGAAGTCTAATGCTCGCCCATCAACTTTTAATGACCAAAGTGGTAAGGCATTTGGAGCCGTATGGTAAAGGAACCCAGCGAACTCACCCTCCTTGTCCGCATGCGTTTCCTCGTCCCCCACAAAATGTCATTGTCCAGGTAATCCAGTTTGACCCCCAGGATGTTGGAAAGTAACATTCCCCTGGGGTGCTGTGTCCCAATTATCAGCATTACCGGAAAATTTACAACCGCGAGCCCAATGTCCCTTTTTTCCACATCTTCGGCAAACATCATAATCCACCATGGTAGTGGGTCCCAGGGAGTTGGGTCTCTGTCTGTTCCCTTGATTCCGTCCTCCACGTCTGCCGCGGCCTCTCCTTTGCTGCTGCTGTCCACCGGTACCGTCTCGGTTCCCCTGGTAGGACTGGAGCTGGGCCAGCTGCAGCTGAGAGGTCATCTTGTCGCTCTTCTTTTTGTCTTTGTGTTGCTTGTCGCGGTCCTGTTCTTCGCAGTGAACAGCATAACGGAGAACGTCCTTAAGTCTCCGAGTCTGCCAGCCAACACAGGAGGTCTTAATAGCGGTTGCAAGGTGTTTATCCAATCCATCCAGGAAACAGTGGGTTAGCTGAGTCTCGTACGGAGTAAGAGTCTCGCTGTTTTCCGGTTTGTCCATTCCACTGTGTGCGTCGTACTTCTCTGAAAGTCTCAAGAAAATCATCAACAGTTTCACCAGGCTTTTGTTTAACCTGTCTAACTGCTTCCCAGTTCAGACAAACAGGGAATTTGGTTTTCATACTGGTTTCCAAAGTATCTATCTGCTTCATATACGCAGATGCAGCATCATCATTGTATGGATGGTAGGCATCTCTACCTTGTGCAGTTTGCCCTTGTGGGAAGTTACCTGTACTGTGGAATCTGGGCCTACTGAAGCTGCAGGTCTCGCTCTGGTCGCCGGCCCACTCGCAGATGGTTGTGCAGCAGCACTGGAATGCGCTGCCTGGAGAGCAGGGGCTGAGGTATGTCCGTGAGCTCCTGCCGCTTGCTGTGGGACATAAGCTGGAGGACACGCAGGACAGTCCAAGTCCAGGTTAATTTTGTGTACGCTTGCAAGCTGTGCTACATTGGGATACAAAGAGCCGCCGGAATGCACAACAGGAGATAGCACTGAATTACTATGTTGGGATTTCTTCACAGTATTTTTATTTTCTCCCTTGGTCTGTTTTTCCTGCCTTCATTTTGATTCCTTTTCCCACAAATCTACTACATCCCAGTCGGGTTGCCATTTATTTTTACGTTTACTATTTTTAACCTCATATGACCGCAGCTGCATTTTTAGGTTATCAATCTGATTTAGGCTAAAAGAGCCTTTTTCAGGGAACCCTAACTTTTGCCATTTAACACGCTGGTGTGTGGTTGCCGGACCATATTTGTCATGCATTATTTTCATTGGACTTGTAAATTCAGAGTCCTGCTTCTTTGAATTTTTAGAACCCATTTTCGTGCGTTTGTCCCACAACCAAACTATGCCTTTTAATTTTTTTTTAAAAATTAAAAAAAAAATGTTTTCTTTTAATTAGGCCTATTTTAGTCAGAATCAGTTTCAGATTCTGCACTATCCTCTGGATAATTGCCCTCACTTTCAGGGTGAATGTTTAGCCTAACTTCTATTAATGCCGTTTCCTTCTCTTTTAACCACTCACCTCTAGGTATAGCTACAACAGAAACCACTTCCAAATCCGTCAAACTCATTAAGTGTCTCGTACAGGTATAAATGACCATAATCATCTCCTCTGCAAAAATGCCTCTCCTGTACTGGTCCGTGTATATCATTTGCCTCTACTGACAATACATGATACCACATTACAAAAAATGTTTCAGAGCTCATTACAAGAGAAAGAAAAAGTGAAATATTAGTCCATGGGTGGGAGTAGCATACAGCCTCCACAGTTTGAATCACTCCACGGAGTGACGGACCCGTCGGTCACTAATCAAACTTTTTAGAATTTGAGCGCAATACAGCCTCAAGTTACGTTTTGCTGTGGTGGCTCACCTGTGATTCTCTTTCTATGGATTGCGTATTGATCACCCCAGACAGACGTCCTACTCTCCTTGGTCTGGTCGCCGCCGTCCTTCCTCTAGGCTACTGGTTACAGTTACATCTCTGTGAGAAGGTGGGTTGCGGTATCGGGGTTTGAACTCCCAGCAGTGCGCACTGTCTAAGCCGTTCCGACTTGAGAGAAATCTGCGTAGGAGAAAATCAAGTTAGCAATCCTGCCGACTACGCCATATTGTCGTGGATTTTTCCCTTTCAACCCACAGTGAGCAAGTCTGTCCAAACAGAACCACAACGAAACGATGTAATAGAATAAGAAAAAGAATTTCAGTTTATTTAGAGATAAACTCAGAATGAGAGAGAGTCTCATCAGAATCTCTCTGCCCTAGAAACAGCATACAGAGGAGATTTATACACAATATCGTTGCTTTACTGATTTGCCACAAGGGGCGGTTTTCTAAACATACAGAGACAAGGTTATCCATTTCTTGGTGTTTAGTCTTTCTAACCAAGTAACGAAAACATCCATCTCACAGACTGCCTGTCTCTGCAGGTTATTGAAGGTTATTCAAGAGACACAGAGGGAGTGAACCACGGCCTACTCAGTGTTCACAGAGGATACATTGTTTAATTACTTAACTCAATATAATTGATCTATTATATTAAATGCTTAATGATAATCATGTGATTGTCTCTATGTTAATACACACATATTGTAAAACAGAAAATTCCTTCACAGCCTCCATGCAAATCATGTGTGAGTTGGATTTGCCATGGCTCTCCAAATTTAGTTTTCTGTAGCTGTCATTGCCACGGAAAAATTATCCTTTTTTATCTGCTTTGCCCGGGAATTGTCTTCAGACAGTGCAGTACATAGCTGGTATTTGGACATCGTTCTCCACCCACGGATATGTTTTTTTCCACAAAGGGAGAAACGTTCTGCGTCTCTTATCTTTCTCGTAACCTAGCTTCGCTAACTTGGGCCTTCTGCCATTTTTCGAATGAACAAGCTACGTCTGACGTCAGCACGTCATTCCCAACATGCAGGCAGACAGCAGCAGCCCGCAACTGATAGGAGAAATCAAGAAAGAAAAGAAATCATCGTGCTGCAGGTGATGGCCACTCTATGATCCAGACACTTATGTGGACAAGCGCATCCCTGATAACCTACAATCCTCCTTTCAAACACATTCTTTATTCCTTCCCATGTAGTTTGCCCCCTCCTATACTTTCACATACTCCTCATTTAAATTGGGATTAATCCCAGTCCACCACATTTATCATATTATCCACAGTTATTTACATGCACATACATATGATGCTTTATACATATACTGCGTTCAGTCCAGAATATATTCCAAGGACCTAGGCCTTTTACGGCTTGTGAACAGCCCTGGGTTCCCGGCGTCATTGAACGGTTTCGCTCTAAGCATTCGATTACAGAAGCAATGTATTTTTTCTGGGCTAGTGCATTAGCTGTTGTTAGGCATAAAACAAATTGGTTTTAGGTTTTGAAATGTTTGCCATGGAGTAGGCTATAGTAGCTAACCTTGCATTCGTTAATGGATATCGGGGTGATAAATGCGTCATTTTCATGTTTTTACTGACATCAGTGCATTCGATTTGCATTGGCTTTGCTAGAAAACATAGCTTAAACGTCTAACAAGTAGCCTACAACAATGACGTTTTAACTTTTAATTGTGTATGTTTAATATTCTGTGTCAGCATGTTGGTCGATACACAAGCATTAGCATTTCCTACTGAAAAACGGGAGGTTGGGGTTGATTTTCCGACTTGGAACCGGGGTGCGTAGCCTAGCTAAGTGTTACGGACTTCTGGCTAGGCTGTCTAATGTTTTCACGATACCAAACGTAGATAAATAAAGGGCCGTATTTTCCCCGTTTTTCTGGAAACTGAGCTAATGATGGTGGTATTTTCTCAGTTTAACTGTTACATTAGTGGCTAACTTGCCAGCGAGTTATGTGGCCTCTCTAATCTCTGAGTCTCTAAACGCTGCAGACAGGTAGGCGCTACACTAGCAGTAAAATGCCCAGCCCCTTGGCCTCCGCTTCTGTAACGTCATTCAGTGGGTGTAGCAACCTATTGTCTTAACTGTAAGCTTTGTGGCTGTTGTAGTTCAAGTACCTGGTACATGCGCAGTAGTTTGGGGCTATATCTCTGCTCTCACTACAGGTAGAACGTTGGCTGAGAGCTCATTTTAATCAGGAGGAGAGCTACTTTTCTACAAACCAAACATCACTGAATGCTTTCAATTACCTTCTTGTTAAGACTTTTAAGCGTGTCATGTAAAGACCCAAAAATTAATTTTTTGCCATGTTGGCTACATCAAGGACCCTTGCACCCGGCAAGCATTCAGTATGCACTCTTACCCTATCAACAGGTGGAACTCTCACGTTCCAGGTAATAGAGTCCCCAATCAACAAAACATAGTCCGAACTGGATTGCAAGTCGTCCAAGTCCTTTAGGGCATAGATCTCCTTTAGTGTTCAAATGCATTCTTCCAGCAGGGTAATCTTATGGCTTAAGTCCTGGTTGCTCCTGCATTTTTCACACTCAAAGTCCTCAAAGAAATCACAAATATTAACAACTAAAAACATTCCACAAGATCCACACAGCATCGCTTTCTTTTCCCCGTCTGTATCCATACTGGTGTTTGAACGATTCATAACTGAGCGGTGTCCCGTAAATCCCAAACCGTTTAGATTGAGTTTGTTTACGCAATAGGCAGGGCTGGACTGAGAAAATCAGTCAGGCCGGGAATCTAGCCCCAAATCAGGCCACATTTTAAGTTACGAAAACTTCATTTCCTGCATTCTGGTGAATTTTAGTGCATGTGAATCACAAAATAATGAGCCAACAGCAAATCAACTTTTAGGCCTATGTTAAACACATATTTAACATATCCTTAGTCTTCATTGAGCAGAGTGAGATACCCCGTCTCTGTCTCTCTGTGAGCACTTTGGTGATAATTGACTCATTGAACATGTGATCATTAAGTAATTTATATGCATAAGAAACATGACCATGAAACATGACCACCCCAAAAATGCAGATACTGCACTCTACATTTTACATTTACATTTAGTCATTTAGCAGACGCTTTTATCCAAAGCGACTTACAAGCAGAGTTGGGGGCGTTACTTGAAAATTGTAATATATTACATATTACTAGTTACTTTTTTTTAAAGTAAAGCGTTATATTATACTATATTACTTTATAATTAAGGTAATGCGTTATATTACCCGTTATATTACTTTGCATTTCTCTGTAATAAAATCACTTCAGTCTAATTGTTTGGGGGTTCAGGCCTTTTCCCCAATTCTTCTTCTGTTTCTCTGTACTGCGTCTTTGTGACAGTTCTCTGTAAAAAGCGCAAAACAAAAATAAATTGAAATGGGGTAAAGGGGTTCCCCCCCTTTGCTGGATACTTTTTAAAATGACGCTATTAAATAGTCAATTTTCTAAAAGAAGATATGCTAAAATAAAACTGCCAGGGAAAATATGGAATAAATTCAGTTTAAATGTAAAAATTGTAATTCGCTGTTTTAGCTCTGAAGCAACACAGGATGCAATTAAACCACTGCCACGTGGAGGACAACTATCAAACAAATGCTGCAATAGGAGATATCAGGAGCATACTACCCAGTTCATCAAATAGTGCAGATCATTATATATCCATTACATATAGCGTACACAATGACTACTTTCCCTCTCTGTAGGCAGACTGATATGGCTCAAACAGTGTCCAGTTCATCAAATGAAATTAAGTGCCGATTGAGTGGATATATTTAGCCAGCATGTCACATACAATTGCAACTATCCTCCCATTTGGTCTTTATAGACAAGAAACAATAGAAAAGAGAAGTGTAGCTTACATGATCACACTGGGAACTGACACACACACACACGCACACACACACACACACACTGGGTTGTCAAAACTTTACCGTAGCCTACAGGCTAAATAACGGTACAATTTTGTTAACTATACGGTAGCAGGTTGTTATATTATATAAATGTGTTTCACCGTAAACAATACAATTACCCTATTTATATTTCAGCTGTTTACAGTTTCGTACCTTCACTATTTTACAGACTTTTATCGTAAAATTCAGTGACATTATTTTACAATGTACCACACAGTCAGTTGCAACTCATTACACGAGAGTGTGTCATACTGTGGTCTTACAAAGAACAAATCTCTGCTTGCTGGTGTGTGGATTATGTATACCATTTTGGGTATTAAAAAATCTGTGTTGATGTCGCTTGTTATAGACGACTTGTTTTTTCTCAGAAAATATTCCTCAGTAAAAAATATCTCCATGCTTGTTGACGAGACTGTTGATTTTACTGACTAGTGTGAGGCGGGACGAGGCGGAGCTTATTCACGTTCTAGTTTGGTGAACTATAACACGGTAGCCTATAATAGCTTGTCTCGCCGCCTGCCGCCTAGGCAATAAGTTGTAATATGATGATGAGAGATTGTGTCAGTTCTTCAAACTATTACTTATCATGTAGGCTACTTGAATGAACGTCAAAACAAAATTATCACTTTTTCCCGTCTCCAAGGTATGGCGAGCGCCTTACCAAAATGACACCTATGATAGTCATGCATTTTAGAAATATAAATTTCCACAAAGATTATACTCTAAAAGC
Organism: Synaphobranchus kaupii; assembly: GCA_029718625.1. Taxonomy (NCBI): domain Eukaryota; kingdom Metazoa; phylum Chordata; class Actinopteri; order Anguilliformes; family Synaphobranchidae; genus Synaphobranchus; species Synaphobranchus kaupii. The sequence goes on from JAINUF010000025.1 coordinate 1,847,054, forward strand.
AATAGTTTTAATGTTTTGGCAATTATTAATTAGCTAGCAACCAATGGAAGCATATCTGCACCAAAATTCAAATGAAAATGCAAATCGGTGATTACATTTAGTTTACATTCAATGTGCGCAAAAACAACAAGATAATTCTAATGAAAATGCAAAAGGCCATTTTGCGTTTTTATTTTCAAGTTAATGTACGCACTTTATCTGACAATTTGAAAATGTTCATGCAAATCCATTTCACATTTATTTTTTCTCGCCCTCTACGACACAACCCTGCCATAATTTAAATGAAAATTAAAAACCACATTTGCATTAGCAGTTTCTTACTGTAGTCGCATGATCCATGACAAAAAGGAAATGATAATTCAATTTGCCATTTAACATATCGTTTTCATGCTTTGCGGCACAAGAGCGACATAATTCAAATGCAATGGCATCGCATCCGTTTACATTATCATTTCCGCGTGGTCACGCAAAACCCTGCCAAAAAACCGAACTGAACATGCAAACTGTCAAAGCTGCCCATCAAGGCGGGGCCTCGAAGAAAGGGGCGTTACAGGGGACAGTTCAAACCACTGAATTTATGGTTCAACTTCAGTGGTTGTCTGTGATTTCGGTCATCAGGCAGTTACCAGGCTAGATAGCGATATTTCCTGGTTCTCTGTGTTCGGGGATTATAGGCTAAATGATACGAATTAAAAAGGAAACGAGGTAGCCTAAAAGTTACGACGAGCCATAGCCAGCCCAATGTTAATTTAGTTAACAGTTTAGATTATGTTAGCTACCCTGCTTTCGTTAATCTGGTGTGGTAACTAGCCTAATGTTAGGCTACTTTCAAAACCAGCCGGCTATTCATGGCAAGCTATGCCTAGAAATGTGCTACCCTTTTCACCGTGGGCATTTCCATCACGATTTCTATTAGTTAATGTTTTCTTTTAGATAGCCTTAGCCTACCCTTAACAAAGGTAACGTAGTTCACAGAAAGCCTGAGACAGCGATCGAAACAAGACACAGCCTACAAAACCGGTGGATTATTTTGTATGGTGTAGGCCTATAGCCTAATTTAAAATATATATAATTAAAAAAACTTGTGTAGGCATATTCCGCGTAGGCTATGTTGTGTAGACTGCAATTCATGTCTTTACCCAGCAGATGACAGTAAAAGACTTGTAAAAACTGAAAGACACAGCAATTCAGCTTATTTTATTATTGGGTGAAAACACTGGGAAAACGACCCCGGGGCACGACTCTGATCTCTCTACTCACAGGAAATTTTACCTGTAGACTGGGCTATTGTAGCCCAATAATCTATATTTAGCCTAGTCATGAAGCAACATAGCCTAGGCTACAGATTAAAACAAATGGACATTTATACGATTATATTTTAATTGTATTATAACGTTCCGATCTCAATGCTGTAAGATGCGGTGGTTAGCCTCTATCACACTGATTTTACTGTTGTGGCCTAGCCTACTAGCCTACACAAAACATTTTAATTTGTTCAATTTAAATAGACTAGGCTAGAGAGAGAATGTAAAAACTGGTCTTTAGAGGGTGAGCAATAGCTCAATGTTGGCTTATCACACAGCCCTGTCTAAGGCAAACCGGTTAATGGAAATCTATTGCCCCTTACGGCAAGTCCTCCCTGCTGTTAAGGTTAAGTTAGTAAACAACGGGCTGGCTAGGCTCATCGTAACGTTTAGGCTACCTCGTTTCCTTTCTAGTTTTTAGGATTTAGCCTATAATCCCCAAACACAGAGGACTAGGAAATGTCGCTATCTAGCCTGGTAACTGCTTGACGACCGAAATCACAGACAACCATTGAATCAATACAAGTCAAGTCCCCTGTAACGCCCCTATATATACAAGTCCCCTGTAACGCCCCTTTCTTCGAGGCCCCGCCTTGATGGGCAGCTTTGACAGTTTGCATGTTCAGTTTGGATTTTTGCCAGGGTTTTTGCGTGAACACGCGGAAATGGTAATGCAAACAGATGCAATGTCATTGCATTTGAATTATGTCACTCTTGTGCCGCAAAAACATGAAAACGATATGTTAAATGGCGAATTGAATTATCATTTCCTTTTTGTCATGGATCATGCGATTGCAATGAGAAACTGCTAATGCAAATGTGGTTTTTCATTTTCATTAAAATTATGGCAGGGTTGTGTCCTAGAGGGCGAGAAAAATTCAATGTGAAATGGATTTGCATTAACATTTTCAAATTGTCAGATGAAGTGCGTACATTAACTTGCAAATGAAAACGCAAAGTGGCCTTCTGCATTTTCATTTGAATTGTGTCATGGTTTTTGCACACATCGAATGTAAACTAAATGCAATCGGCGATTTGCATTTTCATTTGAATTTTGGCGCGGATATGCTTCCATAGCAACCAACCTTTTCACAAAACAAAGTTGGTAATGACAAAGTTTTGAAAAACATATTTTAATGGCTGAAATAGCATCACATGTTCATATCCTTATATGTCAAAAGAATTACATGTGTACATTGTTCATTTTTCCTGTGTATCTTCATCCTGCAATTGGCTACTTTTTGATCAGATTACTTTGATTAGATATTGTTATTGGCAGATAAGAGCAACAAGTTGCAATGGCCACGTTCGCCATTACTCGTTGCTCTTATTTGTTGTTGTAATCGACCAGTGCATTCGTAGGTAACGTAAAGTATCGCTCCGCCGCCGTACTTCCACAGAGAATATAGGTCAGCACAAAGTAAAGGATTCAATGATAGTTTGACTTCAAAAATGATGGTATAAACACTCAAAAAACACTCCGATAGACTGTCGTCGTATTTTATTTGCTTTGGGTGCACTGTGGAGTGTTTAACCCCTTGGCGCAGATGGCAAATTTCACCTATTTAGGGGGTGCTCTGTTTAAGGCTTTATAACTCCAGGTGTGAGCATCATATAAACTTGGTAAATGGCTTAAATGAAACAAGACAGGTGTACCATTTACAATACAAACTTAGATTTGTTTATTTTCATAATTTAAACAAATGCCACAAATGCAAAGAAACTTTGGAAAAAAAATGTTTAAAAATTGTTTAATTTTATTTTGCTGAGAGCTACATAAGTGAAATCGGTAATATATATACATTTCCTGGATCATAAACTCCCTGTCCACAGGTTTTGCAAAATATGCAGAACTACTAAAGGTCTATGATGCAAAATATAGCAGTGTACCCTGTTGTCCATTAGTGTCTCCAAATCTATCCAAATGGATAAATTGTGCACTGTTCTAAATAAAAAAAATTATGATATATTTAACTACAAATCAACAGTTTTGGCTCATAAAACTCACTTTTGCATAATCTTCAAGTGGGAATTACTATATTTTCATCAGTATAGGGGGGTAGATATCTGTGGGTCCAAAACCCCTATGCAAAACATGTCATAAAATTATATTATATTATAATGTCATTATTGTATTATAAAGCATATACATTTGTCCTTCAGATGGCTTAAGATAAAAAACGTTGATATCACAGTGTTACATACACCTGTTGCCTAATCATTCACTCTTGTACCTCAATAAAACATCACTTGTCCCTGTACTCTACAGTATGTATACTTTTGTCCTGGGATTGCATTTCTCTGTAGTTTTTTAAATTTTCCTATTTATAATGACTCCAATTTTTACCTTAATCTACCACATATCAGCGCACAGTAAATTGGAATGAGCATTTGTCATGCCCTAAGAGACAAGTATATACGCCATAGCCTATATTATGTACGATAACATGAACATAAAATAGTATTCCACCATCTGCAAAATGCTGCCAAATGTTCTATCTTCAATGAACATCGGTAGCCTACATCAAAAATACATTTAACGATTGCACTACAGTATGTGAAATGCACTCAAAATGCGAAAATAACAATAGGGCTATCAAACATATTGGAAAGACAGTGCTCGAGTGGAAACACGAACGTACATATGTAGCCAGCGAGACCAACGGCATTTTAGACGCAAAAATACTTACATATCGGAAAAGGGAAACTCGTATTCTATAGAGCTTGCGTAATACTAGACAGTTTAAACGAAAACTGCCGTTATGCTGGGCTGTAGGAAATTGCTCAAAGCACTCAAAAAGACTTGGCATATGCCGTTGCTAAGGTTATAATGTACTCTACTGGATAAAAAATCCGAAAATTAAACCAGAATGAACTGTAATGAATGAGACAGGCTTACAGGGCATGGGGGTATTACGCGGCGACGTTTCAGATAGTGTAATAGCGGTATAAAGTGTTGTATATTTCTCAAACCGATTGTACCAGACAATAAATGACCACTGAACATCTCGATGTGTAAAAGGAACATCTCGATGTGTAAAACCAATGGTAGGATTGTATATTTATTTCATATTTAGTAGCATATATTGCTAGTAGAATACATGGTAGAATGAGACAGTACTTTCACAGTTTATTTTGCATTTCAGTGAGCAGGGCTTTTCACGGCTTTTCTGGCATACGATCAGGCTATTGTTGGGTTTATCTCGTTGCTATGACGTTATTCTAATTTTATATGATGAATAAATATATTTATGAACTCAAACATTATTATTGTCCACTATGTCACGCATGGGTAGGTATAGACTAGGTGGGGGGTTGCTTGTTAAATGGACTTGCTACGGGGAAATAGTGACACTTAGAAACTCCATATTCGGCAGAAATCGTCACGAACCGTCTACCAATAAATTTAAAACACAGAGTTTGTGATTTCCAATAGTAGCAATGAATGTCTCAGTTGAGCAAAAAGGTTCCGCCCGCGTCACCTTCTACGCCAAGGAGTTAATTATAACGTTTTTTAGCCTATTTGTTCGTGAATAGAGCCTAAACGTGGCTTTTGTTCGTCCTAAAGAATGAGTGTTCTTATGTATTAAAGCGTTTTATCATAAATTAAAAGGAACAGTAAGATTTGATTTGTGTAGGGGTGTACAGTAGCCTTTTGCGCAATCTAGGCACCCTAGATTTTTTATATAATTGTTTTTCTTGGATGTTTAGTTTTTGTCTTATGCATTAGTGTGTCAGCAGAAAAGAGCTAATTTTAGATTTCCAAACATTCTACAAAAAATTAATTGAACTATCTTCAGTGAAAAGAAGAATAACGAGTTCTGCAAGAGCTGAACTGTGGCGAGTTCTTTAAGATGCTTAGAACAACCTACCAGCTGATTTTCTTATAAAACTGAGAATTTATGCAGGTTTAAAGGCAAAGGGTGGTCACATCAAATATTGATTTGATTTAGTTTTTTACTGTTTACTGCTCTTTATAATCAAGTCATTATTTTTGAAAGCATCTTCACTTTACAGAATTTTTTTTACATGTGCCTATGACTTTACGGGCAGAAGATTTTGAGCCTTTAAAGAGATACTGCAGAGCCTTTTTTTTTTTTTTAAATATCTGTTTATTGATTTTGAGTTTATATATCAATACATTCATACAATTATAGGCAATGAATTCAGAAAACCAAATACAATACAAAAAAAATATATATATATTTCAATAAATAAAATAATGATAAAAATTAAAGGACAAGATTATGGCTGCAACAGTTAATCGACCCAATCGATTAATTGATTAATCGAAAAAGCAATCGATAGAACAGTCGCCAAGAAAACAATCAACAGTTGCAGCTCCAGACAAAATATAATAGTAATACTAACCATATTAACAGCATTAATAGTAGACCTAGATAGAACCTAAATGTTAACTGAATGAAAAAAAAAGAAAATAATAATAATTTAAAAATATATATACAGGTGCAGCTCAAAAAATTAGAATATCGTGAAAAAGTTCAATATTTTTTGTCACTCATTTCAGAAAGTGAAACTCATATATTATATAGATTCATTACACAGAGTGAAATATTTCAAGCCTTTATTTCTATGTAATTTTGATGATTATGGCTTACAGCTAATGAAAACCCAAAATTCAGTGTCTCAGAAAATTAGAATATTGTGAAAAAGTTCAATATTGGAAACTCATGGTGTCACACTCTAATCAGCTAATTAACTCAAAACACCTGCAAAGGTTTCCTGAGCCTTTAAATGGTCTCTCAGTCTGGTTCAGTAGGCTACACAATCATGGGGAAGACTGCTGACTTGACAGATGTCCAGAAGACAGTCATTGACACCCTCCACAAGGAGGGTAAGCCACAAAAGGTCATTGCTAAAGAAGCTGGTTGTTCACAGAGTGCTGTATCCAAGCATATTCATAGAAAGTTGAGTGGAAGGAAAAAGTGTGGTAGGAAAAGGTGCACAAGCAACAGGGATAACCGCAGCCTTGAGAGGATTGTCAAGCAAAATCCATTCAAGAATTTGGGGGAGCTTCACAAGGAGTGGACTGAGGCTGGAGTCAGTGCATCAAGAGCGACCACGCACAGACGAATCCAGGACATGGGCTACAAATGTCGCATTCCTCGTGTCAAGCCACTCCTGAACCAGAGACAACGTCAGAAGCGTCTTACCTGGGCTAAGGAGAAAAAGAACTGGACTGTTGCTCAGTGGTCCAAAGTCCTCTTTTCAGATGAAAGTAAATTTTGCATTTCATTTGGAAATCAAGGTCCCAGAGTCTGGAGGAAGAGTGGAGAGGCACAGAATCCACGTTGCTTGAAGTCCAGTGTGAAGTTTCCACAGTCAGTGATGATTTGGGGTGCCATGTCATCTGCTGGTGTTGGTCCACTGTGTTTTCTGAAGTCCACAGTCAACGCAGCCATGACTGACAAGCTTTATGGAGATGCTGATTTCATTTTCCAGCAGGACTTGGCACCTGCCCACACTGCCAAAAGTACCAAAAGCTGGTTCAATGACCATGGTATTACTGTGCTTGATTGGCCAGCAAACTTGCCTGACCTGAACCCCATAGAGAATCTATGGGGTATTGTCAAGAGGAAGATGAGAGACACCAGACCCAACAATGCAGACGACCTGAAGGCCCCTATTAAAGCAACCTGGGCTTCCATTACACCTCAGCAGTGCCACAGGCTGATCGCCTCCATGCCACGCCGCATTGATTCAGTAATTCATGCAAAAGGAGCCCCAACCAAGTATTGAGTGCATAGAAATGAACATACTTTTCAGAAGGCTGACATTTCTGTTTAAAATATCCTTTTTTATTGATCTTATGTAATATTCTAATTTTCTGAGACACTGAATTTTGGGTTTTCATTAGCTGTAAGCCATAATCATCAAAATTACTTAGAAATAAAGGCTTGAAATATTTCACTCTGTGTAATGAATCTATATAATATATGAGTTTCACTTTCTGAAATGAGTGACAAAAAATATTGAACTTTTTCACGATATTCTAATTTTTTGAGCTGCACCTGTATATATAATAATGTTAAAGAAATATAAAAATAAAAATTACTAATAAAATAATAACTTAAAATTAAAGAAAATCCTCTCCCTAAAGAGTAAATACAATGCTTTACCTAGTTACCTACAATGCTTTACCTAGTTACCTACAATGCTTTACCTAGTTACCTACAATGCTTTACCTAGTTACCTACGTTATACCCCTGCCGGTGACACAAGGAAGGCTACACTCATACAGCTCTTCTCCAAGGTTATATAATAGATGGGACTGCCTTATGGCACAAATAACATGTTAAGATACTGACCTCTATCTTGATTATGACACTTATGCAGCCACCCCACAATCAGTTGATACCAAGATTATTAGAATGGCCCCCATAACTGCTGAGACACTCCATGCTCACTATGGGCATGTCACCTCAGGCTGGGAACCTGGGTAATATGCTGGATTGTTAACCGGTTAATCTATTGGACCTTTGACCCTTCACTTCAATGTAGCTCATCGATCAGGCCGATGACAGGCTGCCAGATCCTGCGAAAGAGGCTCTCTCTGTTAGACATAATGTATCTGATTTTCTCCAAATGTAATACCCTTCCCAATTCTTTTAGCCACATATCAAACGTTGGTGGATTCTCAGATTTCCAAAATTGTAGCAGTAGTTTTGTAGCTATCAGGGTGGATAGGGAGATGACCTGCTCTTCATATCTATCCTTCACTCTGCCCGGTTCCGCCACTCCGAATAGAGCTGTTAGAGGAGCCGGAGGAAACAGTGTCATATACCCTGGCAAAAAAATCTAATCTAATGACCCCAAAATGTTTGCAGCTTATGACACAGCAGGAACTGATGAGACAGAGTACCTTGTTCTATTAAACATTTACTACAAAGTGGTGAAGTGTGTTTGAATATCTTGTGTAATCTGGTAGGAGAAAAGTGCAGCCTGTGTACGACTTTGAATTGTATCAGAGTGTGCCTAGCATTTATTGAACTATGATGGATATTTTCAATACAGAGTTCCCACATGTCGTCTGTTATTTCAACTCCCAACTCTCTCTGCCATTCTTCTCTAAATGAATTTGAAGATGGACTGTTCATATTTTGTAGAATGTTATAAAACTGAGACACAGCTCCTCTAGTATGTGGTTTAATGTTCAATAAACTATCTAAAACGGAGTGATGTGGCTTCTGCTCGTATTGTGAAATATGTGTTTTAACAAAGTTTCGTAGTTGTAGGAAGCGGTAGAAATGTGAATTTGGGAGCCGAAATGACTGCTGCAGTTGTTGAAACGAAGCGAAGTGGTCATGTATATAGATATTCCCCAGAGAAATGATGTCCTTCTCCCTCCAAGTGGAGAAGACTGGATCCTCTAACCCTGGTCTGAACGCATGATTGTAGGATATAGGAGTGTTCAGGTACATTTTAGGGGCCCCCGTTATTGATTGCACCTGGGACCAAACTTTTAAGGAATTATGTATTATGGGATTATTCCTATATATGGATTTTTTAAAATCTTTGTAGGGCTATTAAGAAGTGCAGGAAGACAAGTACGCTCACAAGAAAGATGCTCAATCTGCAGCCATGCTGGCATGTCATCCGGGTTACTGCCTGGCGGGCAGCCACCCCAGGAAGAAAGGATATTTAAATGGGCAGCCAGATAGTATGACTTAAATTGGGGAAGACCAAATCCACCTTCTTTTCTGCCCTTATTTAAATGCCTCATTCTAGGTGCTTTACCAAACCAGCTGAAATGTGTAATGACCGAGTCAAGCTTCTTGAAGTAATATTGTGGAATACAAACTGGAACTGACTGAAAGATGTACAGGAACCTGGGCAATGCTACCATTTTTATGGCATTGATCCGTCCTACCATTGAGATAGGCAGGGTATTCCAGAACTCTATATTTTTTGTCAGTTGTTTCATTTTCTTATCCCAGTTCTGCTTTAATAACTGGCTCAGTTTTCTGGTGACTATAACCCCCAAACTTATGAATTTATCTAACACAATCTTAAATGGAGTGGTCTTCAAGAATGACTTGTCTACTAGTAAAGGCATTAGTTCACTTTTTGTCCAATTTATTCTATATCCTGAAAACGAGCCAAATTTATTAATCAAATCTAATAGAGGGGCCATGGAAGCCTTAGGATCCGACATAAATAAAGTAACATCATCCGCGTAGGCCGAAATCTTATGCGAAGTACCTTGCTCTGTAATTGGATGTATTTCGCGGCTTAAACGTATATGTGAAGCCAGTGGTTCCAGAGCTAGCGTGAAGATGAACGGCGAGATCGGATCTCCTTGACGTGTCCCTCTATGTAAACGAAAAGGGTTTGATACGTTTAGGTTTGTAACCACAGAGGCCGTGGGTTCCTTATAAATGATCCTTATCCAGTTACTGAAAGATTTGCCGAAACCAAATTTATCTATTTATTTATCTAATTTATTTATTTAACTAGGGCGGCCAACATGTAGGGCCATTCAATTTGATCAAAAGCCTTCTCGGCATCAAGGGAAATTACAACCGAGTCATCCACCTTACGGTCAGTACTGTACATAATATTGAACAGTCTTCTCAGATTAAAGAATATATGACGGTTGGGAATAAATCCAGTCTGATCTGGGTGTATAATTTTAGCAATATGCCTTTTTAGACGATTTGATAGAATTTTGCTTAATAGCTTAGTTTCCACTGGAAGGAGGGAGACCGGTCGATATGAGGAGACTAAGGTGGAGTCACGGTCTTTTTTCAGTAGTAAAGAAATTTTACCATGATATAAGGGGCTTGGTAGGGAGCCCACCTCTCTGGTGTGATTTAACAAACGAATAATAAGGGGAGCCAAAAGTGTGCTGTATGCCTTATAAAATTCTGCCCCGAACCCATCTGGCCCGGGCGCCTTATTATTTGGAAACTGTTGGATAGCTGCTTTGATTTCTTCTAATGTAATGTTCGCTTCCAAATCTGCCACTGCCTCCTCATCCAATCTGGTCAATTTACTCTTCTCTAAAAATGTGTCTATTGTTGCTTGGCTGGCAACACTCTTTGAGCTGTAAAGTTTGCAATAGAATTCTTCAAAGCATTTGTTTATTTCTTTTGGGTCGGTAACTAACTTATTATTTTTGTCCTTAATTGTAAGTATGGCTTGTGAGGCCCGAGTCTGTCTCAATATTCTAGCAAGTAGTTTATGTGGTTTATCACCTACCTCGAATATTTTTTGTTTGCAGCTAATTAATTGTGAGCATACTTGCTTCGTGAGTAAGAAATTATATTCATACTTTAATTTTGTGATTCTACCTAACAATTGTGTTGTTGGTGAAGTTTGGTGAGTTTGTTCTAAATGATGTAGATTGGCCTCTATGTCTCGGAGGGCTTTCTCTTGTGATTTGCGATTAGCCGATGTGTGGGATATTATGTGCCCTCTCATAACTGCCTTCATACTTTCCCATAGCATTGAATCATCAACATCACCCTTATCGTTTGATTCAAGAAAGAATGAAATATGTTTGGGCCGTCGCGTGGTACAACGGTAAGAGCGCCGACTTTCAGTCGGTGCAGTTGTGCTCCGAGGATCGATTGAGCAATTGGCGGCTGCTTCCGGGTGGGGGGAGGGGCTCGGAGAGAATCGCTGCACGCATAGCGGCCCTGGGCGAGCTGGATTCAGACGTGGCGACCTCCTTCCTACTACCGGCTGACAGGGTTGTGTAGCAGTGGTTCTCTAGCGGTTGCTACACGGGGGGAAATTGAATTAGAATAGGGGTTCAATTGGCTACTAAATTGGGAGAAAAATGGGGAAAAATCAGAAACAAATTTAAAAAAAAAAAATTTTTTTAAAAGAATGAAATATGTTCTTCCAATTTCCTGTAGAAAACCTGATCTGTCAGCAGTGCTGGGTCGAAACGCCAGTTCTTATGACCTCTAGTATCTAAATTAGCAAACTGTAAATCCAATGTGACTGGACTATGGTCGGAGATCAGGATAGGATGGTAAGAAACTTCCCTCGCAGTTGAGATGAGTTTAGAGTCAAGAAAGAAATAGTCGATGCGTGAATATGACTTATGCACTTGGGAGAAAAATGAGTAATCTCTTCCAGTAGGAGATAGTAGTCTCCAAATATCCACAATATTTAGATTTTTTAGAAGGTTATTTAACGACTGGCTAGATTTTGATTGTTGCTGCAAAGACAAGGGGCTCTTATCCAAGGTTGTGTCAAGAACGCAATTCATGTCCCCTGCAATTATGACATTCGTATGTTCCAAATCTGGGATTGAATTGCTAAAAAATTCTGGGCAGTCAAAATTTGGACCGTAGATGTTCACTAGAGTCACTGGTGTGGCGTTAAGAAGGCCTTCCATTATCAAATATCGACCGTCGGGGTCCGCTATGGATGACTTCTGAATAAAGGGGATGTTTTTTCTAATTAATACTGCTACCCCTCTAGCTTTAGAACCAAAGTTAGCATGGTAAGCTTGACCTAGCCAGTTAGCACGAAGCACTGACTGAATGTTGCGTTTAGCATGCGTCTCTTGCAGTAAAATAATGTTTTCAAATGAGCAAGGACTTTTCCTCGTTTCACAGGGTTGCCCAGCCCCTTTACATTCCAGCCAACCAATCTTAATGTACCATTGGGTAATTTGTTTCTGGCCTTATGTGTCATCAACCTGACCGTTTAAACCGCTATTAGCGAACACAGTTACATGACCGACATGTTTAAGTGTATCACCGACATAGGAAAGAAGCAGAGAGGAATCAACCAGAAAAAAATATAAATAAATAAATAAATAATAACATAAGAAAAAAGATAAATTCAAAAAAGTAATCGCAACGCCGTCCCCCCCTCCCCAAGGCATCTCCCCAAACGAGATGCATCAAACCCTACCGTACAGATGACTTCCATCCAAACTCCCTCTAAGCTAATCCTATAGCCTAAACACTGAGGTCGAGTGACCAATAAGAGAGGAAATATGATGCATATAAGACATATCTAAAGAACTTCAAGTATGTGCACTTTTAAACCAGCGACACGGTAACGCTACTAAAGACATTAAATATAAGACTAAGCTGCTATGCATGGGGTATGAATCTACCGCCGTCCAGTGGCGAGTTAGTATTACCGACAGTCGGTTCAGGGGGAAAGAAATAATCATTAAAAAAATAATAATAATAATTAAATAAATAAACAAATAAAAAACATGACTTTCTGATGCCATCTTGGAGTCATTAGCAATAGGTTCAAAATAAATTAATATCTACCGCCACCTAGTGGCAGTTTAGTAGTGAATCCTGCTATATGAGAACAGATGAAAGACATATATTGCTCAAATAATCAAAATGCAATGTGCTGTAGTATCCCCAGACTGAAATATCTAAAACCGACTGTCTTCAAAAGTGATTGCATTATTACTAAGATCCAACTATATAGCTCCGATATATATGTAGCCGATATGAAACGTTGTTTATGACACTTAAGACTAGGCCTATTAAACCACAACATGCCGAAAAAATGAAATATGAATGTAAGCTACTGTGGTTGATGTATCTACAGCGATCCGATGGCTAATTAGAGTTATTGACAGTTGGTTTGGAGAAAGGAAAAATAATCTTAAAAGTAAATGCCTATGAAGTCGAACCTCTGATGACAATTTTGTATCCATTAGCAGTGAACTCATCATGAATAAGTATCTATCGCCACCTGGTGGCAGTTTAGTAGCAGATGCTGAATGGCGATAGCAGATATAGAACATCCAATTCTCTGGCTATCAGATTATAACAAACTGTGATATCCCCAAAATGAGACAACCAGAGCAGACTATCTTCAGATATAAATATTTAGGCTACATTGTTACTTCAGGCCTGTCACAGCTCAGATGAATATGGCCAACAAGGAATAGTATTAGTAGAGCGTAGGACTAGGCCTAGTGAACCACAGTTAATGAAATCAAAAACGTCTACCAGTTTTGCTATAGATTCGCCCTTATCGGCATTAGGCCTATATCACAGCAAGTAAAGTAAGAAAAACAGAACAAAAGCAGACTGCATAGTCCGTTTACCGGAACCATAACCGCCGAACCGCAAAAGGATAATCAGTCCTCCGTCTCAGCGAGGTGATTCTGCGGTAGAAGTCGCTTCACAAAGGCTGTAGCGTCCAAAGGATTGTCGAATGAATGCCGCTTGCCGTCTGAAAGAGTTATTCTCAGCTGTGCCGGGTGAAACAACACATATTTGACATCGGGGATGGTGCGCAGTATCCGCTTAACGTCGATGAAGCTAGCACGTTTCTTCGCTATAATAGCCGTGAAATCTGGAAAGATTGAGATTCTCTTCTCCTGATATATCAGCGGACCGCCACGACTGGCTATGCGGAGGAGGTTCTCTCTCGTCTGGAAGTAATGGAGGCGCACTACAAACGGGCGAGGGGCTTCACCGTCCCTGGGTCTAGCCCGTAGCGTTCTGTGGGCTCTATCGATCACGGGTTTTTCATCGAGCTGCAAGAGGTCTTTCAGCAGCTGGGCAATGAATTCGGTCGGACGTCCTCCCTCCAGCCCCTCTGCCACATTTACCACACGGATCTTGTTTCACCGGGATCTCGACTCAAGGTCTTCACATTTGGCTTCCAGGTTTGAGACCGTTTCTGCTAGTTTGCTAACGTTAGCCTGCAGCTCAACCACGGTGTCGGAACAGAACACTGCTGATTTTTCGAGCTCTGTTATCTGATTTCCTTGTCTGTCTGAGGCCTCTTGCAAAGAGGTAATATTAGTCCTCATTTCTTCACAAACCGCAATAATCTCAGAATTCAAATTCAGAGCCACTGTGTCGATTTTAGCAAAAATGTCGTTTTTAAGAGCAGCAATTCCATCATTAAAACTGCCCACGTTCAATTGCTCATCCACGTGTTTCATGCTAATGATAGCCTGTTTAGGCTCCGGGCTATTTTTCGGATCTGCTTTCCTATTGCGAAGTTGTGCCATTTTCGACAGTTTTTTTGCTCTCAGTTGACGAAAGTTATATTTTGTATCTATGCACACTGAAGTTAAAGAAAATATAAACGGAATGCTATAAATGACTGAAGTTATTGGTCTCGATCTCACGGAGCTCTTGTTACATGCGACCGCTCTCCATGTAGCTAACCCTGAAGTCCTTCCTCTGCAGAGCCTTTTCTAAGGCCTGTTTTACCGCTTCAATTTGAACTGGAACTCGTGAGTAGGTGTGGTCATATGACGATGATGCCAAGTAGTAATATTATGAATATTCATACGGTCAAGGAGTGAAAGGGTGTGTCTTGGTGAACTGACTCAGCCCCACTGAACTCAATACGCTCATTCACGCTAAAGTAACGTTACTATTAAATACATTCAAAAGCAAAACCCAGTCACACAGTAACGTTAGTATATTGAACATGGCTGGTTGTAGCGCCCTCATCCACTTGGTCCGGAGAAAATTGTTATAATTTATTAGCTAACATTATTCATAAATGATACCTAAGATAACTAGCTAGCTAGCTAAGTTACCAGTTCTCTGGACCAAACGGGGCTAAACTCACACACAATAGACTGCCTTGCATTACCTAACTTATCGATACATTCCGTCTCTCGGCAGATTATGAAAGCTAACAGAGTCGAGGAACGATACATCTCTGACTCCTTGGCATAATGCAGGTAAGTTAGCTAAAGATACCAAAGTAAGACGTTGTAGATGAATAACTCTCTATGGCTACGTTCACACTGCAGGTAAAAAGTGACCCAGATCCGATTTTTTCCTCAAATGTGACACAGATCTGATTTTTAAGCGGTGCAGCCGTTTCTATACGTGACGTGTGTCTGTCCGTCCGTCCGTCCGTAGCATGAGATTTAAACCAATCAGGAGTCACCTAGGCGTCACATGCCCGGGAATACAATAGTAGCTTGAGAAAAGCATGCCCAGCTTCAGACAGCTCTATCTCAAAAAATATACATGTCACAGCTTAGATATTCACACCGTAGGAATCCTGGGAACCAAATGCACATGACTCGTGTAGCTTAAAAACTGTAGTCGTGGTCACAAGTTAGAAAATGGGTTTGAAATTGAAATTACCAGCTGCCGCTAGAGTGGAGTTTTGAACATTCCACCATTTGTGTGAATGGGGAGCATGGTTTTCAAACAACACTGAATATTTTACAAACTAAAAATGTCACAGCTTAGATATTTACACCGTAGGAATCCTGGGAACCACATGAACATTTTGATACATATTTTGTCTGTGTACCTTAAAGACTGTAGTCGTCGTCACAAGTTAGAAAATGGGTTTGAAATTAAAATTACCAGCTGTGCTAGAGTGGAGTTTTGAACATTCCACCATTTGTGTGAATGGGGAGCATGGTTTTCAAACAACACTGAATATTTTACAAACTAAAAATGTCACAGCTTAGATATTTACACCGTAGGAATCCTGGGAACCACATGAACATTTTGATACATATTATGTCTGTGTACCTTAAAAACTGTAGTCGTCGTCACAAGTTAGAAAATGCCGCTAGAGTGTAGTTTTGAACATTCCACCTGTTAGCAAGGTGAGTCGCCGTAGCAACCCCCCGAAGCAAAATCAATACAAAATCTACCACCAGTGTTCTGCTGGACCCAGTCAGTTATGGAACGGCCCAACAATCCATGCAGCCTCTTGCTGAGTTTGGAATTCCATTATTGTTCAAGTAATAACTGTAATCTTTCCTGTTTGTTATCAGAGTACTAACTGTCATATTTCCTGTTTCTTCTGAAATACCAATTGCTGTCCTTTTATCTCTATCTCTCTTTTACATGTTTGTTAAATGCAATGTCTGTAAGTATACTAATTAATAAGAAGCATAATGTAAACAACACACACATTTTCTATTGCATTTTTTAATATGATTGCTCAAAACCTGCACTGCTTCACCACCTGGGTGTGATTTTTTATGGAAGTGTGAACAGCGAAAATCACATTGAATCTGACATTTCCTATTCTCATTTGGGCCACTTTTGAATGTGGTATTAGATTCCGATACATAACCGATTGTGTCAAAGCGAACGCAGTCTGAACAGTCAGATCGGAATTAATGTGACTTTTTACGTCATTTTTGATGTAGCAGGGCATTATGGTGTATTCAAATGAACTCGCAAGTCCGAATATTTCCTTCCGAGAAGAAAAAACGATTTGAACATGACAATAATGTCACGTTCAAATCGTGTTTTCTTCTCGTTAATCAGAAATATTCCGACTTCCGACATAATTTAGATACCATTAGAACGTAGCGCACGGGCTAGTTAGGTTATCAACACATTCACATTATATTATCATGTGTTGTCATTTTAGATAAGTGGTAAATGTGCAAAGCAGTGGATTTTTTTTGGGCACAAACGATAGCCTACACCATAATAAGTCGTAGGCTACGTTTTCATATCATTCGCGGACAGCTGCGTTAACCGTTTTGTGATTTAAAATAATGTTAGAACTGTCCATATTATTGTCTTGGTTTGTTGCACGGTATTTATTATTCACGGTTTTCTCATGTAGCTGCTTACCGAACGTTAATGGTTGTCGGTCCAATAATGTGTCAATAGTTTAATCTAAGGGTGCGCAGTGATGTTGGGCTATAGCCTAACGTTACACATGAAGTTGAACAGATGTGTCGTGTGATAGCTTTTTTATACTGTGTATTTTAACACGGCTGGAACGCTGTATTGGCCAATCTGCATCCCGGAACTATCCGTTTTATAAATGTTATATCGACTGGTCTCACTAGCCAAACGGCCGAGCGCTCCATTTTCTTAACTCGCCCGTCCTCAGAATCACAAATTTCATGCCTTGCTTGAGTTTCACTGAAACCGCCCATGTCACGGTCCCCCCATTCCTGGCTCAGATCTCGCATTCACGAGTCCCTCTGCACAGAAGTAGCAGCCATGGCAGCACAAAAAGCTAGGCTTCCCCCCCGTCTCCTCACCCTTATCATTAGCTCCACTGCACATCAACTTTAAAATTAACGCAGAAGCTGTGACTTTGATGACTTCCTTTTTGTTGCTGTTTATTTCTGCAGGCTGAATCAGGCGCTATATGTCTTTTGCTAATTTGCACGGTCATTTGAGCAGAGCAATCGGTTCACACTGGAATCAGATATGGGCCACATTAAAAAATTTATGTGAACAACCAAACAAAAAAAAATCTGATCTGAGCAATAAATCGGAATTGAGCACTAAGGCCTGCAGTGTGAACGTAGCCTTAGTAGCTCGATATAAGTCGTAATATTAACGTTAGCAGTAATACAAAGCAATTTGCATTTGAACTTGAACTAGCTAGTTAGCAGTACAAGGGTCTCAGTCACAGAACTTTATTTCTCAACGTCTCAACGAGGGGGAGAAAAAAAAAAAAGTTGGTCTCTGCTTTTATACCACGTGCCCAGCCGAGACCACCCCTAGGACCACCTCAACTCCACCCATTTTTATGTTAAGGATCTCGTGACGTCACGAATCCCCGGAAACCAGCGTATTGGTAAGTCTACACAAAAACTCAGATAAAACTATTTTGACTAAACATGAGATTTTCGGACATAGACAGTTGTGTATGATCATAATCTAACCCAAAACATCGGTTTTCAACGGGAAAAGTCGGTTTTTGACTGCAGTATCACTTTAAAAACTAATTTCCTGCATTTCTACACAACCTCGAAAGAAAAAGAAAAGAAAGAAAAACCTGGTTATTCTTGCTCATGAGAAGGCCAGTACATCGGCTCTTCATATGGATGAAAGTACCTGGTTATTCTTGCTCATGAGAAGGCCAGTACATCGGCTCTTCATATGCATGAAAGTACCTGGTTATTCTTGCTCATGAGAAGGCCAGTACATCGGCTCTTCATATGGATGAAAGTACTTGGTTATTCTTGCTCATGAGAAGGCCAGTACATCGGCTCTTCATATGGATGAAAGTACTTGGTTATTCTTGCTCATGAGAAGGCCAGTACATCGGCTCTTCATATGGATGAAAGTATGTGGTTATTCTTGCTCATGAGAAGGCCAGGACATCGGCTTTTGATACGGATGAAAGTACATGTTTTTTGCGGAATTTCCTTGTTCAACTTTGTGAAATCCCTGAAGTCCAGATGTGGCTCATATTGCAGTCTATAGGCACGTCATGGGGTAGAGCCAAGTAGTGAACTACAGCTGGTTTAAAATGTAATAAAATTATCTTATCCACTCGTGTACAGATTAGCCTACACTCTCAGTAATAGAGGTACAGTGGAGGTATGTTTTTATGCCTCCACGCCGGCGACAGCCGTGGCCGGAGGCATTATGTTTTCGGGTTGTCCATCCGTACGTCCGTCCGTCCGTCCCATTCTCGTGAACGCCATATCTCAGGAATGCCTTGAGGGAAATTCTTCACATTTGGCCTAAATTTCCACTTGGACTCAATTCCTACGCTAATTATGACAAAATTTCACACAAATGTCTAATAGGATAAAATGATGAAGTGATGACATTTTATATCCAGAAATTCAAAGGGTGACCTCACAAAAGACGTTATTGGCCATAACTCAAGAAATCCTGTGCTAATTATGACAACATTTCACACAAATGTCTACTTGGACTCAAATACACTTCATACCTTTTAAATTAAATTCCTTCAAAGTCTTCACGACATATATTTTATGAGTCTGGACTGACATGGATGTAAAGTGCAACTGGACTTGTTGGCGGAGGCATACAACCGCAAGGCGGTTATCTCTAGTTGTTCTTTAAGGTACAAATTTCCACAATGTGTTGAGAAAGTACAATATTGTTCTATTTGGGTACAAATAAGTTACTATGAGTTGGAAAGTTACAAATGAATGATGTATTGCTGCTAGGGGTATAATTTTATGTACCTACAGGGTACCACCCCAGTGACAAACGCTTGTACCTTTTTAGGTACTATTCATACCTTTTTTTCTGAGTGTGTACCATGGTTTTAATTTTATATGAAAGCATCTCAAATCTCGCCTCTATAGGGCTTTGAAAAAAAATCTTCTCCAAAATGTTCACAAATAAACAGTAACAGTAGCTATAATAACGTGCAGGGCTACAGTGCGTTGTGTAACGCTATGAGTTGTAACAGTAGCTATAATAACGTGCAGGGCTACAGTGTGTTGTGTAACGCTATGAGTTGTAACAGTAGCTATAATAACGTGCTGGGCTACAGTGTGTTGTGTAACCCTATGAGTTGAAACAGTAGCTATAATAACATGCAGGGCTACAGTGTGTTGTGTAACGCTATGAGTTGAAACAGTAGCTATAATAACGTGCAGGGCTACAGTGTGTTGTGTAACGCTATGAGTTGTAACAGTAGCTATAATAACGTGCAGGGCTACAGTGTGTTGTGTAACGTATGAGTTGAAACAGTAGCTATAATAACGTGCAGGGCTACAGTGCGTTGTGTAACGCTATGCGTTGAAACAGTAGCTATAATAACGTGCAAGGCTACAGTGTGTTGTGTAACCCTATGAGTTGAAACAGTAGCTATAGTAACGTGCAGGGCTACAGTGCGTTGTGTAACGCTATGAGTTGAAACAGTAGCTATAATAACGTGCAGGGCTACAGTGTGTTGTGTAACGCTATGAGTTGAAACAGTAGCTATAATAAGGTGCAGGGCTACAGTGTGTTGTGTAACGCTATGAGTTGAAACAGTAGCTATAATAACATGCAGGGCTACAGTGTGTTGTGTAACGCTATGAGTTGAAACAGCAGCTATAATAACATGCTGGGCTACAGTGCGTTGTGTAACGCTATGAGTTGTAACCGTAGCGATAATAATGTGCAGGGTTACAGTGCGTTGTGTAACGCTATGAGTTGAAACAGTAGCGTTAATAACGTGCATGTTCATTACTTTGGCGTTGTTTAGATGAATCAACATGTAATGGCACAAGTATATCTACATAATGTAGCTGAAGATATAAAAAAATTTTGAGTCGTTGCCCAGTCTCTCAGTACAGAAGCGTGAGTGAGAGACCTGGAGTAAAACATGGGACTGATTATTGACGTTTTTCCGGTTAACGCGTTTTGAGAGGGCGGATTACGTCCAGACTACATGCAGCCGAGCGATATTGGATGTTAGAAGTCACATAGAATTGACTAGTGTAACCGAAGCCTTTTGTGGATTAGTGGGAATACTTTATTAACCTAATTTACACAACCTCTCCCTGTTTTGGTGTGTACTTCCCAGGATCAGCATGAGCAAATAGGAAATTACAATCAGCAGTGCATTTCAATTGTGTGTGTGTGTGTGTGTGTGTGTGTGTATGGTCTCTCCACAGGCTGGGTTGGTGTAATCTCACAGACGGCTGCTGTGATGTTCTGGCCTCAGTCCTGCGTTCTCCTCACTCAGAGCTGAGATATCTGGAGCTCAGAGACAATGAGCTGCAGGATTCAGGAGTGAGAGTGCTCTCTGCTGGACTGGAGGACCCACACTGTAAACTGCAGACACTGGGGTGAGTACAAACCATAGACTGTATAAAAATATGGCCACTGTGACGTCACCCATTGCCTTTCCACGGCCTCGTAAAAACTGAATTGAAGCTCAGAAGTCTTTTTCGCCGCCCGTTTGTACAAACTGCGCCTGCTTCGTGCAGCCGAAGAGGACTCAACCTGTCCCTCTGATTGGTCCTGAACAAATGTTAATACCCTGCACAAACGACACACTATTTTAAAAAATCAGCACATGCAGAGACATTAGATGAAGGAAAAGCACCTATTGCAATAAAAAAGTTTTCTGGGAAAAATTTATTGACTGAGTATTATGACCACATTGCTGCCATTGACTTACATGGTGAAAGACCTATACTGGAGCCAATCGCAGTGGTGCTAGTGAGCAATGGCACAATTGCTGCTCCCAGCCCAACCAGGAAG